>JAZKJV010005196.1:0-516237 GCA_037367405.1 Ottelia alismoides | reverse complement strand
TAGGCCCATGTTGAGCCCTCCCTTGGGTTAGGTTGCTCAATATTTATTCTAAATATTTCCCTCTTTTTTCTTTTTATTCTTTATTCTTTTATTTTTGCACAAAAACATGCTAATTATTAAACTTTATACAATGCATGCTTTTGATAATTATTTGTATTTACATGAATATACATGCATTTGCAAAGGTTTTTATAGCTAAAAATATAAGAATAAAGAGTGATGAATGGGTATTCATCAGAAGGTCATCAGCATCATCTCCTCTGCAGTAATGTCTGAATAATCTGTGTCCTACAAAACTCCTCGAATTCAGACAAGTTAATATAGGGCTCCTCATGCGCCTCCCCTGAAAATGTGGGCAGTCTCTGAAGAAGCTCCCGATCCAGGGATGAATGGACCTAATATAGAAGCTGACTGAGCTCCCTGTCGTATCTGCTCATCCATCATGCCGGAATAGGATCTATCTAATAATCGCGTCTGCTCTCTCTGATCACGAACGGAGTGCACTCTCAACTCAGCAATGGCATCGTCCGGGTCTCGCATCTGCTCCATCTGATATCCACAGACGTCTAGTGTAGCATGCCCAGAGTAGCGAAAGGGATGGGAGGGAGGGAGCGGGAGGTTGGTCGGAGATCCGACCTCCCTAGAAGGTGGACTGGAGTGATGGTCAGAAGATGAAGAAAAAGCCGCAAGAGTCAGCCAGGAGTGAGGGGGATCCATCATCCAGGGATACAGAAGAGAAGGGGAGACCAAGGGAGGGTGGGTGGGAGAGAGATGTAGGGATATAGAGGATAGAAGGGAAGAAAGACGAAGGGATCTGAAATCACACAAGATGAGAAAGCAAACCCCTGATTCACCTACACACACTGAGCTGAAGACCGTAAGAGATCGGTCAATTTATCTTGTCGATTTTATTTTAGGTGATCAAGTCAGTCTTTCAGAGCGATTACGTGAGCTGATAGGAATCAAATATTCTCCACCGACTATCCCGAACACAAGGTCGGTAGTCAGTTACGAAATCGGATATGGCTCTAGCCTAGGCTGCGGGTCACTCTCTCGCTCATCCAAACCAAACAAGGAGGGTTACTCTCCTCAGGACAGATTTTTCAATGTGATGTCTTTTAGATCAAGTGTGATTAGCAGCCCCGATTTTATTGTTTTTCTTTTTTAGGTATTTTTTAATAACACACAATGCCTAATGAATTTTTCGGTTCACCTGATTATTTTAAGTCCAAAACTGGGGAGAAGACGAAAAAGCCAATGCGTGAGAATCAATGATGCCTGCAGAGTAAGAGATGCGTACCTGACTCCAGCAGTCTACATGCAGGGTGATATGCGCATAAAATAAAAGACTGAATATAAACTACCTATATGATGCACGTGGAAAAACCGTCCCTAGCAGAGCAATTTCTACACGAAAGAACTGTAGTCGGGTACTCGAGCCTAGGCCCGGAGTCCTATCTTGGGAGCCACTCGGTGTCCCGCCACAACGGATCCTGCACGCGCTGTATGTGACTCCTCAAGGCACGTGTACCAGAACTCTAATAAGCGGCTTTTTCTTGTGAATTAATTAATTAGGTCCAATTATTCGAACTATGGGAACTGGCGGATATTAAGGTGTTTGGATCCTAATTAATTATGTCACAGTCAAGTAAAATCCTAAGCTAAGGTTGAAAATCCGCAGAAATCAGACAAGTAGTAAATAAACGGTCGAAAAACCACGTAAAAACCGTGAAAAACCAATGGGGTCCCTCGAGCACACCAATGCTCGGCGAAACAGACCCCGAAAGTCTAAGTGTCCAATCCTGTCCTTATATTATAACAACATTTCAAAAAATCTGACTGAAAAGTAAATCCAAGCTAAACTAATCTATGACTAATCCACACGGCTATTCCGCGACTCCCGCACTCCTGTTGTCTCCTTGCGCTCTCCTACGGCTCCGTGCAGAAGGGAGCCGCCTCCGATTCCCGCGATTGCGTCGGCTCCTCGAGAGGAGCTACCTTGGTCCCCGGGCCCTCGCAAGTAAACAAGAAGAGTGTGATCAGACCAAATTATTATATATAAATAAGTCAGATAAAATATCTACAAAAATATCTACAGAAAGCCGCGAAAAACAAAGCCGCGGAAAATTAAAAACGACTACTAAACCGTGCTTCCCAGCAATGGCGCCATTCGGATGGGACGAAAAACCTCGATCAATCCGGTTCAGATAAAAATAATCACTATCAGGTCGTTGTGACCCGGATCGATAGAGATCTCAGCTCAACAAGAAAAATAGAAGCAGACCACCAATAAAGCAGATAAAACAAGAAAGTCAAATAGTGGTCCTAGCTATGAGATTAGCCTGGGGTAGCACCCATGGTCGGACTCAGGGAGCACGAGTTGGCCTTGCAGCCTACCAAGTAGTCAAAAATGAAATGAAGGAAAAAACAAGTATTTTTGGTGGTTTTTAATTATTTTTATATTTTTTTTGGATTTTTAATAAGGGAAGAAAATAATAAAAGGCAAGAAACAAACACACTCAAGGAATTATTCAAACACTATAAAATGTTCCAAAAATTCCAACAAAAATATTTTTATGTTTTTTAGTTTTTTTACTGTTTTTTTATGAATTTTTGAGATTTTTATGATTTTTATATAATTTTCTAAAAATCAAAGGAGGAGGAAATACTGTGCTACTGTCCAGCCAGGCTTCAAAGACCAACTTAAAATATTAAATGGTCTTGTAAAAACGTGGAGGTATTTTTTTATGAAAACTAGAAATAATAAACAAAATTCAGAAAAAGAGTTTATTGTTTTTGGAATTTTCTACAATTTTTTAGAATTTTTATAAGTTTTTAATGGTTTTTCGATTTTTATGGTTTTTATGAATCCAAAAATAGCCAAAAATGCACAGAAAATAAAGCACACCAAACTTAAAAAATCCCAATTTTTTAGAATTTTTAAAAGAGTTTTTGTATTTTTTATGATTTTCTAATCTGGACAGAGGCAAAAAGAATGGTTTTTGAATTTTTAAAAATACTAAAAAGCCTAAAAAATGTACCAAATTTTAGTAAAAATTTTACACAGTGGCAAGAGCCACGTGTCCAATTTTCACGAAATTTGGACTTGATTTGATATTTTATTTAATTCAAACAAAGACTCACAGTGTACAAGGACCTAAATGTAAGAAAAACTAAGTCCAGGGACCAATCAGTAACAAATCCAAGAAGCTGGGGTTCCCTCGTGCAATTTGTCCAAGTCCCCACGTGTGCTGCACGTGGTCTGGGCACAGAGGGACTTAAATGCAATAAAACTTACTTCTAAGGGCTTATTAGCAACAGGTGCTAAAAGTCCAGGGGAGAAGGTGCAAAATACCTAAAAATTTCAACACATGTCGAATAAAAGTGTTCACAGGGGTATGGATGCAAATATCAGAAAGTATATTTCATTCAATAATACCTCAAAACATTAGCCCCAGACAATGCAATTTCAGCAAACAAGCACGTGATGAAGCACGTATCTACCATAAACAGGGATGAAAATGCAAATACAAAAAGGTTCAGGTCCTAAGTGCAATTGTTCCAGAATAAAAACAACTGAAATAAATATTTACAGGACTACCAAACCAGGAGGGGCCTAAGTATAAATTACCCCAATTATTATCCAAGGGCTGGAGGCGCGCCACGTATGCGATCGGACGGTGGAGGTGCGTTGCGCCTCTTCGAAGAAGCCTGGCTCTGATCCGACGGACGAGGGCGCGACACGTGTAAGATCGAACGGCTCTAGTGCGTGCACGCCTCCCCGCTGCGATGGACGCTCCAGATGAGCTCCTGATCAGAATCTAACGGCTGCGAGTTCCTCGCCAATGGACGGTCGTGATGAGAACTGGGCGAAGGAGCTGATCGGACGGTGGCTGAGGATCCTCCAAGAACAGGTGGCCGGCGACGTTCGCCGGCTCGATACTCGCACGGGGGACCTCCTTTGCTGCAACTGAGATGTGGAAAAGAGTCGCCCAAGTCCTCCGTAGCTAATGGATACCTCCGATGAGGCTGGAGACCACTAGAGTGGCCCGACGACGGAGAGGCTCGGGGCTCGGGTGCCCAAATGATTCGACCTCCCAGATGGGGTCCTTTGACCTGCACAGTGGCACCACAGCAATCTCAGGTTGAGGGCAAATTGCCTCGACCCGGTTAGAGGAGAAATGGGTGTCTAAATGGGTCGGGGCGGCACCCTCCGGCGATGCGACGACGGAGGAGGGTGGACTACCAGTTCCTGGGCGAACTGGGTTGGATGGAAGGGCATAACAGGTGGAGAGAGGTCTGGCGAAGGTGATGGTCGGGAGGACAAATGGGTGGTCGGAGTAAGCTGAATTGGTCGGCGACGGTGGCGGAGCGATTTGGGGGAAAACCGAAATTAGGCTAAACTACAAGCTAAAGGAGCTACATGGCGGGTGGAGTCGACTGTGCTGGAGCTCAGGGAGCTCCGAGGGTCATTGTCTCAAGGGAACGTCGCATCCCGAGGCTGAGCTCGCTCGGTGGCGGAGCACGGCGGTGATCATCGCCGGATCAGAGGTTCCCGGTTGCCCGAGCCTCGCTTCGACTCCTTCTCACACGGCTGTCACTCAGGCGAGGTGGAGGAGCTCACTGGCAACGAGGGGGAAGGCCAAAGATAGAGTAGAATGGCGGTCGGAGGTTTAGCTAAATATGATGAAGGGTCTGAGAAGACAATGTCGGGCATGGATCTGTGGAGCTCGGATTCTTAAAACCCACCCTGGGCGAGGGTCTCGGATGATCATGGAACAAATGGAGCCTGGGGTTTAGGTGTTTGGCGATCGGGTCGAGCGGGGAGAAATCGGAGAAATCGGGTCGGGCTCACAAAACCCGACTCTGGTGGTCCTGGGGGGGAGTTGACCGGGGGTCAACATCCCCCGTGGACCAATCAGAGCCCGCCAATTATTAATTAATTGATAATTCATTTTAAAATAGTAAATGGCCTTATTTCAAAAAAGTCAAAACATGAAAAATGTTTATTTATTTTTAAATTATTTTTTTGTGATTTTTATTTATTTTTTTGAAATATAATTTAGGTATTTACAAATTATTATTATTATATACAGGTATATACACATGTATTTTTGATTTTTTTATTTTTAATTATTTATTTTTATACAAATTATTCCAATTTTATATTTTATTTATTTATAGAATAAAATGTGGAATAATAAGGTATTTTTATTTTATTTTTCATAACTATTTACAAGGGTTAAATAAATACTTTTATTTATATACATACATGGTATATATACAAGGTGGACTTTGATTTTTATTTTATTTATTTTTATTTTATTTTTATTTTTATGATTTTGTTCTATTTATTTACACCATGAAATGTGGAATAGCTACATATTTTTATTGAATTTTAATTATTTATTTACAAGGTGATAATAAATAGATAAGTTATTTATATACACATGGTCTATGCACAATGATGAAGTGAATTTTATTTTTATTTATTTTTATTTTGATTTTATATTTACAAGTATATACACATAAATACACATCATTTTATTTTGAATAAGAGAAAAATAATTTTTATTTATTTATAGGTGTATGTACAACACATGAGTTTCCCTATCTCCCTCTACGTGGGTTCTTTTTGCGGTCAGGCCCATACTGAGCCCTCCCTTGGGATTAGGTCGCTCAATATTTATTCTAAATATCTCCCTCTTTTCCTTTTATTTCTTTATTATTTTATTTATGCACAAAAACATGCTAATTTTTCATTTTTATACAATGCATGCTGAATGTTAATTATTGCTATTTACAAGAATATACATGTGTTTTGCATAGGTTTTGTAGCTAAGATACAAGGATAAAGAGTGATGAATGGGTATTCATCCGCCTGCCAGTCAGAACGCTCTTGTATCTGTTTGGTGCAACATGAGGGCTGGAATATTGCAAGCTCCTCATACAGACTGGATAGATGCATGTAGTACTCGATGAGGGTGGAATCACCCTGAGATGCCAACTAGATTCGCCTGTAAATATCCACAAGACGCGACTTCGTCGTCTTCTGGGAGTATGTTTGCTCGAGATCCTCCCACATTTCCTTGGCCGTATTTTTGTAAAGAAGATTTGAGACAATATGAGCCTCAACACTGTTGGTCATCTGGTTGATAACCAAATAATTATCGGTTTTCCAGTTTTCGTACTCTTTGTCCTTTTCATATAAAGGATCTTTAGTCAAAATGTAAAGTTTCCTCTGAACACCAACAAATACCATAAAATATCGAGACCAGAGCACGTAATTTTCTGTGCCCTTGAGTTTGATAGTAGTGCCTTGTGCCATAATATTTGTGGCCAAGGACTTTGTCTCGGTAGAAGAAGGCGTCATGGTGGTCTTAAAATAGAAAGACGATCCTGTGATCAACTAAGGATGCATATAAGAGCTAAAAAAATGCCCTAAAACTCACGTTTGCCCTTGACGAAGGGCAGAAAACCCCCAATGGATAGCATGTCTGGATTCTTGGAAGCGATCCGTGATGAGTTTTGGATCTCCAAAGAGTCTTACGGTACCCGTAGAGCATAGTTGTGGGGCTGACGACCTTCGTATGAGGTCATGAAAGCGTCGGGTAGCGCTAGCGGGAGGGCTGCCACACTGGAGGCGATTGGAGGGCCTTGCGCGGGGCCCTAATTCAGGGCTGCCACACTGGAGGCGATTGGAGGGACTTGCACAGGATTTTGCGAGGCTTGATGGTAGCAGTGGGGATTTTAGATCAGAACCCCGGTCTAGGACCGTTGCTCTGATACCATGTGAAGAAGAGAGACAGAATGGGATATCTATTCCATTGGGCTAGGGTCTCTTATATATAGAGAAAATCCTAGAGAGTACAAGAGTAAAAATACATAAATACCCCCGAGGGGTTACGGAACCCGAAAGGTTAAAGGTTACGGAACCCGAAGGGTTAAGGGTTACGGAACCTGAAAAGTTACAAATATAGTTGTAATATAATAAGGGGTTGGGGAAGCTGCACCCGAGGGTGTAGCTAACTAGCTGCACCCGGCCATTTTTTTCATTGGTTTTTTGTGTTTTTGAAATGAAACCTAGGGGGATTTAAATCATTATATATCACCATGATATCATACCAATTTCAACTAAATTCGACATTTCTATCATCTCCATCAAGCCTATGACATTTTAACGGCTTCAAAATTATTGAAATTGACCATATCTAGATGGGCATGCTAGGAGTGTTTGTTTTGCATGAAATTTGAAACATATATTGCACACAATAAATTAAGTAAATCTCCCATAAGTTTCCTTCAAAAAAATCAAAAATCAAAGAGAAAAATACCCGGGTGTAGCTAGTTGGCTGCACCCCCCGGTGTAGCTTCCCTTTTCCCATATAATAATTCTAACAAACTGGAAATGAAGTGTGAGATGGAGCCAAAGAAAGGTCGACTAAAGAAGAGAAAGGAAGAACTTCATGCTAAAATAATTACATATTTCAAAAGTCATCCTTTATTTGATGGAACACCATCCATGCCTTCTCAACCTATGCTTTATGGTATTCAACTAAACAAATACGATCGTATTTATTATATTTTTTAATATTATAATATTTATCTATTTTTCATTCATGTATTTTCTTTAGCTGATACTTATGTTTCTCAAGGAAAGTCGAATTTTGTACTTAGTAGTCGAGGTGTTGATCCTAATCCAGAAATAGAAGAATATGATTAACCCGATTAGAGACTTTAAGAGAGCGTCAATGTATTTTTGATTGGCAAAAGCTTAACTTCAAGCTTGCAACTTATGTAGTGTAACTTCAAACTTTGGGATGTTTGCAATGTTAACAATTTTAAAATGTTGTTTTAGAAGGAAATGCTTATGTGATGTTTGCCTATGAGAAATATCCGTAATGCTACAAGTATAAACATGCATTGGTAGTAGATTGGCAAGCATGTGAGTTTTGCAAGGGCAGTATATTGAAAGGAAATGCTGATGTGAGTTTTTCAAGGGCAGTATATTGATAGGGCATCAAAATTGCATCAACTATGTCGACGATCAAACATCGGTAAAAGATGACCTATGTCACATTAAAGAATGTGCAACAAGACACGTAAATAAGTTGGCAGTATGAAACTCGACAATAACAAACATCATCCATGATAACTATCTTTGATGACGTTAACACACTTCGACCAAAATCATGTTGATTTTACATTAGTAAACATCGAGTTGCAATCGTCAAGGTTGGCGTTCCCACTAAACATGGGTTGAGAGCTATGCCGCCAAGGCTAGATCAACAAAAAATTTGGATGTTGTAAGCATCCACAAATTTTTTAGACTACATTTATCTAGGCCTAAGTCGATGTTTGCAAACATTGTCAAATGGTCTAAATTGTAGTAGTGAGGTTAGAGATATCAACGTGAAATTTAGGATGCCTTTCAAGGAATCATCTTGCAACCTTTTATTGATTAGATAACGACTATTTAACTAAGAGATGATGCCTTTCAAGGAGCCATCTTGTGACCTTTTATTCGACTCTTAAATTTTGTGTTATACTATGTATATTTGTAGTCTGTGTGTATGCATGCGTGAGTGCGTGTGTGTGTGGGTGTGTGCGAGTGTATATGTTAGAGCATGTGTGTGATAATATGTCTATTTATATCCTATCATGTATATGTGTTATGTATCTCGTATGTGTTTTAGCATGTTTATGATGTGTTTATGTGTATTTGTGTATTTTAGTATGTAACTAAAATAGGGTACAAGAAAATGTTTTGTAGCTATTTGCAATTATTTTCATATCTTTGTAAAGATGGAAATTCTTTGATCAATGACAAAGCATTTTGAAAAGGGGAACATGTTGTATATTGGTTTCAAACCAGCTAGATGGTTATATACAAGTGTACTATTGTGTTAGCCATTGTTTTGGCTACATTGGCAGATATTGCAAATGAGGAGATTGCCTTGGAAGGGTTATAATCCCTAACATATGTTTGTATATTTCAACACGATGCAAAGAAGCATTTTTGAAGATCCTTTAGTTATGCCATTTAGTCATATATCATCTTTCATATTTCTTACAATTTCTTTTACTATCTTGGTGTAGATTGTGAACAAGTTAGAATGCAATTTCCATTAAAGTTCCCCTTTATTTAATGGATGTTTAACCCATCCAAGAGCTAATGAATCATGTTTTTGCAATGCATGTGTTTTATGCTTTCTTTTCTACCTCTAACTGTTGGTAATGGTAATGTCTAGTTGATGGTGTTTAGTTACTTCCCAGTGATATAAATGGGAAGGAGATTTCACTTAAGCTTCACAGTGAAAAACAAGGACAACTTGACTTGTATTCTGGTGAGATGATATTTGAATACTTGGTAATAGACAAGAGTGGCTTTTTTCATGTTAATGTCACTTTTATAAAACTTTGGATGACCATTAGCATCCAAGTGCTTTCATTTTGGGCTCTATAAGTGATCCCTACTATCCCAATTGCTTAAATATGGTCTAAGTCGTAAACTCGCTTACTTTTTGCTCTTTCTTTTTGTGTTTACCACATTCGACTCTTTTTTTACGACCAACTTTATTGTAATTTAGCTTTCCAAAAAACTCTTTTGTAATTTATTGTTCACACATTTGAAATGTTCAATTATATTGGTGACGGTCCTTTTTTTCTATCATAATATTTTCTTGAGTGTATGCACCTATATGTGTCTCCTTTCCTTATTTATATAGTCAATGGATTTGTAATTTAGATGTGCACTTATTATTATTGTTGTTGAAAGACATGTTCACTTCCAAACTTCAAAATTATAGGATTCGGAGATGGTGGTGTAATTACAAATTGATGTACATTTGTTGATCTCGATAATATTTCCTCATCTCTTCATCTTCTAGATAAATGGAAGAGGGCTTTGAGTAGTTAACACTTTTTGTCTAGGAAATATCTATATGGTTACTTTTTAAAATGTCTCTAGAGATTATTATTTTGTAATCCAATGCAAGTTTATTGAGTTGTTAGCGAATTCAAGATGTTTGAGGTGATTAATATATTCTGATGTGGAGATGTCACAAATAGAAGGAGAAAGCAATATTTATTTATATTAGTTTTAATTTACTATTTCTATATTTTTTAAATATAATTTTAGAAAACTTGAAGGTAAAGATCTATATATTTAGGTTGCAGATGACCAACTCCTATATCAATAGGTATCTTAGTTAAATATTGCCCTCTTATTTTGATCCATGCATATTTAAGTTTAAAACTTTTATTAAATTTTATTATGAGAAAATATGATAGGTTCTATGTCGAGGAATTATTCACTATACGACAATCATGTATGCATTTCGTTATGAGTCTTACTAAAAACTCTATTGTTAGTATCTACATTATATCTGCTTCATTTTGTATTCTAACAAGTAAAATGAGGATGAGGAGGAAGAAGTAAAATTATAAATGGTGCATTTTTATTCAAATATATCTATTCTATATTTAATAAGTCTTTAATAAAAATAGTCATTATTATTCTTATTAACAAATACCACCTAACTTCTTAGACTTATTTATCTTTTATAAATCTTCTTTTTATTTTGTAAAGGATAGACTCTCTTACTTTGTTGGAAATCTTTATCTTAAAATAATGTATTCACTTCTTTCTTATTAGTTACATGGATATGAATTTTGTACAATACATGAATGGTGGTACTTATGATATAAATATCGATATGGGCAAGATACATACTCGTCAATGAAGGAGAAAATAATTAAAAAATAGTGCCAATAAAATAATTATCCATAAGAATTAACGACTTTAATTTTTGTACCAAACCTTATCTCATACTAATTTATTTAGCATTTTTTATAATATTTCTCCCTATTACCAATTCAGTTTTATTTATTCTTTGTATATTATCTATTTATTTGTTTGTATTACTATTCGATTATTTTTTTCCCTTCTTTTCTAGTCCTACCATCTATGTTGTGTGCTTCTACGTACTTCAATTTAAGAATGAGAAATTGGAACAAGACTACAAGGGAAGAAGATACGATAAATCTAATAAGATGGACGGAGATAAATGAGAGTTGAAGAATGTAAGGAGGACAAGAATAAATGAACATAGTAAAAAATAATTTGATAATGAAGAGTAGAATGGTATAAAGGAAGATGATGAAAAGAAAAGAGAAGCATATGAAAAAAATTTTGTGTGTTACATTATATAAATTTTGTGTGCTACACAATATCTATGTTACATTTTGTGTGAGAGAATACGTTAGTTGTGCGTTTGTGTTGGTGTCGTGTGTGCGAGTGTGGGTGTGTGTATGCCCACGTTTTAGAATGTGTATGTATGTGAGATGGATAGTGTATGTGCTAGAGAGTGTAGAGTGTATATGTGTAGTGTGTATGTGTCAGTGATAGAATGCTTGCATATTGGTATGGAGTTAGTATGTATGCATTTGTGTTAGTGTACTTGTGTGCGTTATTGTGTGTGAATGGATGTTAGAAGGGTGAAAACTGGGCATGGATTAGGGATCTGTGCCCGTTAGTTGGGGCTTTTAATCAAAGGAGAAGGTGATAGGATCAGGTCAGGAAAAATGGGCAAAGATCAGAGCAAACCGGATTTGAGAGAAAAAGTGAAGGGGGGACCAGTTCACCTAGGTCAACAGTGCGGATGTGGACCAATTAGAAATGAGCTGGGAAATAGATAAAATAGGCTAGCAGACAAAAAAGATAGAAAAATAAAGATAATTGAATAAAAAATAATAAATGAATTCAAATTAAAAAATATATATAATAAAAAATATTTATTATTTTTCAAAGTATTTTTCTATGATTTTTAATTGTTTTTATGAGAAATAATTTAATGTGTATATAATATATAGTCTATATACACGGATAATATACTTATGTATTATGTACAAGTATTTTTACCTTTATTTTATATTTTATTTATTTATAACATATTTTAGGGAGTATAAATTTATTTTTATTTTATTTTTATAAATTAATAAGGGTATATAATAAATAGAGGATGTAATTATATACACATGTCTTTTACATAATGAATGGAGGATTTTATTTTTATTTTTATTTATTTTTTTGTTTTTTATTCTATTTCATATTATTTTTAGAAATATGTACAAGGGTATAAAATAAGTTAATTTTATTTTGTCAAAAATAAATATGTACAAATATGGTTGTATGCACAACACATAATGAACTCTATCTCTCTCTACTTATTTTATTTTGTGATCAGGTCAAGGCTTGACCTTCTCTCGGGGTTTGGGTCACTCTGTATTTATTCTAAATACACCATTCTTTTTCTTTTCCTTTATTCTTTTATTTTTGTCAAAAATACATGCTAAATATACAATATTTAACTCAGGCATGCAAATTGTTAAATTATTATATTTACATGAATTTACATGGTGATTTGCCAAGAAAAAGAGCTAAAATAAAATAATAAAGAGTGAGATTCACATATTCGTCACCCCTATACTCTACCTTTGATAGTCCCTTAGCAAACACTTATTTGCAAAATAAGTGAAAAGAGAAAGAAAAGAAAAAGAATCAAGGTTGATTGTTAAATGTATCTCCATTAAATTGAAGTATGGAGCTATTGGTTGTCGGATCCTTATTGAGATATAGGTTTAAAACTCAACAACCTCTAAGTTCCACCATTCTATGGTCAAGACTCCTTAATCTCAATAATCTAGATCAAAACAAGTCGACATACGTAAACTCTAATGACTATGCATCTTTCCTTGTATTGTGTAAGTGATATGTAGCTCCCCACCTCAGAAATGACAAAGAAACATCCTCCCTCAACAAGGTAACTCTAATTCCTCAGTCTAGCAGCTCTTTCCTTGAGGAGTAGGGTGTTCTCTTCTAAGTTCAATTTCAACCGGCCCAAGAAGAGGGGAAAGAAGAGAATGGACCATGGTCAGTGTAGCCACATATCCCTGGGAGCCTAATCATTGTAGCTAAGTCTCCCGCTGTAAGCTTCATGAGATGAGAAGGCGTAATACATAAGCTTTGCTTTATTTGACTATACACACTCTGGCAGACATTTATTTTCAATCAGGCATGTCCACTTTTTTGGAGTTTTTCATGATTTTGCACATTTTTTGATGTGCATTTGTACAACATATCTACATAGTGCATCATATACATTATGACTTTTTCTTCTTGAGCCAGTAGGTTATCCCTCTTTTGAAGCATTATTGTGACCTACAACTCCTGTCTTTAGACCTCAATGCCACTAGACCAAGTTGAGATACACATCCCTCTCTAAAGGAAGATGAGCGGTTCCGCCTAGAAGTACTACCCTCGTATGATACCTCACGCCAAAGGATTCTACCTCCTCACCACCTCATCCGTGTGGAGCTATGTGTAAGGTGTTGGTCCAAGTAAAGCCATTGTCTCTGAGAGTCATGTGTGCATTGTTAAGGGTTCTACTTAGGCTCATCAAGATGACATGTGAACATAGCCTAGTGGACTCAAAGAATTAAGTCAATAATGGACCTGAAAAGTCTTAACCCCAAATTCTATAAGATTCCTCTGAAAGTTAGGTGGATTAAGGTCTTAATCAAACTCCATTTTCCAAATTATTTTTAGTCTATTTTAAATGTCAACTATGATTCAGAAGAATATGCAAGCAAATATGTACAAAACTCTTTGTGAATTTCTTCAAAACATGCAAAATTTTATGAAAAATGTTTGAATGCAAGAAAGAGAGTAAAGTTTTGTAAAGTATTTACAAACATTTACACACAAAATTTTGCAAACTTTATTTTTCAAACATTTTTCAAAAATTTGTACTATATATACATAATTTTGATACAAAAATATTTACATGCATTTTACATTCAAATTATTTTTACAAACATTTGTACACAAATAGTTTTTTTACAAATAACGATTTACAAATATGTATATGCAAGAAAGGATTTTATATGCAAGAAAATTTTAAAATTTTTGTTATTTTTAGCTTGTGGTTTTTAATCATTTTATTTATTAACACACTCACACAAAGTAGGAGTTATGGCTAAAGTATATATACAATATATACTACTCACCTTATACTTAGCTTGGATGATGTCCTCAGAGTGATCAAAGAGTGATGAAGAAGATATAACTCGTGCTGAGTATCGGGAAGTGAAAAGAAATGCTATACTACAATGACGGATAGAAGAATGTAATGAATAGAGGTCGGTGATACCCTTTATACTTAAGATCAAGCAATCTAAGTATAGAAGTCTTTACACAAGGAGAAAACTGAGGGTTAGAATGTACATGGTTTACCTCCCCTATACTTAGGATAAAATATCCCTACGTATAAGCAGCAAAACAAAGGTATAAAGAATCCAAAGAATACTCGCAAGTCAGATACCCCCTATACTTAGGGTGAAGCATACCCTAAGTATAGCATAATCACGGGATGGACATGGGGTGTTAAACTAAAGAATGAATGATATGGACAACTGGATCTATATATCTATGGGAGAAAAGTGATAATCATGCATGAGATGCAAATCATGTGAGTTGTGGCTCATCCCTTGAATTATGTGCCTTATTGACACAGAGGGGAAGTTGGTGGATGACCCCTTGGCAGTTGCCTCCCAAGCACTCTCCTACTACGAATCTCTCCTTACGACTCCTACTTCTCTTTCTATGGTTGCTCCTCCTACGCCGAAGAAAGTGGTTTCACTTGATGCTAGGCCGTGGCTTGAAAAACCTTTTGTTGAAGATGAGGTCTTGGATGCTCTTAGCTCGATCCACTTCTCTAAGGGTCTCGGTCTTGATGGTTTCAATGGAATGTTTTTAACGTCATTGGTCTTTGGTCAGAAATGAACAATGGCCTTCATCCACAAAGCGAGGGGCTATGGTAAGGCAAGTTAACCACACTTTCTTGATGCTTGTCTTAAAGGTCACCTCCCCATTTGGGATTGGGGATTTTAGACCTATATCCTGCTGCAATGTTATCTAGAAGATCTTTGCAAAGCTATGTCTACAAGGCTTTCAGTGATTCTGCCTCACCCTGTTTCCCTGAACAAATAGGCTTTTGTTAAAGGTAGGTGAATTTGGGACATTGTGTGGTTGGCTCAGGTGTTGTCTTTGGATTTTGAATGGCATAAGTACCAGCCAAGAGCATGCGTTAAAGTGAATCTTTTCCAAGCTTCTGATACAGTTAACCATCAATTCCTCTTGGACAGAATGTCAGCTATGGATTTTGGTGACACTTGGCTGGCCTGGATCCATAACTGTATTGGTATTGTATCCTTCTCTATCTTGGTGGATGGCATTCACCTTGGACTCTTCAACGGATCTAGGAGACTCTATCATGGAGACTGCCTTAGTCCCCTTCTCTTCACTATGGCCATGGAATCGTTGACCTGCTTGGTTAAGATGGTTGTGGCGGATGGGACAATCGCAACTATGGGCAAAGGAAGAAATCATACTCCTACTCACTTGATTTATGTAGATGGTCTTCTTTTTTTCACGAAGTGCTCATCAAAAACTCTCACCACTATCGACTCTACAATAGATACTTTTGGGAAAATGTCTAGCCTCAGGATGAATGTTGCAAAAAGCATGCTATTTTACTCAAAGAAAGCAAGAGGAGAATTTATCTAGACCTTATGTTGGGTCTTTTAGGTGAATCCCTTCCTACAACGTACCTTAACATTCCTCTCTCCCAAAGGTTCGGTTGCTCTTCGGATAGGAAAGTGCTTTTGGACAAAGTTCTTGTCCAACATTGTGGTTGGAAGGCAAAGATTCTCGCAATGTCTGGACGAATCCAACTCATTTACTCGGTCATCAATGGATTATTACCTCATTGGACTGAATGCTCTATACTCTCATCCTCAGTTGTCTCACAGATTTCATCCCTTTATGCAGATTTTCTTTGAGACTTCAAAAGACATGAGTTGACTTGGAAAGATGATTGCCTTCCAAAAGAAGGAGGCCTTGGAATTAGGATGCTTGGGAACTTGATTAATACATCTAAAGTTGCATTGGTTTGGAGGTTCCTCATGACTGAAAAATATGTTTGGGCTGATTTTCTTAGCTCCAAATATCTCCAGACTGAATCGTTCTAGGATGTTTTATCCCACACAATGCATCTACTCTTTGGAAGACCTTATTGAGAAATAGAGAAGCCATGCCCTGACTTTGGGTCAACTTTGTACCACATACAGGTGGACCTTTTCCCCATTTGGTTTCTCATTTAGCTTGTACTTTGATCTTGTTAGGACAAGAGGCCCTGTGATTCACTGGTAGAGGGAAGTTGGTGCTCTTTGGCAACTCCCAAGTATAAGTGTCGCTTTTTTAGTTAGAAACAAAATTCCACTCGAGAAAGGCTTTTTCATTTTGGTGTTTACTCAGACCGTAGTTACTTGCTCTGTGACCACCTCCTCGAATCTAGGGACCATTTTGGGAATGTTCCTAGACGATTGTTGTATGGGAAGAAACTCATGTTGCTTTAAATTTGCCTCATTTGTTATGGAGTTTCAACCAAGGATGCTCTTGATTGGGCCAAGATGGTCCACGGGCTGGATGCACGCCTTGCCTTAAAGATCAGGACCGCCTTTGTTATGGCTTCATGGTTGATTTAGATAGAGTAAAACCTTCGCTAGACTAACATCTCCAGCATACCTGCTAGAGTCACATCGAACCACATTTTGGAAAACTTCAAGATCCTTTCGATTTGATTTAAATCGTGACTTGTTTTTTTGTTGATTGATTAGCTTGTGCGAGGATGAATCTGTATTTTTCGATTTTTTAAATTCCCCTCCCTTCTTTAGTTTTTGAAAGAGTAAAACTATTATTGTAATCACTTTATCTCATCAATACAAACCTTATTGAGCACTAAAAAAACATGACAAAAACCCCAATCGCATGATGTGTGTGGTCGTCCACGACCCCTTCTACACCTTCTCTTTCATCATGCATGGATATGTATTAACTCCAAATCAAGGCAACTTAAAGCCCATCATTCTTAACTATAACTCCCAAACCCAATATATTCCAAATATGGTTAAATCCATTGTCTTACTCTATCATCCAAAGCAAAGGAGACCAAAGCACCAAAGGAAGGACAAGGGAATCAAAACAAAACCCCCACAAACTCCAAGCATAAGTTAACAAATCCCACCTCCCCACCCCACAAAAAAGAAACAATACTTGTCTTGTCCACCACACCTGGGTCCAATCCCACACCAATCCAGCCATCCCCAGCTGGATCCACCGCGAACCCCCTCTCCACCAACTGCTGCTGTCCACCACCACCACGATATAACCACCACCTCCGTCCTCCGCTTCCTCCCCCTACTCCAGAACCACGCCACACCATGAGGGAGATCCTGCACATCCAGGGCGGCCAATGCGGCAACCAGATCGGCGCCAAGTTCTGGGAGGTCATCTGCGACGAGCACGGCATCGACCACACCGGCAAGTACAACGGCGACTCCGACCTCCAGCTCGAGCGCATCAACGTCTACTACAACGAAGCCAGCGGGGGCCGCTACGTGCCCCGCGCGGTGCTCATGGACCTCGAGCCCGGAACTATGGACTCCGTCCGCTCCGGCCCGTTCGGTCAGGTCTTCCGGCCCGACAACTTCGTGTTCGGGCAGAGCGGCGCCGGGAACAACTGGGCCAAGGGACACTACACCGAGGGGGCGGAGCTTATTGACGCAGTGCTCGATGTCGTCAGGAAGGAGGCCGAGAACTGCGACTGCTTGCAAGGTGAGATGCATGGCTTGCTGCAAAATAGGAAAAGATTGTTCTTTGATTTGTGGGTTTTGATTTTGTTGACGTTTTCTTTGTTCCTCCCCGGTGTTTATGAACGTTGGGAGGTGAAAGTTGGGAGCTTTCTCCGTTTTTTTGATGGGTTTTGAGTGTTTATGTGGGAAGGAAGTGGCTGGATCTCTGTTGGTTGGTCGTAATTGATAAGAGTGGGTGATAGGAGTGGAGGATGACTAATTGCCAACTTGGGTTTACTGATTTTGGGTGGTTGTTTTGGATCCAATTGAGAAGTTTATCTTGTAAGGATTCACGAATCAAATGCTACCAAGTTGGGTTGGTGTGGCGTAGGCTGTCAATCCATTTGAGTGAGTACAGGATGGGTTATCTGATGAGGGTACATGAGGTGAATTGCTCTGTTCCTTGTTTCGTTTGGATAAATTAGACGTCTCCCAGGTTTAGTTTTATTGGTGCTTGTTGAAAATGGAGTGTCTTTTGGGTGTTTAGCTGGCTGTTATGGTATCAGGAAAACAATAGACTTGAGCATGTTTTCATGATAGTTCTCACGCAAGAGGTAGAAAAAGAGCAATCAGCAATCTTAATCCGTCAGAAGTTGACAGTAATTTATGTTAATTTTGAGGGTTTTTACTAAATCATGTCCGTCTTCAGGATTTTTGTGTTCTTGCTTCCATTAGTACCTTTGTCCCTGATCATTTATCATCTACTATGGCACTTGATAAACATCAAGCCAGCAGATTGCACAATATTTTCATTTTCTTTACTATTGAATTAAGACTTCATTGACGAAATTCATAAAATCTAGTTTGCATGTATGTACGTACATAAAATCATGCAATATACCCCTGAATTGCAGTTGACAAAAGGATGTTTAACTAAACTCCGTGCAAGGAGGATCAAAACCCAAATCTTTGAAAATTTTCTTCTTTTTTCTCTTTTTTTCCCTTACTCTTTACAAAATTAACAAATTTTGTTTTCTAATTTTCCGTTTTTCTCTCATTGTCCTCAAATCAAGATGTTCTAAATTATGTACTTGATCTGAGTTTTTTGTGCTGAGGTCAGTTTTTCGAACATAGATCAAGCAGTTTTTTAACTTTTTTGAACATCTGGAGACAACATAACAATTTAAAGTACTAAGAAGTAAGAAGGAGATAAATGAGCTGTATAACATTCGAGGTAGATTTTTTTGGCAATATTGCCTTTCATGAACAATGTCCCACCATTTTGTAACAGATTGGGCTTTATGAAGTGATATCAACTGTCCATGTTGCATCTGACAACACCTTTCTCAGTTTGCTTAGCTTATTAATGCTGTAGTCATTTCTGGTATGCATACATCAACAAGTAATTTACTGTTACTGTTACATATCCTCGATATGCAGTTTGCTTAACTTGAAGGGTTTAAAGTGTTCTAGTTCTTATACTTCCTCAATATGCAGGTTTCCAAGTTTGCCATTCTTTGGGAGGAGGCACTGGATCTGGAATGGGAACTTTGCTGATTTCTAAGATCAGGGAGGAATATCCAGATAGGATGATGCTTACTTTCTCTGTTTTTCCATCACCTAAAGTGTCAGACACTGTCGTAGAGCCCTACAATGCTACGCTTTCTGTTCATCAGCTCGTTGAAAATGCAGACGAATGCATGGTTCTTGATAATGAGGCTCTCTATGATATATGCTTCCGCACCTTGAAGCTTGCCACACCGACATGTAAGTACAATCTATTAACAACCTTAAAAAATTTAGTGGCAGAAATCTTCTATCATGCTTATGTAATGTATACCTTTAGCTTTGAAGATTTTATACTATTACTTATCTGCATTCATATCCACCATCCGCATTATAATCTTATGCAATAATTTGGTGCAAGAGTGAATTGTCATTTGGTGTTACAGTGTTAGAAAATTTGGGGATTTAAATTACAAAGGAAGTACCACAGAGGGAGGTACCTGAGGAACATGGAAATGCAAAAGAACAGTTTGCTTTCTTTTTACTGTTGACTCCTTTAGTGATTCACAGTTTTCCCATCTTAAATAGTTGCAGAGCTCAAACCATAGGTGACCATACTTAATTATCAACAAAGCTTTAATATACTATTTTTATTTATATTTTCAGTGAAATGATGCTGTTTGCATTTTAAATATTCTTCGACATTGGCATCCTCATATAAATGCCTCTTTTATTCATAGCTTGGAGTTTGTTTGTCTTGTGGAATGCTTTCTCTGTTCTGAACATTTTCTTTTATACTTCGAATGCATACCTTAATTAACATTTTATTTTCATCCTCTTCAGTCGGAGACCTTAATCACCTTATTTCTGCCACTATGAGTGGAGTTACATGTTGCCTCCGGTTCCCTGGTCAGCTCAATTCAGATCTCAGGAAGCTTGCTGTCAATCTGATCCCTTTCCCCCGTCTCCATTTCTTCATGGTCGGGTTTGCACCCTTGACTTCAAGGGGATCCCAGCAGTATCGGGCTCTCACCGTCCCGGAGCTTACCCAGCAGATGTGGGATTCCAAGAATATGATGTGTGCTGCTGATCCACGCCACGGTCGCTATCTGACAGCTTCTGCCCTATTCCGTGGCAAGATGAGCACAAAAGAAGTGGATGAGCAGATGATCAATGTTCAGAACAAGAACTCATCCTACTTTGTGGAGTGGATTCCCAATAACGTGAAGTCCAGTGTGTGTGACATCCCGCCCAAGGGGTTGAAAATGGCATCCACCTTCGTAGGAAACTCGACCTCAATCCAGGAAATGTTCCGCAGGGTCAGTGAGCAGTTCACTGCTATGTTCAGGCGCAAGGCTTTCCTGCATTGGTACACAGGCGAGGGCATGGATGAGATGGAGTTTACCGAAGCGGAGAGCAACATGAATGATCTGGTGGCCGAATACCAACAATACCAAGATGCAACTGCTGATGATGAATATGAAGAGGAGGAAGAAGTTGAGGAGGAGGTCAACGCGTGAGCTTCACATTCCTTGTCATCGGGGTGTCCAATTTTTATCCCCACTTACTCGAATCACCTCAAGATTTCTGTTGAAGAAGCTAACTTTCCTCGTCTTCATGTGGGGGCTGCTTTGCAAATGACTTGGAAATGTGCTGTCTGTAGTTTTGATTATGGTGTGTATGTTGAGCATGGTATATATTTATTTGTTGCTTGAAGTGTGGTTTTGATGATGCTGTTGGCTTTTGGCATTAACTATGTCAGTCTTTGATCACTTTAAGGTAGTCATCTTTTGTCAGCTTTAGTCTTCAATGTTTGGTTGTAAAGTGTGTTGTACGTGTTGCCATTGTAACTAATCACATTGTTGAGGGTGCTGGTCATATGGGAAATGATCCACCTTTAAAAAGTTTTCTGTTGGATCCGAGGACTTTATATGCAGGGTAACTTGGATCACACATAAAGTTTCTCCTGCAACATGCAACTGGTCGGATATTATTTACCTGGAACTTGCTTCAGATCTGTATCATATTTGCTAGCGTGACAAATTTTATTATAGAACCAGGGAACATGTGTCTGAATGCTGGGTCTCTTTTTTTAGTGGATGAAAATGTGCTGGATTAAAATGTGTCTTGGGTTAAGACCTCCAATTGATCTGATCAACTGGGAACAAGTTACTTTTCACATCATATCTTCAATTGATAGACCCCCTGCCATTTTTTTCAGGAATATAACCTATGTTTAAGATTTTGCTGATGTGTTAACCCTCAATCGATGCGTTATTTCATGATTTTCTTATTAATTGGCTATGAAACTTAGATGTATGATTCAGTGATTTATCTGCATTTATGTAATGATAAGAACAAACGTGAGTTTTTGTTGGGAAAAATAGCAACAGTACAGTTGTTTTGCAAGTTATAGAAAAATCAAAGCAAACATTCAGATTTCCACTGTGCCGAGATGTGAGGTGCAGGTGGAAAACTTAAACAGAGAACAAAGGATTCACACAGCACATTCAATGTACATGGATTTAATGGATTGGATATTTTATCTCTGCTTATTTGTTGAGAATCTTTGAATCTGAAAACTGCTAGTATCTCTCAGCCACTAGTAAGATCATCAATTTTGGCTAGAAAAGTATACTGATAATAAACCGGATAAGTCTCCTTGTGTCGCGAAGTCATGTTATTATGTGAAATAACAATGGTTGGGAGCATGCAAAAAGACTTCATCCTCAAGACAAAATACACCATTTCTCGTGTGATGGTTGTTAGTGCTATGTCTTTAAGATGCGATGAACTCGATACATGCCTCTCAGGAAGCCTCGTGATCACTTTAGATGACCGATCATGAAAATAACTTTCTTATCTTGGCAAATCGGATTTTTTAAAAGAGGGTTTGTAACCTATTCTCATACACCCCTCAATATAAGACATTTCATCAAAGGTGATCTTTGAAGAAGTGGTGGGACATGAACAATTCCATTATGGCAGCCTGTCAATCAGAAAACCAGGAGAAACACAAATCAGATGCAAATATATATAGTTAATGTAGGGACGTCAAATGACAGCTTGAGGAGAGAACCACTTGGTCAACACAGGATCGGGTAGTAGGGGAAAAACTATGAATACACCGGCAAAAGCTCAACGAATTGAAAATTGAGAAGGATAAAAATAAAAAAACCAGGAAACCAACAATGAGCATCCTCCAGCAGATCAGATTAAAACAACAAAGAAATCGGATACATTATTCAACTCTCATATTACAATGCAGAAATACCACTTTAAAACAGTTATGCTCATCCACTAACAGTTATGGGTAGCCTCTAACAGACCAGATATCCTGTCTTAATAATTTAACCTGATGTAAGCTTAGTCGCCATTACCTACACCACACGATGAGCAAAACATTCTTTTTTATTGTGGCGCCAGCGTGTTTCGATATGTTTAACAGGCAGTGATGAGGCTGACAATATGTACAGAAGAATTTCACGCATATTCTTAATTATAATCCAAGTGCATCTGTTATACGATACATGTTTCAATCTATATTGCTCGGAATACAAAAGTCGTTTTTTGTATAGTGGTGAGTATTCCCGCCTGTCACGAACCCGGGTTCGATCCCTGGCAACGGCGAAATGTTTTTTATTTTTCTTATTTTTTCTGCCAAATTCGAAATTACGGTTTCGGTGATTTGATATCCGTTGAAATCCAAACGAGAAAGGCCCATTTCTTAATGGCCTTCAAATATGATTGGGTAAATTATAATTTAGGTCCCCATATATGGATTAGATTTCAGAATCTCATCTTTAAATTGTAACGATTCGGGTTCTGAGATTGTTTAGAAAATGGATATTTTGGAGTTCATGATGAAAATACCCTTGTCACGTAGGAGAGAAGAAGAAAACGTGGGTTGGGTTCCAACTTTTAAACATGGGTATATTCGTCATCAGCTCCAAAAAGTTCATTACGTTAACGGTTCGGGGATAGGGATGCAAACGGTCGGATACGGATACAGATATATGTATTACCGTATCCTTATCCATTTTTAATACGAATACGGATGCGGATACAGATATTGACGGATATTAAAATTATCTTACTATATCCTTAAAAAACGGATACGGATGTAAAAGGGATATTGATTGCGCAAGAGTAATGTTAGAAATACTCTATAGAATCGACTTAAATATATAAGAATCAGATGTAAAACCCAGGATATTAATTTACTAAATGTGTTTGTATCATAAAAATTATATAAATATGGTAAAAGGAGGTAGAGAATTATGTTATATAGGGTTAAAAATAAATCTATGACTATATTTATATGTGAAAACGGATATACGGATACAGATGTTTGCGGATATCAAAACGATATCCATATCCGTATCCATTTTAAAACGGATACGGATGTCGAAATCTGTATAAAACAGATACGATGACGGATCAGATATGAATATATCCGTATCCATTTGCATCCCTACTTGGTGACCTGAATCGTTTCAATTCAAAGATAGGAACCCATTCTGAGATCTAATCCATAGATGGAAATCCAAATTGTAATTTACCCAATTTGATTTTTGGAATCCTCTGCTTGTAATTTACCCAATTTGATTTTTGGAATCCTCTGCTGTTAGGCAAAATCCTCGTGCAATCCGTATTTACGCTCGTTTCTACATAGTATACACTTTTTACGTTAATGTCATTGGACTATTATACACTCCATCGAAAATTCGGATACATACATATTTGCACACTCCGAAACAAATAATGATACATAATTATCCATTATATGGATCCATAAATTCACTGATATCCATACATGCAGTTCTGAATTTAATTATTGTTATGTATTACTGTACTGTATGAATATGGCCAAATAAATATATTGAGCATGCTTAAGTTAAATCACAGGAAGTTTGGCGGATATTTTAAGATTTGCCCTTTCTCATGAGAGCTTAGTTGGATTAAGATGAGGCAATATATCATTGAGTAAATTAAACAAACATCCCTAAACTATAAATCCAATTTCAATGTTGTACATGAACGTTAAAAAATAACAATGTGGTACTCGATCTTTAATATTTATTTTAATGTGATTTTGAGCTCTTGTGATTTAAGGTTAGAAAGCCAAACAATCAACTAAATTTCAGCCGCCAAGGACCACATTGAGACAAATCTAAAAAATTGAGTACCATATTGTTATTTTTTAAAGTTCAGGAGATGTATAATTCAAGGACTTTTGTGTAGTACTTAATATCATTAGAATGGTTATGGGTAACTTCATTTATGTTGGGACACATAGACTCGACCTGAGCAATAGTATCATGATATATCACAATTTACTTTTCACTACATGATACGTTAGAACACATATATTCCACATCTGCACAGGAAGGATTTTGAAGCTCATTTTTATAATAAGCATGCATCCATTAGAAAATATAAGAAGTTTTACCATGACAAAGTTGTATCCTAACGCAACCTTGTCTATTTTACCTATGATACATTCAAGTGAATCAATGGATGCAATTTTGAAGTATTCCTCGTGGTATTTGTCTAACTTTGATTTGTGGCACATGAGTCTCGGACATATAGGTTACTCAAAGATGCATCAAATGATCAAAGTCAATTTATTACCTGATATTATAGGTGTTATGACATTACCCAGTAAGCATTGTTTGATAGGCAAAAGATGAGAAAAAAGTCTTTCTCACTAGAAGCTTGTTTGACTGGATTATTAGGTCTCATTTATTTTGGATATATGAAAATATTGATGTGAAGATAACCTTTATAAATGAAGAATTAATAGACAAGAGGAGAAATGTGAAAATGGATTTTAGATAAAAGGTCTAGCAAAAAGAGTTGACAAATTAAGAAATTTACTATATGACTTGAAACAGTTTTCATGCTAACACGATCTGGAATTTCATGATAAAAGTATCTGATTTTATTTAATTACAATTCAATTAGATAATTGTGTATATGTCATAAAAGTGGGATTAAGCTTGAAATTTATCGTTGTGTGTGAGTGACAATCTACTAGAAAATATTAACATAACAATATCCAATAAATAAATGATAAATTAAGTAATGACTTTGAGATGAAGGACGCGTGTTAAGCATATCATGTTCTTGAGGCAAAGATTCAAGGACATTGATTATAAATAAAAAATACTTGCAAGCTATAGTGAAGATATTTGGAATGTAAAATAGCACTCCATCACCCACATCAGTTGTGATTGGACAGAAACTCACTAAGAGTCAATGTCCTGGAAAGGGACAAAAATATCTAGATTTAAATATATATAAGTAATGGGAAGTCTGAAGTACATGCGATGATATGCATTCGTCAGAATTGGCTTAATCAGAAAACCCAAAATAGTTTATATCAAAGTTATCTTGGATTAGCAAATTAGGAAATCCTAAAGATGTTTTTAGGATACTTGAAAGAACATCAAATTGGTTCATTGAGTAGCATACTCATGTGCAGTTTTCAAGGAGAAGTGGATAGAGGAAATTGACATCAAGTTAACTTTTTCATGTTCGGCAGAGTAGTAAGTTCTTGAGATAGTAAGAAACAACGATGTGCAGATAGATAAACGCGTGAGCCAGAATATATTGCAGTAGCATGGTTGCCACTCATGGTGTCTAAATAAGACACTTTCTTACAAAATTATGTCTAAATAAGCTATAATAAGCTTGATTGATAGTGAGGTCAGCAGTTCCAAGGGAAATATCACTATATTCAAGATTTAGTAGCTGAACAATAATTCAATGTGAATATATAATTAGAAGTGATATTTTAGCTGATTAATTTATTAAAGGAATTGCGGCAGGAGCATACATAAAAATGTTAGTTTAATGGGACCTAGGAATGATTCAGTCAAGTTAGAGGTAGCATGACTAATGAACCTCTTGCAAGAATATCCACAAAGATAGACACTTCACGAATAGTGGGATCGTAAATATCATTGACCATTTTGGTCAAGTGGGAGATGTTGGATTGCTACAAATGCAATGACCTTCAATGTTCATGAATCCACAAGTAATAATAATAATAATAATGAATATGATGATTTGAATATGGAAGGACTGCATTCATTATAGAGTGTTATATATCAAGGGCAAATATTTATAAATACATGTTACTTCAAAACCAGAAAATATATTCCACAAAAATATTTACATTTGCATTTTTGGGACGATTATAATTGAACTAATATATAAAATCTGAAGATTGGAGCTTGGTTGGATCTTAATCATCTTAATTTCACAGGAACCTTATAATAACTGGAATTGAGATTCAGGTTAGTTAGACTTAATTCTTCATGTCCACAGGACTTATTCACATGTCATCTTGACTGCCTTAGTATAATATTTCAAGACACACACGACTCTTGTTGATAATGACCTAACTTGGACAAACACTCTACACTTAGCTCAACTCAAATGAGACGATGAGGGGCAAGATTCTGTAATTTGAGACGCACACGAATGGAAACATACATAGCCCCATTAGGAGGCTAGTGCCCCCAACTGAGTTTAGTAGCTAATGAATAACCATTCATCTATCTTTATTCTTCCATTTTTTTGTATTTAAATCCATATCAAAACACTTGTAAATATAAATAACTTATACAAATTAACCTTCTTTATTCAAATGTAATTAGTATACAATTATATGTATTTAAATCTAAAATAAAAAATAATAAAAGAAAAGGAAAATAAATGAAGTCTAAAAAGATATTGAATGACCATAAACCCCAAAACCAAGTCAATATTGACTTAGTCGACAAGGAATAAAGTACGAGGAGATAAGGAGCAAATATTGTATATAGGAGACCTAATTTTTGCCATAAAATACATATTTTTACTCTATTTTATTCTTCATTTCACACACCTCAAAGAATAAAATGATCTATGATGATTACAATATATATTGATATAATATGCTCAAATTATGTGGAAATTAGCCTTGATGCTCCAATTTCACATAATTTACGTTTTATGTGTTCCATGCACATAGCAGAGAAAACCACCTAAAATCTACAAAGACGGTTAATCACAACATAAACCGACAGTCCTGGGTAATATATTCAGATAAAATGATTTCAAAGATCTCTATTCATATATTACTTATGAATTATATGGTGAGAATCATCCATGATCATCACTAAGATATAATAAAAAATAAATATCTTTATAATCGAAATTCATCTTTATTATAAAAATAAAGTTTCATTAAATTTATATTTAGCATTGAATTGAATTAAGAGCCACCGCATTTTCTTATTCAATTTGGCTATCTATTTCCCTTAATATTTTCTACTAGAAAGAAAAAGGGATGGAGATTTGTGGAAAAAAATCATTCTTTATTCCCAAGCATGGAGCCCTCTTGAAGAACCCCTTCCCCATGTATTGAGCCCCCACGCACACAACTTCCCCATGCATTATTTGTCCCCATGCACGTGTTTTTCATACCCTTTATTTCTCTCTCTCTCTCTCTCTCTCTCTCTCTCTCTGCAAGGCCGCACACAGCATCTACAGAGAGAGCTTCGACACCATTTTGGATAGAGGGGTTCTAGCCCAAGAAGCACCTTAGACCTTCGACCATCGTTTTGTTCCAATAAGAAGTCCAAGTGTACATCTGACATAGGAGATATGGTAGAAGAGAACCAACCCAATCCAATGGATCTCATTTTACAACAATTGCAACTACTGAGAGAGGAGAATGTCACGATCCGCCAAATCATAACTCTACTAATCTGACCACCACCCATAAGCACACATTATAACCCTGTGTCTGAAGATCTTGTACATCGGTCCAAATTCCAACTGAGATAGGAGACTTTGGGATAGAACCTACATCTATCTCCTTGATACCAAAATTCTATGGAAATGAGAGTGAAGACCCTTTCCTGTACATCCAAGATTTTCGGTCTGTATGTGATACAGTAAGCATCCTCAGGGTAGAAAGGGAATACATGTATATGAAAGCCTTCACTTTCTCTCTAAAAGAACGATCACTCCAATGGCTCAGAATTATGGAACTCCTCTCACCTCTTGGGATGCCTTAAGAGAGGCCTTCATCAAAATACTTCCCTATAGGAAAGACAAATTCCCTGAGATAAGACATATCATCCTTCACTCAAAGGAACAAAGAACCCATTCACGAAGCAAACACTTTAAGGAATTACTTAGGAAATGCCCTCGTCATGCAATTACCAAATAGAAACTAGTTCGATTATTCTATGAGGGCATATACACATCATTCGAAAGAGTTATCAATGACTTGTGTGACGGGAACTACATTAACAACGATGAACACTTCGTGTGGACCTTATTTGAGAACATGGCAGATAATTCGGTGAACAGCTACTCCATTGAACAATATAGCGGACACATGAGACCGGTTAATGTAGTCCATCACTAGAGATCCACCACTGACTCCTCCAAGCAAAATCATGACAAATGGAAAACCCTCTCCAAACAAATGGATCTCATGACCCAAGCAATCGGTAACTTATCTCTAAATAAAGTCCTAAACAACATTTGCAGGGTTACAACAAACCCTAACGTTCAGAATTTTGGCCATATACCATTCATTCATGACCATGAAATGATTTCTGAGAATGTCAACCAGATATAAAGAAATCAAGGAGGGTCATTTCAAACCACCCAAATTTCAGGATGGAAATTTTGAGTGGAATGGGCAACACAACAAATCTCACTTCCAGAATCACTCACAACCCCAACCACCAACTGGACCTTCAATGGCTCAACCTCTCACAGCTGTAAATTTTGACTCTTTAACTCAAGCGATACAACTACTTATCGCAGCAAAGCAACATGCTCACCAAGTGTAACAATAGGTCTTACATCTTAGCATTATCACATCAAACTCTGCCCAACCCCAATACTAGTAGAGCTAGTTCGTCTGGATCTTTTCACATCCCACCACCTTCCAGGCCTTTACTTCACCGCCCAAGTTTTAAAACTAAAATCAAGGATTTTCTATGCCTCATAAGACCAACAATTCAACCCAAGGGACCACACAACAACCGCTGAAGAATCACGTGTGTTACAAAACAACCCGTTCTAACTAATATGACAATGGTGTGACTCTTTGAAATGGTAAAACCACATCTTCTCACACCACACCACATGATACTGAGAGTCGAATCGAAGAGTAAGAGGACATCGACATTGAATAGGAACCAATTGAGACCTTCACCCCTCCTTCCTCCATGACCATAACCATTCCCTTTCCTAAAGCTCTTCGCAGGAAAACACCCGATCATCCACCATTAACCCTGACTTGAAAAAAATTATTTTCTAACATTATCATTGAGATTCCACTCCTAAAAGCCCTAGAATAAGTCACAACCTTCTCCCACTTTTCAAAGGAAAAATGCATACTGAAGAGGAAATCAAAGAGAAAGAATAAGAAGGATCTTGAAAACATTGAAAAATATGTGCTACTTAGAGCAACATCCAATGTTATTTCCCAATTCCTACCTACTAAGAAGAAAGATCCGATAGCACATCTAGTAAAATGCACAATCAGTGAGTTGACTTTCGAGCACACACTGCTGGGTAATTGTGCCTCAATTAACCTCCTCCCTACCATTATTCTAGAGCAGTTTGACTTAGAGAAACTGAAACTCGTCTCGATGATTCTACATATGGCTGATCGTTTTGTGAAGAGACCAATAGGACTACTTGAGGATGTAATAGTTACCGTTCAAGGACATCAATTCCTAGTTGATTTTATTGTGATGGATATGGATCCAGCCAATACATTGAGTGAAACACCCATCATACTTGGATGATCGTTCTTAGTCACTTCCAAGGCACACTTTGATTATGAGGATGGGAGAGTGGAATTTAAAATCAATGGCATCATTCATGTTGATCTTGTCATCCCCACTTCTGTTGATTCTGAGATCAAAGATTGTGGTTGGATAGAAAGTTGTGATGTACTCAACATACAAAATGGTTTTTCCGCTATCCATCTCTCCAAAGACTCTCTGGAGGTTAGTCAGAACACCTCCCAATCCACTTACAACGACATATCTCATTAGATTGCCACATACAATCAGAACTCTGAACTTGAAACTCCACCAAACCCTCATACTGGTCGACAAAATTTTGAATTGAATGAAACCTGGGATACACTAATACTAAACTGCCATTGACTTAAGCCTTGATAACGCCCATGATGGAGCCACAATTTAAAACCATTTCATTGATGAACGCATCAGAAGAAACTGTTCCTCTGAACCCACCAACCCCCATTGTCGAACTGAAACCCTACCACAAGATCTGAAATACGCTTTCCTTGATGATGCACACAGTCTACCGGTCATCATTATTGCTAACCTAGAACACACTCAGGAAAGCCAACTAATGGAAGTTTTGAAGAGGAATTCTCAATATATTGGCTGTAAAATAACTGATTTGAAAGGAATAATCCCGACATTCTGCACACACAACATATACTTGGAAAATGACAGTAAAACCTCTCGAGAAATGCAAAGATGACTGAATCCTAATCTACGAGAGGTTGTGAAGAATGAAATATACAAGTGGTCGAGTGCCAGCATCATTTATCTTATATCTGATAATCCTTGGATCATTCCTCTTCAGGTTGTCCCCAAAAAAGCTGGTTTAACAATTGTGAAAATGAAAAGGGATAGGACGTCCCTACTTGAGTGGCAACATCTTGGAGAGTATGTGTCGATTATAGAAAACTCAATAAGACTACATAAAAAGACCACTATATACTACCATTCATTGACCAAATCATTGAGAAACTAGTAGGAAGATGCATCTAGAGCACTGATAGATCATCGATCGAAGCAACCCCCTCTCGTAGTTCTTAAGTGTTATTCCAAGGCACCCATGTACTGTCAGATCAAACGTAGGCATAGGATCTATTCTCGGCCATTGGATCAGCATGAAACGAAGCGCCTCGGCAGCCGCTAGATCAACTAAGTAGAAACCACACGGAGCGCATAAGATCGTCTGATCATGCCCTGGGTAAATTTCATCGAGCCTCTATTGACTTTTTGTATTTCATATTTAGCCCTATAAATATTAAGTTAATTGTAAAATATTTTTTAAAAATTACAAGAACCTCCTCTTATTCCTTAAAAATTATGTAAAGGTCCTTGTGCCTCATGTGTAGAGACACATGAGGTGCTGTGAATATTGCACTAAAAACCTTGTAGGTTTTGTTTATTTAGTTTTAGTTGTAAAAATTGTAATATAAGCAGTAAACTTTACGGGTTATTTGCACGCAAGCACTTGTATTTATTTATAATTACAAAAAGACCCTTGCTAGTATGTATATTCGTATTTGTGTTTTTCTATTTTTATCAAATAGCTCATGTACCTTAGAAATTATGGAAAAATTATTGTAGATGCTTGATTTAGTGTTAATATTCGTAGTTATTTTTGTTTATGTATATACTGCATTTTTCTATTTATTAGAAATCATTTACGAGCTAAATATTCCTTATTTGCTTATAAAACTACAAAAAATAGAAAATGAATTTTAAAAAATCAAAATATATAATATTATATATTAAAAATCTATACAAAAAATCATAAAAAATATAAAGCTAAATACTAAAAATAACAAAACCCTAAAAACCTATAAAATTCAGTAAAAATTCTACAGAAATATAAAAAAAAGTTTTTTGTTGCATATTTTTAGTTATATTATATATATTTAAAAAGTTTTGGGTAATTTAGACCTATTATATATTTTTAAAATCCAAAATAATTAGGCATATTTATACAACCCACTATTTTGATATATTTATTGTACTAAAAATCCATGAAAATTAGTAAAAATTAGAAGAAAAATTAGAAAAGCGGAGAAAAAATATAAAAAATACAAACATATTTTATTTTCTAAGTTGTGACTATATATAGTGATATTTAAAAATATAGAAACTATATATACTATACACGTATTATATAACTTATATACTTATTATAATAATTATTTTTAATTATAAATACTTAACATATATATATATATTCAAAACCTTCAAAAAAATAAAAAGGATTGTTCATGTATATATTTCTATATTTTTATACATATGCACCTTATATATTATTATACCTATTATTATTACTATATAGATATGCATATTATATCTTTAAAAAAGGAACTAATATTTTGCAAAAGGAAAAAAGATAATAAAATTTTGTAAATTTAAAAACATAAGAAAAATATAAAACATTTAAAGTCCATAAAATATATAACTAAAAATCCACAAAAAATCAAATGTGGAATAGTACAAAAATAATTTTTATTTATTTTCATTAATTGATAATAAGTATACCTATCTGCATGTGCTTTCAGTGATTCGACCCCTATTACTTATCACTGTACATCGTTTGTATGGTAAATTCACATCTCATTTATATTTTTATCTATATTGTGGGTTGACTGTTGATCTATTTGAATGAGTTGAGTATGAGTACTGTGAGAGTGATCGATACAATTATTGCCAAATCTGACTTGTCGAATACTACACGCCCTTCAAAATCGGACGTTAAGTTCCACATCTCCCATGAATTATCACCTCTAAATCAATCACTTGGAGATCTGATCGAGCTCGAGCACCGGAGTTCCCAAATAGCATATGGGAATCATGAGCAACACATGGGCATATGAGACAAAGCATTGGATTTCAGATCGATCAACACACATGTATCCATTCAATCGTCTGGAAACACACGTTACATCACTGAGCACCTGAATCACACCGCAACATTAGTTTTGACCATCGAATCCACTAGGAGATCGAGCGAAGCACATCATTTCAGGGAGAATCACCGATCATTAGCGAGCTTCTTCATCGGATATTAACACTTGAGCTTCATCTGGAAGCAAACTTTAGAGTCGAACGGGAGATCAACGAACTACGGAACCACCTGGAAGAGCGTAGAGTTTTTCATCCCTGCTGCATGCACCTGCGAGAGGTGTACCTTCATCAGCCAAGTACAATCGATTCGAGTTTCCGAGCATCAGATCAGATAGGAGGAGCATCATAACACTTAGAAGCAGAATCGAACATATTTGAAACAACACGAAGCCATAACCTTAAGATCGCTCCGATCTACCATAGACATCGCACCTTCGATATTTTGAATGACCTAGAGCTTATAATATACTATATATAATATTAAATTATAGAACATAAAAATAAAATAAAATTACATACAAATACCTTATAATATACTATATATAATATTAAATTTATTTTGAAAAATGTAATCATTTTCATTTTTTCATAAATCAAAATAAACAGTAAAAATACATTAAAACTTATAAAATGCATGAAAAATACAAACACAACTCTAAAAATTCAACTAAAAATTATATAGTATATTTCACTATATTCTAAATATTAATTCAAAAATAAACTAAAACTCAAATATAAAACCTTAAAAATCTAAAAATAGTTTAAAATCTCGAAATTCATACCTAATACATAAAAATATTTAAAATGTGTACAAAAGATTGTTTGAAAATGTATAAATTTCTATATAAAAAATAATATCAAACACTTCCTTACTATTTAGTATGTTAAAAATTCAAAATATTTGCCTATTATAAGAGCATTGTTTTCTTATTCAAATTCAATAAAAAAACAAAAAATATATAAAATTTATCTAAAAATCATTAAAATTGGTAAAACAAGTCAGGAAACATAACATTATTTAAAGATAAAATCAATACCAAAATACAAAACACATCTATACTTCTTTACATATAGGTATATAAAACAACAAACACTTAAATCCAAATAAAATCTTAAAACACTTTGAAAATAACTAAATTCATAAAACCCTATACTTTAGTTCGCTTTACTATTCCTAAATTAGTTTGCCTCCCTGAGTTTGATACTCTCGTACTTCACACTATACACTTGTGCTTAGGAGTCTAAATAATAAAATAACATCTATTTCAGGTAGAAACATCTCGATCACCACATCGATATCTCTTTTCATAGAGAAGCGATCGAGATGTATTCACCATTAGGTGAGGTACGAGATCCTCACTTGGGTTTCAAAGATATTTCCCCCAACTCAAATTTAAAAAGGTTCAAGGTTTAAGTTTCATAAACACTACAAAATCTAAAAACTCATAGAAAGCAATTTAACTATATTCTACTAAATATCTAGTGTCATTAAAATTTTTACTTTGTAAAATTATTATTGTTGATATTTTTAGAAATTAAAAACCTTAATAGCTACAAAATATATCTTAAAAATTCTTAATAATCAAAGATGGCTTGAAAATTTTTCAGACATCAAGGACTTGTTCCCCTTACTTAGGAGTACAAACCCTGAAAAAGTCTTTTTCCAACTCATAATTTTCAAGTTAAAAATACAAACAAACACTCGAAAACTTATACAAACCCCCAAAAATCAATAAAATTCAAAAAATCACAAAAAATCCTTGTTGTTACAACTACTATTAGTTATTGTTAAATAAATCCTATCAGGTATAATTATTATAACTTTTTTCTAATCATCTCTAATTCTTACATCTTCTAGCAATATTACTTAAATTTCTTTGAACTTTCCTTATTTTATAAAATACAAATTCTAAAAATATAAAAACTTTCAAAAATTACTTTTCAAATTTTAATTAAAAAGTATTTGTCATTATGTATATTTTATTCTCCTTATAGAAAGATAAATCCATAAAAAATAAGAACACCAAAAAATCATTTTATAAAATATAAAAGAACTCAAAATTCAATTCAAAATATTAAAACTTAAAATAAAATATGAAAATATAAATTAAAAATAAAACAACAAAGAAATATACAAATACCGAAAGATAACCATGTATTATATACCTCTAAAAAAGAACAAAGCCCCGTAAAAGAACAAAAACACAAATTGGGACGCACGGTTTACTAATCACTTCAGCACTTAGCTCATTACAACGAGTACACTCTTATCGCATAATAAAAGCTACCTCCTAAAGTTCAACCTTAAGGGTTGCCAAAGTAAATCCGCATAATCTCACTTCCATATCTTTTGTTTTGACTCGATACACTTAGAACTTGGACCATGACATAAAGGGCCATACACGTGCATGTATGCATACACTCCGGGTGGAGCTTAGGTTCAGGCTTGGAAGAGTCAATTCAGATCTTAAAATTTTTTTATGGTTTGTTTTATGTGTTTTACGAAACTTAAAGTCTAACTATTATCCTTCCAATGCAACATTTATGGATCTGAGAATAAACATTCCCGATCTTTCTTACCATGAATATCCTCTTGTGTGTGCGGTCCCTATAGTGATAAGTTTTTTTTTCTTATATTTCTCTCTTCCATCAATAAACTCCCTTTTTCACCTTTTGTTATTCTTTGAGGTATTTTCGTGAATGATCAACATCAAAATCTATCTGGATTTCTCATGTTATTGTATCTCTACCTAAAATATAGATACTTATATTATCTAATATTCTATTTAAATCGGATTTGAATTATTATTTATTGATTGTTTGTTTAATCATCTTTCATCTGGTTGAAATCCTTAAATTTTGGTTTATTATTAAATTAAAATATTTCTTATAATAGTAGAATCAACCGTCTCAGAGAAGTTTTGTGGAAATGTTTTTCCATAATTTTGGATATCTAATTTAGATTAAAATATTTCTTATATACAGTAGAATCAACCATCTTAAGTTGAGGGTGGATACGAAGAATATGCTAATGTATAATGAAAATCTCACTTTTAGAGCTAAAAGGGACAGACTGTATGGAACAAATATGATCACATATGTCACGATTGCATTTTGATGTATCTTTATGAAGGGACTATGGGAATAAACTGACAAGTATAATAGTACAGACTTTAGTATTGAGAAATACTCTCTCGTCAGTTCTTGAAGTTCTCTATGGTTGAGGAGAAGTATGTTTATGAAAGACACGAAATTATCTAGCAAAGGTTGAGATGAAACATTTGATGAAGATTAAGTCCTGCCAATCATTTAAAAACAATTAAGTCATGAGAAGTCTATGATCAATAAATAGGAGAAGGAAAATCTTTCATTAATGGACAATTTAATAGTTTTTTTTGAGCCAAAAAAGGGGGAAACACGCGTTGGTGCCCGCCCCAATATATTAATATAAAGATGATTAAAACAACCAGGACTCGAGGAGAGTCCGAGCAAGGTGGACTACATTTTCAACATAGAACCTTTCTTCACGAAAAATTACACCATTTCTAGTAACCCATAAAGCCCATAAGCCCGCAACTGCCATCAATCTCACAGCATTAGGACGAAATCTGGAGTTGAAGAGAGATTCCCAGAAGGACGTCATGCTGCTAAGATCAATCCAAGGTATATCAAACACCTGCCAAAAATCCTTCGTCTTATCACAGTTCAGGAATAGGTGCTCAGCAGATTCCAAAGATGAGTTGCAAAGAACACATGAGTTATCATCAGAATGAAAGATGCGGGCACGTCTCTCCTTGGTTAGTAATCTACCATGTCTCAGGAGCTACAAGAAAACACTAATACGTGCTGGAAGTTTCCATTCCCAAATCATCCTACAATCCCTAGCAAGGTCTTCTTCAAACGGTTCTGTTCCCTTGATCAACACAGAGTAGGCCTTCTTGACAGAGAAGTCACCCTCTCTCCAAACCCAATGATCTTTACCAATAGTGGCCCCCTCAATCCTCGCTAGAGACTCCATCAAGTCGCGATGTTCTTGCATACGCCGTTGAGAGAGCGCACCCGCAAAATTAAGTCTCCAACATCCGTTATCCCAGAGATCTGCGACATGAGCACTTTTGTCCACAGCTATAGCATACAAACGCGGGAAGCGGGATGCAAGAGGTTCATTGTTCATCCAGCCATCTGTCCAGAAGGAAAAGGTGTTTCCATCACCTAAGCTCGGACGGAGGAGATGGGGAAGATCTGGGAAAGTCGCACGAATACCCTTCCATAGTGATGTCTCAAAGCGAATGCTACGAATAGCATTAATAGAGTACTGTACCTCGACTCTGTAGATGCTGCGCAAGAGTCTGCTACACAAATCGTCCTTGTCACCCCAGATTCTCACAACCCATTTCAGCAGTAGTGCACGGTTTACCAACTCCAGCCTTGGCACCCCTAGTCCCCCCTCCTCCTTGGGTAAAGTAACTGTCTCCCAATCAACAAGATGCAAGGCACGTCCATCCCCACCAGTCTTGCCCCAAAAAAACCTCCGCATTGTCTTCTCAAGCCGGTTACGAAATAGTTGCATTATCATTGAGGAGGAACATACGAAAAGAAAACCCATTGTTCCTAGTGACGTTTAGGCTACAATCAATTTAATAACCACAAAGGGTGAAGAAGAAGAAGATAAAAGGCATTAACCATAAGGATATGGTCAAAATGAAAGGCAAGATCCAAAATAAAGCAAAGAATAAACCCATGTCTCCACAGTAATCAGGTTTTGCTCATGAAGATTAATGATTATCCTTCTTTGGAAGCTCAATAAAAGAATACAAATTGAACAACAAGTGAACATGATCACCAAGGCGATTCTTGGGCGATTTGGTGTGGTAGGAATGATGTCATTTTTAGGGGACAAACATTCTATTCTGAAAATATGATTGCGCACTGCAGGGCTCTTTTTAGCGCTTGGAGTTCTATTTTGTAATATTGTAAGGTTTTGACAAGCCTTTATATCTATAAGTTCTCTTAGCATATATATACATTTTTATGCGTGGTGGATCCCAGATTGGGTGTCCACCCCTTCTCTTTTCAAAAAAAAAACATGATCACCAAGGCCAAGCGATGACTATATATGTCTCAATCTAATGAGTAACACTACTAATTTTCTTTGATATAACAGAACCCTTATTATGCAATTATTAGAAATATCCATAGTACATGGAACAACAAAAAGTAAAGGACGGTAACACCGAATGTTACCGTCGTCGTCACCGCTGCGAAGTACATGCATCTGAGACCTAAGGTGTCTCCCTATGATCATGAATGTGGTGGTCCTCCAACCCTTGAGCACCATGGCGATCATCGATGTACAGGTGAAGACTACCTGCCCGTACATTGGCGGCAAGTGCAATGCAACCTTCTCGAGCATCACAGTCTCCACGCATGACCCGTATCTCCTGCAATAAAACAGTCTGAAGTTACGAAAATGCTCGACTCTGCACATGCATTAATATATCAACCAAATGAAATCATCAAAATTCTTTAATTTTCCATTTAATGGCCACGAAATTAAGATTTGCTAACGTGCCAAATTCCCATATTGGTTGTGTCGACTCTGCTTAATTTTTTTCTAACGACCAGGTAAATATTATTTGAACTATTAGCAAATATATCAGCATAAATTATATTATATAATCTTGGTAAGAAAACGATGGCTGAATGAATAGAATGAACTGAACAAACAAAACCCAACAGACACCTTCACCTCTTCCCAACCGCCGCACTCGAAGAGACTCCTCCCCTCACACGCAGCCATGGCCTTCTCCTCAGGCCGCAGCACTGCCGCCGACGTTGGACCTCAACCAGATGGCCAACCCGTGGGGTCCGTCCATCGGGCAGACGTCGGACGACCACCGCTCCATGTTCATAACTTACTCCAAAGGCCATCCCATTTCTCACAAGGACATATCTCACTTTTCAATAAGCTCGCGATTTATTAACATTTTATGCACGATTAGTTTTATTAAGTAACCCCATTAAATCTACTTGAAGTGCCAATTATTTCAGTAGTGTGCCTTTCAACGAAAGAAAAGTATTCAGATATTGTCAATTATCCTCAACCTTGCGATGTGTTTGCAGGAGGTACGGGTCATGCGTGGAGGCAGTGATGATCAAGAAGGTCATGCCACACTTGCCGCCGATGTACGGACGGGTGGTCTTCACCCGTGCATCGATGAAGGCCGTAGTGTCAATGGGCAGAGGGGACTGCCAAATTCATGATCAAAGGGAGGCACCTAGCGAGGTGTAGATATATAAAATAAAAAGGAGGATTAGATATAAAATACTAGAATGATGACATGATGAACCAACTTGTCGAGGCGTGCAAATTGCACAAACCTTACAGATAAAGTCGTACGACGGTGCAACCGATGCCAGTACAACTACTCCCCAAGATACATCATACAACAACAAGATCCCAACGGATGCCTACTCGCAAATGTCGATCGAGATCATTGAACAACAAAGATTCTTCCTTCAAATTGCACTAAAGCAATAATAAGAGAGGGAGAAGATGGATTGAATCGTGTGTTAGGCAAAGGCTATTGACCTGTTTATATAGATAAACTAGAACGTTACAAACCATCAAAAGTTAATGTTCAAAATATGCATGAATGTACCTAAAATCCAACGCACAATTAAATATATTAATTTCCACTAAGCAATGAGCATCACATTAAATAATTTAATAACGTAAGAATTATATGTTATGAAATCTAATTTTAACTGAAATGATAGTCAGCAACAATTAAATAAAACAAATGATATAAAGTGTGTAACGTGCATCATGCCTGCAACGGCACACACAAATTGATAATGCATGTGTTATATTTCTGATTTTATTATGATATAATAATGATTGCAATCAAGATGTATTTACTTCTTTTAACATAGAAAACGTAAGGTAAAAATTGAAATTTGAATCAATAAATATCACAAAAATTAAATAATGGAGTTACATGCATTGCATTTAAACATCGCTGAGTTTATTAATAGCCTTCCATTTTAGCACAAAGACTACAAGACCAAGGCAACGAATAATTTAATATTCGTTGTCATATTTTATATAATTAAATATATAACAACTAATATTATTTGTTGCTTACTTCTTCAAATTCGTAACGAATAGTTGTATTCATTGTTATATTGCTTACAATGAATAATATAACAATGTTTATTCGTTGATATTTTCTTTTAATCGTTGCTAAATTTGACAACGATTAGTGAGAATTTTAACAAATAATTCAATTGAAAATGCATCATTATATTGACCTTTAACAACGAAGTGGACATTCGTTGCTAATTACAAGTAGAAAAGATCATTTCACAACGTATAATATTCGTTCTTATATCTTTAACATTGGAATATATGACAACGAAGTCGCACAACTGGTGGATGTTTCGTTCAGCCTCTATCATATGCTCTGCATCCCTGAATTGCTCTGAAAAAGCAGAGTCTCACGCTCTAATCTCATCGGTCGTCACCATTTGTATACTCTCTCGCCCTCGAAGCAAAAGTACACCTTCCCACTATCATGGTTGGACACCGCCTTGTCTATGGCCAGGAACAGACGTCCTAAAATGATGGGGTATTGGTCATAGACTCAAGGATCTCCATGTCCAATACAACAAAGTCCACAGAGAATTTCACATCCTGAATTATGATGACTACATCCATCAACAACCCTTCAGCCTCTTGATAGATCTATCAGCAAACTGAAGGACTATCCTGCTCTATCGAAGAGGGCCAAACTCAAATCGGTCGAGTAGGGCTGTCAGAAAAAGGTTGATGGAAGAGTCGTTGTCTAATAGAGTACGATCAAATCTCTGCTCATGAATGTGACATCTGACATAGGGAGCTCCTGCATCTGGCCTCTTAGCTGGCAGACGGTTCTGGATGGCGAAGCATGTGACACGGGTCAGCACATGGATCTCTACCTGATGGTTTTTTCTCTTCTTACGGATAGTGGTATTCTCTCTCAGGTTCTTTAGAAGAGAGGGATGTGCTCAAGTGCCTCCTGTAGAGTCAGCTGAATGTAAAATTTGTCTATCATCTGTTGGCTGAACTCTAACTGTTGGTCACTTTTTGGATTTTCTTTTTTATTCTCCTTCACTAAGCGAAGTGCTTGAGGGAAGGGGATAGTTGGGCCCTCATTAGATAGAGGGCTAGGAACAGTTTTCTGCTGTTGAGAATGAATGAAATCCATACAAGTATCATCATGCATCACATATGGACTTGAAGATGAAGAAACCTTACCTTTATTAAAATTTTTTGGTGTTTTTCGTATTGTCATGAAATACAAGAACTGGAGGAGACACAACAGGAATGGAACTGGTGGCATCAAGACCACCCCCGACAACGGCGCCATTCTGGTGAGCGCACGATCAACTATGTTAAGTATCAAATAATAATAAAGGTCGTTGCGACCCCAATGAATCGGTCGTGGTCAACAAGAAAAATCAAAACCACTCAAAGCAAGCAACAAAGCACAAAATCAATGTCAATGGTCTCCGCTATTTATTTAACTTAGTATAGCGACCAGGATCAAACTCAAGGAGCACGAGTAAAACTTAGGAAGTAGTCGTAATCAAAGAGTAAAAGGCATATTTTTGTTAATTAAGTTTGCAAAATTTTATAGGATTTTTAATTGATAAGCAAAACAAGCAACTAATAAAACTAAAGCATACAAACACACCTTTTAAATTTTTATTTAAATCTAAAATGCTCAAAAATCAGAAACAAATTTTTTTTATATTTTTCAAATATTCAGATGTTTTTTGGTAATTTTATATGTTTTTTTCCAATTTTTATATGATTTTATAAAAATCAAACGAGAGAAAAACATTGAAACGTGCACAGCCAGGACAAAATTACAAGTTAAAAATATTTAAAATGCCCTAATGTCCTGGATATGAATTTTATGAGATACTAAATAAAAAGAGCTACAAACGGAAACTGAAATCTATTTTTTTATTTTTCTAGAGTTTTTAATGATTTTTATAATTTTTAATAGTTTTGTAGTTTTTAGGGTTTTTAGAATGGTTTCTGCAACGAAAATGCTACTAGAGGTAAAACACACAAAGACAAGCAGATATTAAATTTTTTTGTAAATTTTAAACACTTTTTATAATTTTTATGTATTTTATAAAATAGACAGTGACCTTTTTATGGGTTTTTTATTTTCAGAAAATAAACTACCCAAAAAATTAATCTTAAAAATCACAATAAAGATTACACTTTAGCAGGAGCTAACATTAATTTTTATGTAATTTTTGGGCTTAATTTGATGATTATTTAATTTAAAACTCAACATACAGGGCAAGTGGACCTACTTGCAATTACTACAAAGTTCACAGGCTAAACGATTAAAAAGTTCAAGGTGAATAATGCAAAAAGCCCAAGGTATTCTTGCACATGCTCAAAAACTCACGCATAGGGGTATAAATGCAATTATCAAAAAAGTTCTACTCATATCATAACTTTTATCAAGTTCAAGATAAAACATGCAAAAACACCAACCAAGCACGTAGGATGGGACGTGACTTCATACAAACAAGACTAACATGCAAATATCAAAATGACAAGGGTCCATATGCAAAACAACCAAACTAATTTAAACTACGACAAATATTTACATGACTGAACTTTAAAAACAAAACATAGAAGGGCCTAAGTGCAAATTACCCTTTATTAAACGCGATCCAACGGCCGAGGTTGTTCCACTTAAGATCTGATGGTTGTGCTTCATGGATGATGCTTCGGCGATGAAGGGCACAGATGGGATCCTCAGATGGATCTAACGACTGAGGCTCTCCGATGGATAGATGACCGAGATTAGAACTGGGGGAGCCTTTGACCGAACGACGTAGGAGGTGTTTGGAAGATCGGGGACGAACTCGCCTCCGGCAAGTTTCCATCGTCAGTTGCGCGCATCTCAGACATCCTCTCGAGCTGCTGGAATAGAGAATCGATTGGCGATGGAGCTCCACAGCTGCAAGAATGCTCGAAAGGGCCCAGGATCGTGAGTAGGACCTTGGGGTACTCGGGTGACCTGAAGCGCTCCTACAATGTCCTTGACCTCCAGATGAGGTCTACTGGTGCTTCAACCATGCAGGAAGAATGGTCTTGCTCGGAGGGTAGCTACGGTATGAGTTAGAGCATCATAAGTTACCAGAACGGAAGGGGAGGCGGGGGAGGGGGGCGGACAGGTCTCCGACGAACGAAGGATTCGACCTAAGAGAGGCTCCAGACCAGTGGCTGGAGCGACGTGGGGGATTGCGGAGCGGATGTAGAAGCGATCAGCTATTCGAGGTGAGGCAGAGTAGCGTCTGATGATGGGGAAACAGGGAATGAAATGGGGACATCTAAAATACTATGTTTCTCAGGTGTATGATGGATTTGAAAGGAAATGGAAGGTAAAGAAGGTACCTGGAGATGAAGGAGCACGTCTGGGGTCGCACACAACGGTCTACGGGGGTCGTGGCCTCAAAGGTCGGCGCAGCCATAGGAGGGTCTCCTTGTGGCGGAGCTTGAGCTTCGCACCTCGTCGGACCTAGGGCACGCACGCACGCACGCACGAAAAGGCTCTAATGCCCTCCCTCTCACTTGTTGTCACTCTGGGAAAGGTAGGCAGGAGGTGGTGGCGCGACCAAAACATGGAGGAAAAGGAGGAGGGTGGCACGATATATATAGGCTTGGGGTCCGACATGGAGGAGGCATGGTCCGCGAAACGAGGCTCGGATCGAAAAGAAGGACGCTGGGTGAAGATTCGGGATCTGACCTCTAGGCTCGGGGCAAAAATTTGGGTGCAAAGGGTATCGGATCGGATATGGAAAAAATGGCGAAGTTTGGGAGAAACTTGATCCGATGAGGAAGTCCACCCGGGGGGACAAGTTGACCAAAGTCAACAATCTGAGGTGGCCCAATCAGGGGCCGCCTAGAATGGAGATAAAATATGCCACAAGACAAAACATAAGAGAAAAAGAAAGATAATTATATAAAGAATAATAAATGAATTTAAATGAAAAATAAATAAAATGAATTTTTTTATTATTTTTCAAGGAATTTTTCTATGGTTTTTAATTATTTTTTATGAAAAGTAAATTAGTGTATATACAATATATAGTGTTATATACATGTATAATATACCTATGTATTATGTACAATCATTTTTATTTTATTATTTTTGCAAAAATACCCCCATTTAATATTTTATTTATTTTCAACAATTTTATGAGTACAACAAAATTTATATTTTTTTATGATTTATTTACATGTATATAATAAATAGGGAATGTTGTATATATACATGTATTTTGTACAATGAAGGAGAGATCTTATTTTTATTTAACGTTTCTTATTTTTATTTTATTTTTTTATTTTTAGGAATATATACAAGTAGGTAAAAATAATTATTTAATTTTATTTTATCAAAAATACATATTTACAAATATAGGTGATATGTACGATACAAAGTATGCCATATCTCTCTCTACTTATTTTATTTGGCGATCAGGTCAAGGCTCGACCTTCTCTTAGGGTTTTGGGTCACTCTCTATCTATTCTAAATACCTCCTTCCTTTTTATTTTCCTTTATTCTTTTATTCTGCATAAATACATGCTAATTATGTAATATTAATAGATGCATACAATTTGCTACGTTATTGTATTTACAGGTATTTACATGCTGATTTGCCAAGATAAATAGCTAAAATAAAATAGTAAAGAGAGAGAATCAGGAATTCATCATAAGATATCCATGTTTATTTTCCCTGATCAGCACTGACCATACTTCGCAAATTAGGGAAGCATCCCTCACCACACTTTGTAGAGATAAAAGACATGCCTTCATACGCAAGCTTACAACATCCTTTCCAAATTAGCCACCAAATTGTAGATTTGTATGAAATAAGTTTCTACCCCTTGTCATTTAGATCCATATCAGTACACGCAGTGATTGATGTACAAAATTCATTGAAATTTGACTGAATGCAACACTTATGAAAAATCTCTTTGGTAACATCACAATTTTTGAAAAGATGTAAGTAATCCTCAAGGGTTTTCATGCAAAAATAGTATCTATTGATAGAGGACATATTTAATTTTCCCAATTGATCTTGAATTTTTATTTTATTGTGCGCTAGTAACCATATGAAATAGTAAACTCTTGGCTCAAACAATTTTTTCCTGAAGTTGTCGTGCAAAATGGATCTGATCCCTCCATCCAAAAGCAAAGTGTATAATTTGTTGGTAGTTGAATCTCTTCGTTCTTTGCCTCGGGTTGGATAACTAGTAGAATCACTTTCACATGAATGCTCGACTCGAAGATGGAAGCAATAGCTGACCTTAATTTCGCAGCCATGATCCATAAGTTTAGTGGTATGTGGTTTTTGAGAGCTTTGAAACAATTAAAACATACATGCCAAGATCACAAGCCCTCAAGAACTGATGTATTACAGTTGTTTATATAAGGCCAAAGGTTTGGAAATTCAATTTTGAGTGGATTTTTCCCATTCAGAGGGTACTTCCAAAGGGATGAGTGATTTCCACATCCAAGTTCCTTAAGAGAATCGGTTGTAATGGAGAACAAGCACTAATATGACTCTTCCAGACGAAGGAGTGGGTTCTTTTTGGTCCATCTAACAGGATAATTGGTCCTCCATGAAAGTGGGTGGTACTCATTAGACCAGAGATCCAGGATCGATTATAATCCGCAATCCTAATGGCAGATTTGTTGAGTAGTGCATCACTGAAAAGTTTAAAATTTAAGGTTCCCCGACCATCACTAGAGGTAGGGCGAGTTACCTTACTCCAAGTAATCTTTGGAGTGGGTTTTTGAGATGAGGTATCTATCCAAAGGAACTTTCTTCTAATATTGTCAATTTTGCTGATAGTCTCCACCGAAAATTTCAGGCATGACATTACATGAATAGTTGTTGGTGTCAGTGAAGAGTTCAACAGTGTTATTCTTGCCAGGAGTGGAAGGATTTTTGCTTTCCAACCCTGGAGTTTGGTTGAGAATTTAGAAACAATCGAGGTCCAATCTTTTGTTTCCATCTTCTTCTTTTTGCATCAGGAATCCTAAATATTCCAATTGAAAGGAGCCCTCCTCCCAATCAAGAAACTCCTTCATTTGGGAGAGACTCTCCGAGGAAAGGTTAAGATCATAGTAGGTAGATTTATGCATATTGGTTTCCATCCTGAAAGTCTGCTGAAAATAAGGGCCAAAATACAATAAAAATTCCTTTTATTCAATTCATTCTTTATTCATTTTGGGACCTATTTTTGGTTCTATATTTTATACCTCAAATAAAGAAACTTTGTACATAAAAGTTGTAGATAATTTCATATAGAATAATATAAAATTGATTTCACTGAAAAATAATGTACAGATAAAAAGTTATGATCTGAATAAGATTCCAGAATTCCAACTTCCCAGACATGTATCTCGCAAATAAAAACTTGAAAGGAGTACCAAACTCACTTTTAATTGTATATAATTCAAAATAAGCTATTTAATGGCGGTGGTTTCGTATTTTTCTGAGTTACGGTTTGAAAGTTGAGTTTTGGACCCCTATTGTATACATGTACAGATTAAAATATTCATTTTATTATTTATTAATTATTTTTATAATTTCATAATTTTATTATTTTGTAAATATTATTTATAATATATTTGTATATTAAAATTAGAATAAAAACATAAAAGAAACATAAAATAAAATACTTGTACACCATATACATAGGCATAATACCTGTATACAAACATATACAAACCATACTTTTATTTTATTAAATGTACAAAATACCTCAGAAAAATACAATAAAAATACAATTAAAAATATTCTATAAATTTATAAAATAATAAACAAAAATAAATAAATTAAAAACATAAAACAAAAATAAAATACTTAAATATATAGATAAATGTACCTACAAAGGCCTAAAAAGGGAACTTATAAATTTATACCTCATAAAAATAATTAAAAATTACCATAAAATAATTTATAAAATTATAAAACCTTTTTATTTAATAATCTAAAATTAATAAAATCATTAAATATTTTTAATTTAATTTACAAAACTTTTATTTAAATTTTGTCTTTTTGCGGATGACGTGGCCCAATCAGGCCACGCCATCCGTTGACCGAGGGTCAACTCCATGACCCCAAGTCCGGGACTGGTGGACCTTCGTTTTCACCCTCCTTCTCGGAATTTTCCCACTCGTATCTTTCACCATTACGCCTAGGCACCTTCTTGACTTTTGTTGCCAGTACACTAGGCTTACACGCCCAGGTCTTACATCGTCGATTCACCCATCGGTTTACGAGATACATCGAGTTCTTTGCGCCCATTCGTCAACTGCAAGTCGGCTACTCCCCTCATTCTGACACGTTCACATGCTCGGTCACTTTTCCTCGATTGTTTTCGCCATGATGCGTTGCTCGAGGAAGAGTTGACCCTTCATGACATTTGTTCACTATTCATCTGTGATTTTCGCCAACCTCCTAGATCTTCCTAAATCTTTTTCGTCTGCTCACCACGCCTCGATCAAGGAGCCCACTCGACCATTCTTCAAAATAAACACCCGTCACCTCCATTGCCTTTTTGAACCTCTTTTGGACCCTTGTTTGGATCTTCCTTGTGACGCTCAGGATCGGAGGAGTGACAAGCCTCCTCCAGCTAGCCGGAGAAGCCCAGGAGAGGGACGAAGAGCGCTCCACCACCCCATCTCCGGCGTCCGCCGTGAGGTTCCTCCTCTTGGTTTTCCAACCAATCGAGGTTGTTTTCACTCGTTTTTATTTGCCTTTTTCATGCTGTAGGTTAGATATAGTGCTAATATTAAGTTCATCTTTTTATTTTTCTGTTTTGTGAGCCATTCGCCACCATCTACCCCCTCGCCGGAGCTTGCTCCGGCAAGCGTCTACTTGCGCCAAACGCCGCACATCCACCCACGATTCGCCATGGGATCCTTTCTGTTGTCGTGTGCTTCTTTTGCAGGGTCCATTGTGCCACGGACCCTCCTGGGAGGGTCGTTTTTGCTGAAGTTCAAGCCAACTGGAGTCGTCCTCCTTCACCGACGATGCGGCGGCGCCCTGGCCGCTCTCAGGCCATTTTGTGGTCGCTGTCCACTCGAGGATACTTCCAGGAACTTTGTGAAGCCGTCGGAAGGGATCAAGCACCTCTGGGTAGCGAGATTTTGCAGGATCAAACTCGCCTGGAGCCTGTTCTTCATCAAGTTCATCGAACACGCTCCATGGCCGTTGGATCACGAGCCCCAGCCCAGGTCATCCGTCAGATGAGCCCCAGCGCCCAGCCATCCGATTGATCGTCCAACTTCTAATCCTGGGCGTTGGCGTCCGAAGGGGTATCGCGGCGCCGTGAGCTGACACGTGTCTTAGTGGGATAAAACCCAACGTACGATCGCGCCATAAGATTGGGTAATTTACGTTAAAACCCGATCGTTTTTGCTATTTGTCTATTAGCACTGAATCTTTCCTGTGCAGCTTTAATAATTTTGTAATATTTATAAATAAACCCTCGGATTTCCTAGAATTGCAGATAGGTCCTTGCCAGTGAGGCGCACGTGCGCAATCACGTGCGTCTGGCTATTTTGCAGGAAAGGACCCCTTTTTTGTAATATTTCGATGTGGTCCTGAAACTTGTCTTGGACGTTGTAATATTTGTGGAAATTTTGCGCAGAGGCCCTCGAACTTTTCTTATATTACATAAATGCCCTTGCTTGTATGTAGTTTCCTTATGTTTCTAGTATTTTTTTGCATGCATCTATTAACCTCTGAAAAAATCCTCCACATAGCTTCCTGCTGCATTGTACTTCCACACATATATTTTTATTTTCCATTTTTATTTGCATTTTATTATTTATAAAAATTAAAAACACGTATTTTCAGCACTGTTTGCATTACAAAATCCATAAAAATTATAAAATCATCTCAGAAAATTCCCCAAAAAATATATTTTGCCTATTTATGTGTCTTTCAACTTCTACCCAAAAATCATTTAAAAATACAAAAAAAAACTCTAAAAATATTAAAACTCTAAAAACCTTCCAAAAAACATTAAAAATCCATAAAAAATCTTAAAAATATGAACTTTATTTCTAAATTTTCTTTGTCTTGTTATCTTTTATCTAAAATTAATTTAGGGAATTTTTGTTACTGTTTTCTATTTTATATCTCCATTTTAATTTCGACCAGCAACATTTATGCACTGTTTTCAGTATTTTTGACTTTAAAAATACCAAAAAAATTAGGAAAAATCTAGAAAAATCACAAACATTAGACAAATATAAAAATCCCAAAACATTTTATTTTATGATTTTTACTTATTTTTGCCTATTTTTATAATTACTCTATTCCTTTCTCCCTTATATTGTATATATATATATTCTATTATTGAAAAAGAAAATATAAAAATATAAAATACAAAAAGAAAATATAAAATCAGTAAATTAAAAATCAAAATACAGAAATATAAAAACAAAAATCAAATAAAAAAAATATAAAGTTAAAAACCCACAAAAATGGCATAAATAGACACTTGATCACATTCGTACTTTTCGAGCAATTTTGCCCCGTTCTACCTGCCTGCTCCCTATGTTCGACCTCTACATTGCTTGCACACTATACACATCCTTTGTAGAGTTATAATAAATTTTAACTCCACATATTGCTTTCATTGTTCTACTTGATTGTTGTGGGTTAATTGTTGTTTGAACTGCGGATTTCGCCGGAGGTCAAAACAACGACTGTTGATTCGCCTTGTGAGTCAACACGATCTCCCGATTTTCGTGTTCAACAAATGGCACTGTTGCCGGGGAGCAACAGCGCGTAGTTCGGTTTCTGCTTTGTGTTTGTGATTATTTGACTATTTTTGCCTTATCCATTTGCTCATTGATTTGATATAGTTGTTCGACTTGTCTAATCACCCTCTTTTGTTGACTTTGTGCGAGGAACCGCGGATCGAGGGATGCACTCCACCCTAGGCGCCTGTGCACCCACGTGAAGTCGACGTCAGTTGGCCGACCTAGCATCAAAGGAGGCTTGGAGGATTTGAGAAGACAAGCACATTTTTGAGCATTTTTGTGCATTTAATTATTTGTGTAATTTAAGTGAGAGAGAGACTCTTTATTGTAATAATACAGGTACTCGAACATTCGGACATTCGGGCCCAATTTCCAAGTGATTGTTCACTTGGGGACTCACCGCGGATTTTTTTCGGTTTTCATCGCATTTTCCCTTTTGTTTTCCGGTTTTGTTTTCATTATTTTGTGTGATTGAGCCCCTAGTTTTAGGATTTCTTGCGATAGACTAGGTCCAAACACCTTAATATCTTGCATGTACCTATAGTGCGCTTTGGATTTAGTTTAAATCTTTAAACAGTCACCTCATCATCTTCAAGCCTACGTGCCGCGAGCCCACCCTGTCAAGCGTTGCTCCTGAACTCGATGTGTCGAGAAGAGGAGGGGTGAGCCTAGACCGGACTCTTGGATTGAGGATCGATGACCGACTTGTGGTTCTTCACGATAATAACAATTTCTAAAACTTAGGGCGATTTCATCGGTTTGCATTTGCGTATAGTTTAGGTTTCAATTCTGCTTAGCATCTTTGCATGTAGAGTGCTGGAGGCAAGGTGAGCATTTACGCTTTAGCATACATCATCGTTTTACCGCTTGCATTGCTTTTCCGCCTCTCCCTCTGATTTTGCCAACCTAGGTGCTAAGTAAAATTGACTCCTCATTAGGTTCGCGCATTTCTCACTAAAAAATCCAAAAAAGTGATAACAAGTAAAATTGGGACTGCTAATACTACTTGGCCCTAAAATCAATTAAAAAGAAAAATCTTGTATTGGGGCGAGTAATCCCCTCATTGTCTTTGTTTTTACTTGCTCGCGCACACACTAAGGAGTAGTGTCAAAATCCCATTTCAGCCCCCTAGGTGTTTGTGCAACTTCTTGACTTCTCACCTAACTCTAAAACAGACAAGATAAAAAGACCGCATTTTTCGGTCTCTACTGAGTTGAGTAGGTGAATTGGGGGTTTGATTTGTGTGAGTTTTGCTTGTGTTTGCTTGTGTGTATCCTAGATCGCCTCTACGCATTTGCGCCTTTTTCTCCACTTCTCTTGACTTGACCATCGTGCTCTCCCGATCATTGTCTTTTGTTTTCGAGATGGACCCCTGGAGCATATTTTATCCGGACTTTGCGGATCCCTAATTCACTCCAGTCGGTCCACCTCCTTTTCTCCAGGAGGACTTTGCTCCTGACTTTTGTACATATCCGCCTCTGCCGCAGTATCAGGACTCAGACTTCTACCCACATCCACCATCACCTCCGTACTATCCACCTTCACATCCACCCGAGACTGATCAGTTGGAGTCACCTTTCATGGAGTCCACCCTTGAGCACTTGACCTAGATGATGGATCATATGAGACAGAGGATTGACCACCTCACTAACACCAATAAGAGCGACCATGATATTCCACCATTTGATGATATGGATTCACTCGAGGATTTCCATGAGAGCTTGCAATTGCCAAAAATACAAAAAAAATTAGAAAAATTTAAAAATCCAAAAAAGAGTTCGGGAGACACTTGGTTGATTCAGACTGTGAGGAGAGGTACCACTTGCTAGACCATTTGACCACACAACCTTTCACACCTTGTCCCTCCTTTGACCCAGAGGATGCCGCTGTACAAACTTCTCTTGGCATGCCTCGTGTAGATGCTGATTCCGACTTCCTCCCTTGTATAGAGGAGGTCCAAAAATTAAAAAAATTATTGACTGAACCCGAAGTGGTGGCCACCATTCATGAGATTATCCGTACCCCACTTCAGCAGGCCATGACGGATTTATCTGCTCCTCTTGCCAAGAAGAGAAAGCGAAGGAGCAGATCTGAGCATCATATTTTGACCATGGCCACTGCCCACGCCATCACACACCGTCCCATTCCTAGGAAGAGGAACACTGCCACACCTTTCATTAGCTGCACCATCTCTGACCACACATGTGATCATACTCTCCTAGACGGCGGTGCTTCGATTAGCATATTACCCTTCTCGTTGGTACAGTCTCTTCACTTAGGGCCTCTCAAGAAGACGAGGATGATAGTTCAATTTGCTGATGGATCTATCAAGAGGCCAAAGGGTATCCTTGAAAACGTCGTCATCTCGATTCAGGGCACAAGCTACAATGTTGACATTGTCGTGTTGCCCATGGAGACCTCCACCGGGGAGCACTCTCCAATCATCCTGGGACGACCATTCCTCGTCTCTACGAGGGTCATTATTGATTATGGATCAGGAGAGATTCGCTTCCGTCCTACCGACGAGAGCGAAGTGTTGATCACTGATGAATACCCATTCATCACTCTTTATTCTTATATTTTAGCTACAAAAACCTTTGCAAATGCATGTAGATTCATGTAAATACAAATAATTACCAAAAGCATGCATTGTATAAAGTTTAATAATTAGCATGTTTTTGTGCAAAAATAAAAGAATAAAGAGACAAAAGAAAAAGAGGAAATATTTAGAATAAATATTGAGCAACTTAACCCAAGGGAGGGCTCAGCATGGGCCTGACCGCATAAAAGCCAAAGTAGAGGGAGATTGGGGCTCATTTGTGTAAATAGACCTGTAAATTAATAAAAATATTTTCCTCCCAAAAATAGAATAAAAGTGGTTTGTATATATTGTATATATTTATAATTATAAAAATCAAAACAAAAATAGAAAAATTAAAAAGAAAATAAAAAGAGTCACTTGTGTATATCTCCACCATGTACATACAACCACTCTTATATTTATTTCACCCTATAAATAAATAAATTAAAATCCCAAAACGTTTGTGAATATTCTATCTTTTATGTTGTAAATAAATAAAATAAAAAGAACAAAAATAAAAACAAAATAAAAAGAACAAAATTAAAAACCAAAAATAATATTGTAAATATACCATGTATATAGATGTACATATCTATTTATTTCACCATTGTATATAAATAATAAAAATAAAATAAAAATACCCTTTTATTCATAATTTTATACTCTAAATAAATAAAATATAAAATAGGAATAAAAACACACAAAAATAACTAATTAAAAAATCAAAAATAAAAATCCTATATTGTACATATACCTATATATATAGCCCTACTATGTAAATACCCTATTTTTATTTTGAAAAATTAATTAAAAATCACCAAAAATAGAAAAAATTAAAACAAAAATATCTCATGTTTTAAGTTTTTAATAATTCAGCCATTTATTATTTTTAATTGAATTTTTAAATATTTTTGACGTGGCTGATTCTGATTGGTCCACGGGGGTTTGTTGACTGATGAATCCACATTTCATCATCTTTATTCTATCATTTTGGCACCAAAAACCCTAGCAAATGCCTGTAAACAGCATTAAAATCATCATCTTAGCATTCATGCATGTGCATTATATTAGTGTGTAAAATACTGTAATTAAAGCCAAAATTATAGAATAAATAAAGAAAGAAAAAGAATAAAATATTGCAAATATTTTATGACCCAAAACCCCGAGACCTAGGCATCTTGATGAATAGGTCAACAAGGAATAAAGTAGGGGGAGATAAGGTCAGAAATACAGATAATATACCTATACATTCTATTCATTCTTTATTCATTTTGGGAGCTATTTTTGGTTCCACTTTTTACACATCAAATAAAGAAACTTTGTACATGAAAGTTGTAGATAATTTTATATAGAAAAGTACAAACTTGATTTCACGGAAAAATAATGTACAGATAAAAAGTTATGGTCTGAATAAAAATCCAGAATTCCAACTTCCCAGATCCGTATCTCACAACTGACAACTCCAAATGCAGCATGCTCACTTTTACTTGTATATAGAAGAAAATAAGCTATTTAATGGCGGTGGTTTCGCATTAGGTGGAGCTACGGTTTGAAAGTTGAGTTTTGGACCCACATTGTACATTGTACAGATTAAAATATTCAATTTATTATTTATTCATTATTTCTATGTTTTTATATTTTTATAATGTTGTAAATATTACTTATAATAATTATGTACATTAAAAGTGGCATAGAAACATAAATAAAACCCAAATAAAAATAAATACATAGTTGATACATAGGTATACTGCCTTTACCTATACATGTATAAAATACTCTTTTATTTTATTAAATATACAAAATAAATCAGAAAAATAAAATAAAAATATATTTGTGTACATAAAAGTATCTTAGAATTTTATAAAAGAATAAACAAAAATAAATAAATTAAAAAGACAAAAAATAAAAATAAATACTCAAATATGTAGATAATATACCTATATAGGGGTACAAAAGTAACTTGTAAAAATATACTTCAGAAAATAAATTAAAAATCATAATAAAATACTACATAAAATTTTAAACATTTTTTATTCTTTAATCAAAAATTAATTCGGCCTTTTTCTATTTTTAAACGAATTAATAAAATAATTTTTTATTCTTTTCCCTGGTTGGTCCACGTGGACCAACCAGGTGCGGTCTAGAGTTGACCTCGGTCAACTCCCTGACCAAGGCCTGCCACTTCTGACGCCCTGATTTTCCCCCGTTTTCAAGAAATTTTGGCGCCCGATCCTTCCATTTTCTCGCCTCGAATCCTTCTTGGAACTTCTTCCCTGATCATCCCTCTCCCACGACGCACCTTCAGATCACGCAAAATCCTCATGATGTGCGCGTGGATCTCGCTTGAAGGAGACGCCACCATCTTCTACTTAAACAACCCGCCACCTTCGAGCCCAAGTTTGAACACCTTCGGTCCACCCCTCGCGCCTACTCCAAGCTCCAGAGCTTCCTGGAGGTGACAGCTCCACCACGAAGCCATCAGCCAAGGCAGCCGAGGTCGAAGGCGCTTCCACCACCTCCCGCAAGTACGTCGGTCGAGGTATCTTCTTCCTCTGGTTCCGGCCATCGAGGACCATCTCCCTTGCATTTCTTTGCGTCATTTTATTCCCCTTAGCTTAAGGAACAAAAACCCTCAAAAAAGTCTGTGTTCCATCGCCTTAATCGCTCGATCGTCCCATCTCGCCGGAGCGCACCTCCGGCCGTGCACTCACATCTCGATACGCGCCTTCCCCCGACCATCCAAGGGTCCAGGCAGTTTGCCCTGGACCCTTTGACCATTTTTGCAGGTCAAAGCCGAAGTGGAAACATCTGGAGGAGAGTTTTGAAGCTCGCCGGAGCTAACGGAGCTCCCCAGCTCCGCCAGCCACCAGCAAGCACCACGGCCACCGCCGTGGCTTTTTGACGCCCCCAGAAGATAGAGGAGGACGAGAGGAGGCTCCAGCCCGATTTTGAAGCCCAGAAGCCACCGGAGTCGGCCGGAGGAGCTCGAGGAACCTCGCCCAGTCGGAGCTCCGCCGAGTTCTTCCAACCGCCTTCGCCATCGTCCGATCAAGGGAGCCCCTCCAGATTGCACCGCCGCCGTTGGATCGCGCCAGGCCTTGACCGTTGATCTCCCCCGGAGATCTAATCTCAGCTGCGGATCCACGAAGCGTCATCGGCCGTTCGAAACGAGCCACGTGTCAAGTGGCAACTTCATCGCCGTCGGATAGCGCGTCGAGGGTATTTTGCATCTCCACCCTCGCGCCTTTTGTATTTATTATTTAGTATTTAAACTTTCATCTGTAGTGTAAAAAATTTGGGTTATTTGCACAAAGACCCCCGAGCTCTCCATATTTGCATCCAGGTACTTTGCCACGTCACCTCACGTGACCTATACACGTGAGGGGTGGGCATTTTGCACTGGGACCCTCGGTCTTTGTTGTATTTTGTTTTAGTACCAAAACTGTGATATCACGTGTTAAATTTTTGGATATTTTGCAAGTAAGCCCCCAGGGTTTTGGATTATTACATTTTAGTCCTCGCCAGGCGCGTGCAAGTCACGCGCCCTGGTGGGAAAATTGCTAGGACACCCAGGCGGGTTTTGTAATTGGATTTTGGTGCTATAAATTGAATATTCAGTTCCAACTTTTGTGTAAATTTGCATGTATGCCCCTGGATGTTTGAGAAATTGCATAAATACCCCTGCAAGACATGTTTAATGATTGGATGCTTGTTCTAATTATTTAACCTATCTTTTTAAGTCCAAAAATTCCACAAAAATAGGGTTTAGCTCCTGTTAGCTTGTACTTTGACGCTATCACTTTAGTTTTTGATTTTATTATATTTTCACATTTATTAAAAATCAAAAACATGTTTTTTGTGCACTGTCTAGCTTAGAAAACACCCAAAAAATATTAAAACACTTCGAAAAATTTCAGAAAAAAATTACCTAGTGTCTATTGTAACCTATTTTAGTGTCAGTCCAAAAATCACTAAAAATCTCAAAAGAAAAACACTAAAAATTTAAAAAGACTCAAAAACTTCAAAAAAATCTAAAAAATCAAGGAAAACTCCAAAAAATACAAACTCAGCTCATGTTTGTTGTATATTTCAGTAGCTTTATTTGAAAATTAGTGTGAAAAATTTTGAGTATTGGTTGCTATTTTTAAATCCCATTTTACTCACATCCAGCACATATTTCACTATTTTGCCTTGTTTTGCTATTTAAAAATATCAAAAACACCTTGAAAAATCCCCAAAAATCATAAAAACAGTAGAAAACCACAAAAATACCAAAAAGATTTTATTTCTGAATTTTTGGATATTTTTGCACATTTTTATAAATATTTTATCTTGTCTTTCATTACCTTGTCTTTAAATTCCAATATTGAAAAAAAAAGAAAAAAATATAAAATATAAAATTATAAAAATCAGAAAGTTAAAAACCAAAATACAAAATTATAAAATTAAAAATAAAATAAAAAAATATAAAAATTAAAAACCCATAAAAACATCTTTGCTTGCTTGCTTAGTGTAGACATATCACACACACACTTGTGCACACTTTTGTGAATTACCCTGTTTGCTCCCTGTGTTCGAACTCTCTGCATACTTGTCAATATACACCATTTGTGCAGAGTTAAAAATAAATTTGTCTCCACACTTGTTTTTCATTGTTTGATACTTGATTGTGGGTTCATTGTTGATTAATGACATTTTATTGTGGGTCGCCACAGCGACGTATTTAGACCCTCGATAAAGTGTGATTATCAAATGGCACCGTTGCCGGGGAGCAACAACGAGTAGTTGATGAACCTCAGTTTCATCATCTTTATTTCCCATAATTAACCCCCTTGCTTAAAAGTTTGTCAATAAATCCCTGTTAATGTCTCATAATTAACAGAGTCCTAAATAAATTAAAAACCATAAAAAATGACAAAACAAAAATTCGTGGTATTTTTAGACTTAAAAATACCTTCAAAAATATTTCAGGCCTTTGTTTGATCTCTTTTCGAGTTTTGGTCAACATGAAACTTGTAGATCTCTTCAAGATCTACAAGTTTCATGTTTTGAGTTTTCTCAAATTCGACCAATTAATCCTTCAAAAATCAAAAATACTTAATAATCTGATTGGGCCACGTGGCCCAATCTGGGTGAGCCACGTGGCCCGGTCCTTCTTGCAACATCCGCCCTTGTTCCTGGCCGTTGGATGACCTTCAGATCCAACGGTTTCTCTTTCTCCACGTGCGCATCAATCCTCAGCCATCCGATCGACAACTACTTCTCATCACAGCCGCCCGTAGCCGCCTGATCCTCTTTGCGCCACGTGGAGCATCGTACACCGTCTGATCTTGTTCCTATCCCTTTGATCATCACCGTCCACTACGACTTCGTTTCTCGGCCTTTCGATCAGACTCAAAGATCAATCACAGCCATACGCTTCCACCGGCTCATTTATCTGACACGTGGCGAGAGCTTCACCTTCCATCCACCGCCGATCATATCGCCCCGATCTAATCGGGTCCGTCACTTAGCGCCTAGATCTCCACCGTTGGATTTCCAGATCCAACGGTCGGAGGTCATCGTCAACCTCCGATTCCCCCCACTCTTCCCACGATTTCCACTTGCACAAACTTCGCCCCCTTCCTTTTATTCCACCCACTCCGACCATCATCTCAACTCTCCAACCATCCCACGGTCTTCGCCACTCAACCAGTTCCCTCGCGCACTACTTCACTAACCACGACTCCCCTCCAGTCGACCCACAACTGCCCTCAAACCCACTTCGTCCACCATCACCTCCGCCACTTCTCTCTTCAAATACACCGGTCCCACGCCCCTTCGCCGGTGTCCACCTGTATGCGGGGCACGGCCCAGCCCTCCTCCTCCTCCCTGTGACAGGGGGAGGAGAGAGGATAGAGCGATGACGACCGGAGCTCCCGGTGAGACCCTCCGCCACCCACGGCGGAGCTGCGGCGCCTCCAGGCCCGCTTGAGCTGCGTCGAGTGGCTGACGACGTCCAGCGAAGACCGGGGTTTCCACCGCGAAGCCCAGCCCAAGCTCCCACTTCGCCTCCGACCAGGTAAGCTCCTCTGAACTTCTTTTGACTTTTTATTTGATTTCATCGACTTAATTAGGCCTCTCCGGCCATTCCCTCGCTCCGACGACCACCCCATTAGCTCCGTCTTCGATCCCCCTTCCTCGCGACACTCTCCGACCATCTTCTTTCTTCTTCCATACCTCGAACACCGCCGACCCATCTCCTCCGCCATCCACGGCGGAGGAGCTCCGGTTCCCCATTTCCCCTCGCTCGAATGGAACCACATCTCACCCACGCACGCACTTCGATTTGCTTCGGCTATGTGCCTAACTTGCAGGTCCATCAAAATTGCAATGGCCGGAGCCTCGCCGAGGTCTTCTTCGTGACTGTCGTCTTCGACATTCGAGCTCAGGCGACCTGAACTGAGATGTCAGACATCTTCCCCGAGTTTCAAGCTTCTCCGACGATTCTTCCTTGAGCTCGGGGAAGGCCCACTGCACCCATGATGGAGCGGCGGAGGAAGAACTCCTTCACCGGAGCTCTGATTCCGTCGCCAGCTTGCGGTGAAGGAGACAGCCCAGGGATAGTTGGATGGTCCTCCCTCAGCGACCATCCAACGGTCCAGATGGAGCCGCGTCATCGCCTCCAGATGTCGTTGGATGCGCCTGATCCAAAGGCCGTGAGCTCGCCACACGTCATCACCAGGAGACAACCGAACCTCGACGCCCAAGCCCCAGGCTCTGTAGCTCCGAGCCTATCCGAACCTGCACCGAGCCTCGAAGCAACCCCGAGCCTCCTAGTTGTCCCGAGCCTAGGAAGCACGTGCCTGGCACGTGTTCTTCTGGGCTAATTGCAACGAGGCCCCGCCGACTTCTTCAATTTGCAAAAAAGTCCCTGCGCATATGGTTTATTTACAGGGAAGGACCCGTACTTTATCTTTATTGCATTTCAGTCCTTTCCAGGGACCTTTTTGTAGTTATCTTTTTATGTTTTCTTTCATTTATGCCCTTATCTTTGAACTTGCATATCTTGAGCTACATAGCTCCAATCGAGTTGATTTCAGTTTCATTTCGAAGCTCGTTTGACGTACTTTCTCATGGCATGCTTATTTCATGTATTGGACACTTTAATGTTGACGTATTATTTTGATAGCTATGTGTCTCTTATTAGTTAATCCATACTTTGTTCAAACTGAGTTTGTCATTTTAATTAAATCTGGAATTGACTTGTTGTTGACTTTTGCTCATCATTTCGTACTTAGGGCATAATTGTGATTCTTTGCATGTGTATTTATTTGCATTATAAAAATTGATAAAAAAATGCATGTTTATTTTAATTGCATGGTTCTTGTAGTGTCTTAGCATATTTTGACCTATATGCCTTTAATTCAACACTTGATTCAACACACTTAAATCCGATCAATACGAGAGAGGCTCGTGTCCCTGAGTTCGACCTTGGTATCTTGCCAAGTAAAATAAATCACGATCATCTCATTTTGATTTATGATTGCATATCTTTAAATGAGATGATCTTTTGACGACCAAAATCGGCCCGACTGCTACGACATTTCCGAGTGCTAATTTAGCATTCTTAAAGGGCCGGTTTTACGGCTCGTCAAATGGCGCCGTTGCCGGGGACACGGCTCATTTCTTATATTTTTTGGATTTTTGTTTGTTTAATTTAGTGTTCCTTTTTATAGGTCAATTAACCACATATTTTGCATATAAAATTTTTCTTTCTTATTTGATATCTAACGATTGTTTCTGTGGCAGGGCCCTTGATGGATCAAGGAAGCGAGGAACAGGACGTTCCCCGCTGCGAGGAGCCGCAGGAGCATGCTTGGAGCAAAGGAGGAAGAAAAGAAAAAAAATGTGTCTCGCATTTTTGTTGCATTTTATTTTATAATAAACTCGTCTTTTACAGCGGTCTTCGATCGAAGACTCGCGATTGTAATCGAACGATGGTGGTTGTGTGGGGATCGTCCCCACTTGAGTGTCGACCTAGGATAGGCACGCGGCTCTCCGAGCTCACTTTTTCTTTCATATTTTTATGTGCTTGATCGTAGGTAGGACACACTAAATATAGACGCACTTAATCTCGCATCACTTAGCTAAAATTAATGAAGATCAATCACCGCTAATAGATGCATGATTAGGTGCAGCTTTTTCGACTTGCATGCATGTTGGATTTGGTTTTCAAAAACAGCCCCCGTTTTTCACGTGTTTTTGTCAAATCACTGCATGATTTCTCGCTTAGCCCAGATCGCGGTTTCTTCGAATACATGTTTTTCTCGGCTTTCATTTCCTAGCTTGATCACCTAGGATTAATGGAAAATGGAATGAACGGTAGACGATGACTTATTGATTTTGTGCTAACCTTAATTCAGTGATAACTCAAAATAAAATTGGGACTGTTAATTGCAAGTCAACCAAAAATGGAGTAAAATTCGGTTTTGGGAGAGCAACACCCTCAGTTACGCGTTGGTTTTTATTTCACATTTTTCTCCGCGTAATTATCTAAAGTTTTATCACCAATAAAACCGACAAGATAATCAACCAACCTTGGTTGGTTTCATGTGTGAGTTGGTGAAACTAAGGGTTTGTTTGCTTGATTGAGCCATATTTGTTGCGACACTTAACCCCAAAACCGTAGTCACTCCATTTCATCTACAAGTTTCAAAACCGCTCACTTGTAAATCCATCCCTCTTCTTCGTTCACCTTGGGTCTCTTCCAACATCAATCTCCATCTTTATACTTAGGCTAATCTCAGCCTAAGTATAGGGGGGACCCAAATCCTCGTGATTTCTCTACTCCTCTTTTCTTGCCTTTATACTTAGGTTATTTCTAACCTAAGTATAGGGGGGAGTCCCTCTTATCTCCCGTATATTCTTCTATTTTTAAATGGACCTATGTACTTGTAATATCTAGTGCTATGAGGACATAGCAAAGTTTAAGGATAGGGGGGTATACCGTACATACAAGTTACTTACTTTAGCTAATATCTGAAAATTTTGAAAAAATTAAAAACTTTTTGGCTAAGGTAAAATTCGTTGGACTAAGAGAACTCAAAAGATTTTACGGCTTTTCTAACTATGTTACACTATTTTGATAAAAATATTTTCGAAAATGATTTGAAAAAAAAATGAGTTTTTCTTGTTTTGAAAAATCTTTTTGAAAAATGTTTTGAAAATCTTTTATTTATGTGACATGGTTTTGAAATTCTTTTATCAAGGAAAGTTGAGTCTAACCTGTGTTTTAACTTTAAAAACTAAAATCTATAAAAATGAGCAAAATTAAAAAAAATGTGTGTGTTTTTGAATGAAGAAGTTGGATTAGTCCTCTACACTTACACTTTTCACCCAGGATCTGAATTGGTCAAGGAGACTTAGCTTTTTAAGGTCTTTGAGATTTGCGGTTAACCAGCCTTAGTCATCAGGGTCTTAGACTTAATCATCCACATTCCCCTAGGTCTCTAGATTTGCATGCTATATTCCATGCTTAGTCTCAGACAAAGAGAATATGATCAGCACATCACATGCACGACTGCGGTTTTGATTGAGATGAGTTGATTTTTTACCTGAGAGATTGGGATGAGGAAGTCGAGTTTGGATTTGATCTAATGATGCTCGAGGATGGGATAAAATCTTTGGAGGCTTCAGGAAACCTGAGTGTCAGCAATATTAGCCAGTATGAGAACTTGATTCTTATACTAATCTCTTGACATTGACCTAAGTGCCTGGGTGTGATATAAATAAAAAATTATTGATCAGTGTGCGCCAACTCTTGGTAAAAGCAGTGGAGCTAGCCAAAAATACTACAAATCAATGAATTTTTCAAAGAAAAGCTCTCATTCCACAAAGTCAATTATAAAAGAGCTTCCACCAAAGGCGAGCGCTCTCAAACTTTTCAAAGTGTCCACTTGGACCACCTCTATTAGGACCAGGAGTCGGGCTTGCACCAAAAAAAGGGCTCTGCATCGTAAATGCTACAAGTCTGGGTGTAGAAGGTATAATAGATACTCAAAAAAGACACACCCTGATGTACTCCCAGGAAAACAAGTGCAGACGGCTCCAACTTCTCTTGACGGACGCACTGATCAACACCAAAAAAAGTGTTGCGTAAAAGGCACTAGAGAGAATCCTTGTTCCAATGAGAGGGAGAGAAGAATTGACACAATCCCATGCCCTCCATTTTCTGGCCTGCCATCCACATCTTCTAAGTCTGACAAACTAAAGAGACGGTAGACTGAGTGCAGGATTGGATTTATTCCCTAGTGCTGAGGATTGGGTCCTTAGGAGATTTTCTCGGACCAAGATTTTGGGTGAAGACTTGACTCTACTCTCGAAATTGCAGTCAACACTAAACTCATATCCTTTAGTTTATATGTACATCAGAGAGAGTCTAGCGAAGTAGAGGAATTGGAGGCCTCTTGATTAAGGCTGGGTTGAACTCTAAAATTTTGGATCTCTGAAGCCGAGTCGACTTGATCAGATTGGATCCTGTATTCACATGCACAAGGGGGTTAATCCAACTTAGTCATTCTTTTTGATGCTCGAGGACGAGCATAGTTTAAGTATAGGGGGGTGATGAACCTCGGTTTCATCATCTTTATTTCCCATAATTAACCCCCTTGCTTAAAAGTTTGTCAATAAGTCCCTGTTAATGTCTCATAATTAACAGAGTCCTAAATAAATTAAAAACCACAAAAAATGACAAAACAAAAATTCGTGGTATTTTTAGACTTAAAAATACCTTCAAAAATATTTCGGGCCTTTGTTTGATCTCTTTTCGAGTTTTGGTCAACATGAAACTTGTAGATCTCTTCAAGATCTACAACTTTCATGTTTTGAGTTTTCTCAAATTCGACCAATTAATCCTTCAAAAATCAAAAATACAATCTTAATAATCTGATTGGGCCACGTGGCCCAATCTGGGTGAGCGACGTGGCCCGGTCCTTCTTGCAACATCTGCCCTTGTTCCTGGCCGTTGGATGACCTTCAGATCCAACGGTTTCTCTTTCTCCACGTGCGCATCAATCCTCAGCCATCCGATCGACAACTACTTCTTATCACAGCCGCCCGTAGCCGCCTGATCCTCTTTGCGCCACGTGGAGCATCGTACACCGTCTGATCTTGTTCCTATCCCTTTGATCATCACCGTCCACTACGACTTCGTTTCTCGGCCTTTCGATCAGACTCAAAGATCAATCACAGCCATACGCTTCCACCGGCTCATTTATCTGACACGTGGCGAGAGCTTCACCTTCCATCCACCGCCGATCATATCGCCCCGATCTAATCGGGTCCGTCACTTAGCGCCTAGATCTCCACCGTTGGATTTCCAGATCCAACGGTCGGAGGTCATCGTCAACCTCCGATTCCCCCCACTCTTCCCACGATTTCCACTCGCACAAACTTCGCCCCCTTCCTTTTATTCCACCCACTCCGACCATCATCTCAACTCTCCAACCATCCCACGGTCTTCGCCACTCAACCAGTTCCCTCACGCACTACTTCACTAACCACGACTCCCCTCCAGTCGACCCACAACTGCCCTCAAACCCACGTCGTCCACCATCACCTCCGCCACTTCTCTCTTCAAATACACCGGTCCCACGCCCCTTCGCCGGTGTCCACCTGTATGCGGGGCACGGCCCAGCCCTCCTCCTCCTCCCTGTGACAGGGGGAGGAGAGAGGATAGAGCGATGACGACCGGAGCTCCCGGTGAGACCCTCCGCCACCCACGGCGGAGCTGCGGCGCCTCCAGGCCCGCTTGAGCTGCGTCGAGTGGCTGACGACGTCCAGCGAAGACCGGGGTTTCCACCGCGAAGCCCAGCCCAAGCTCCCACTTCGCCTCTGACCAGGTAAGCTCCTCTGAACTTCTTTTGACTTTTTATTTGATTTTATCGACTTAATTAGGCCTCTCCGGCCATTCCCTCGCTCCGACGACCACCCCATTAGCTCCGTCTTCGATCCCCCTTCCTCGCGACACTCTCCGACCATCTTCTTTCTTCTTCCATACCTCGAACACCGCCGACCCATCTCCTCTGCCATCCACGGCGGAGGAGCTCCGGTTCCCCATTTCCCCTCGCTCGAATGGAACCACATCTCACCCACGCACGCACTTCGATTTGCTTCGGCTATGTGCCTAACTTGCAGGTCCATCAAAATTGCAATGGCCGGAGCCTCGCCGGGGTCTTCTTCGTGACTGTCGTCTTCGACATTCGAGCTCAGGAGACCTGAACTGAGATGTCAGACATCTTCCCCGAGTTTCAAGCTTCTCCGACGATTCTTCCTTGAGCTCGGGGAAGGCCCACTACACCCATGATGGAGCGGCGGAGGAAGAACTCCTTCACCGGAGCTCTGATTCCGCCGCCAGCTTGCGGTGAAGGAGACAGTCCAGGGATCGTTGGATGGTCCTCCCTCAGCGACCATCCAACGGTCCAGATGGAGCCGCGTCATCGCCTCCAGATGCCGTTGGATGCGCCTGATCCAAAGGCCGTGAGCTCGCCACGCGTCATCACCAGGAGACAATCGAACCTCGACGCCCAAGCCCCAAGCTCTGTAGCTCCGAGCCTATCCGAACCTGCACCGAGCCTCGAAGCAACCCCGAGCCTCCTAGTTGTCCCGAGCCTAGGAAGCACGTGCCTGGCACGTGTTCTTCTGGGCTAATTGCAACGAGGCCCCGCCGACTTCTTCAATTTGCAAAAAGGTCCCTGCGCATATGGTTTATTTACAGGGAAGGACCCGTACTTTATCTTTATTGCATTTCAGTCCTTTCCAGGGACCTTTTTGTAGTTATCTTTTTATGTTTTCTTTCATTTATGCCCTTATCTTTGAACTTGCATATCTTGAGCTACATAGCTCCAATCGAGTTGATTTCAGTTTCATTTTGAAGCGCGTTTGGCGTACTTTCTCATGGCATGCTTATTTCATGTATTGGACACTTTAATGTTGACGTATTATTTTGATAGCTATGTGTCTCTTATTAGTTAATCCATGCTTTGTTCAAACTGAGTTTGTCATTTTAATTAAATCTGGAATTGACTTGTTGTTGACTTTTTCTCATCATTTCGTACTTAGGGCATAATTGTGATTCTTTGCATGTGTATTTATTTGCATTATAAAAATTGATAAAAAAATGCATGTTTATTTTAATTGCATGGTTCTTGTAGTGTCTTAGCATATTTTGACCTATATGCCTTTAATTCAACACTTGATTCAACACACTTAAATCCGATCAATACGAGAGAGGCTCGTGTCCCTGAGTTCGACCTTGGTATCTTGCCAAGTAAAATAAATCACGATCATCTCATTTTGATTTATGATTGCATATCTTTAAATGAGATGATCTTTTGACGACCAAAATCGGCCCGACTGCTACGACATTTCCGAGTGCTAATTTAGCATTCTTAAAGGGCCGGTTTTGCGGCTCGTCAGTAGTTTACATTTGTGTTTGCTTGTGATTGTTGTCTACCATAGCTTCAGATATCTCTCTTGCACTTTAGATACATATATTGATTAAGCTATTCTGACCATCCTTTCTTGTCTTCTTGCGAGGGACCGCGGAGCAAGGCGGATCGCCTAGGTCAACCGAAGCAACCTTGGGAAGCGGAGCCGGCCTTCTTAGGTCAAGCAGGAGGAGTGAGAGAGAGTGCTTAGATTAGTTGCATTTTATTTTCGTGAGAGAGTGACTTTGATAATTTGTAATAATACAGGTACTTGGACTCTTGGACATTCGGGCCTAATTTCCGGGTGTTTGTTCACTCGGGGGCTCACCGCGGTTTTGTGTTTTTCGCGGTTTTCTCGCCTTCATTTCTATTTGTTTCACGAGGATTTAGCCCCTAGACGTAGGAATTTTTGTTGACTGTGACGAACTAAGAAGCTAAGGCCCAATCCCTAATATCTTGCCTGCACCTATGGAACGTAATTGGACTTGGCTAAAATTCACTTGAAAAAGCTATTTGACTTGGACTAGAGGCCAGGTGCCGCGAGCCCACCCTGTTAAGCGCTACTCCTAAGCTCGATGTGTCGAGAAGAGGAGGGGTGAGCCTAGACCGGACTCCGGACTCTTTTCTTTGTCATAGCTACTTGTTCTTCACGTTAATAGAAGTTGCTCATCTTAGGACAATTTCCTCATGCATGCATATAGGTAGTTTAAATTATTGTCTTTAAATTATGCGCGGATCACTTTGCATGTAGAGTGCTGGCGACAAGGTACGCATTTCTATCCCTGCATGCATCATAGATTTTGACCGCGCATCGGCTTTTCCGCTTTCCTCCCCCAATTTTATTGGACTTTTTAATAACAAGGAAATTGGAAAATTCATTAGACGATGTTTGCTCAGAAAAATACATAAAAAGTGAAAATAATAAAAATTGGGACTGCTAATGCAAACTTGACCTTAAAACTCATCCCACCAAAAATTTTGTCTTGGGAGAGTAACCCCCTCCTTGTTTGATTTATCTGCTGCGAGAGAGTGACTCGACACTAGGATAGAGCCACATCTGAAATTTTGGTTGACTACTGGTCGTGGTTAGTCGTTCTCCAGTGAGGATCTCTCCGGTAGCCGGTAAAGCGAACCGCGATGTCGTTAACAGATTGAATTAGCGGGAACAACCGGGTTACGGTCCGCAATTCATACTGGCTGGGAAAGATCTGACGTGGATTGGGACAGTCGGCTAGGAAAGTAGGATACCTAACAGCTCGCTCTAATGCTCTGATAGATTGACTGATCACCTAATAAAAATTGACAAGATAACAGACCGAACTCTCACGGTCATCAGCTCAAGAGTTGTGTAGGTGAATTTGGGGTTTTTGATTTATCATCCTGTTTGCATTCCAGATCTCATCCGCCTTTCTCTAGATCAAGATGATGGGACAGAGATCTCTTAGGCCGACCCTGTCGGCACCGCTATCCAGTACTCCTCCTCATTCATCTAGGAATACCTCGGAGAGCCCGCTCTCCGAGCCTGAGTTCACATCCACCCTGTTCACCCTCGACCACCCTTCCCATTCTCCCTCTCTCAGTCCAATCGTTTCAGAGTACAGTGCATCACAGAGTTCAGCTCATTCCATAGCACCTGAGATGGCCTCTTTTTCTTTTTCAGAAAATCCAGACATGGCAGACAGAGGCGAGCATGAAGATGATCATGAGCACCCTCCGTTTCTATTTGATCAGGCAGCCATCAATAATTCCTTGTTAGCATCCCTGGAAACTATGCAGAGGCAGATCCGCGACCAGGGTACATTCATGGGTGATCTGATGAGAGAGATAGCACAGATGAGAGAGAATCGACCTGGGGTGGTGGCGGTGGAGGAGGAGCAAGACCAGATGCAGGAGGAGGCGATCCAGACGCTGAGCGACCGCCGCAGACCATCATGAGGGAGTTGCACAACCCAGCTGCATCCCTTACTCACCGTTGGATCAGACTCCCGCCAATTCACGGATATTTCGAGCTTCGGCCCCACACTATCCAGCTTCTACCCAAGTTCCATGGGTTGCCGACCGAAGAGCCGCACCTCCACCTCCAGGAATTTGAGATGATTTGCAGCACCATCCATGATCGGTTGATGACCGAGGACACCATAAAGATGATCGCCTTCCCATTCTCTTTGGTTGACAGAGCCGCATATTGGCTCAAACACCTTGGGCGATTCGTCGACACATGGGCAGAGCTCCGGACCGCATACCTGAAGAAATACTACCCTCTTGGCCGGACCAACGCAGCTAGAGCCATGATTAGTAACTTCGTCATGATCCCAAATGAACAATTCCATGAAGCCTGGGATCGATTCAGAGAGCTCATAGACCGGTGTCCACATCATGACATTTCCAAGCCCAATCTCGTGCAGAGTTTCTTCTGTGGGCTGACACCGGAGCTGCAAGGGTTAGTAAACGCCTCTTGCGGTGGATCTTATTTCTCCAAGGGAGAAGACGACGTCTGGGCCATCTACGAAGGCATGGAAGAAAACTCTACTGTGATGACCCAGGCCCGAGTCTACACACAGCAGAAGCCCCTGCAAGGAGCGGGATCATTCCAGAGGATCGCCCGCATCGATGCTGGTCCTAATACAGTGTCAACTGCCGCAGCCCAAGCTGAATCAGCCGCAGCCGACATGGGCATTATTAGTGAGAAGTTGAACCGCATGGAGATCCTCGAGAAGAAGCAGAATCAAGGTCTTGCTCAGATGGACCTTCTCACCAAAACTATGAGTGACTTGAAGACTCAAATTCTATGCATTCAGGAGGCACAGACTCATTCCTAACAGCCTCCCAGGTCACGGGCTGACCCCAGCAGTAGCAATACCAACCAGACCTCTACCTCATACCGCCAGGTGAACCATATCCAGGCAGAGCCAGTGCCATTGCTACAGTACCATCCAGAGCGACCACCGTCTCAGGAGACTCAGATAGTGGTTTATCAGCCGGAGCAGCCACTGGCAGTTCTTCCTCCACCCTCCTTCGAGCAGGACCCATTGATGGAAGTCAATGGGATTTGGTATGACCGGTACCCTCAGCCCGGGATTCGTCATGATCATCCCGGATTCCGTTGGGGCAACGGTAGCTCCTCCTCCCAGCAGCAGAACCCTGCTCAAGGACATCAGAACAGCCAGCAACAGCAACACCAGCAGCCCCAGTATGCCCAGCAACAACAATATCAGAGTGGCCCTCGTCCCGCCTATCAGGGACAGCAGTGGAGGCAGCGACAGCAGCCTCAACAGTCTTATTCCCATCACTCCCAGTATCAACCACAACAGCAGCAACAGCCCCATTTCCAACAGGGACAACCATCCGGTTCTCAAGGTCCCGCTTTTGAGAACCCAGCTCTCGATGATCTTGCCCGCTTGCTCTCCGAACAGCGAGCATCTTTCAGGCAAGAAATGGATGAATTCCGGCAGGAGATAAGGGAGATTATAAAAGGGAAGGCCGCCATACCCGCTTAGATTGAACCTAACCCGAACAATCTGAAAAGGAAGTCTGAGCAGGTAGAGTTTACAAAGGATACCTCTCCTAGTGATTATTTGAGTGACATGTCTTATTCCTATCATGATGCTGATTTTGTCTCTACTAGGAGCGGTAGGATGCCAGCCGGCGGCGACTCTTCTGAGCGACAACTAGACGAAGGATCAGGAGCGCCAGAGGAGCAGAGGAGCGGTGCTGATACCGCTCATAATGATGTTGACGGTGGTGCTGATACCACCCATGATGGAGTCCAGGACGACGGTGCTGATACCACCCATGATGGAGTCCAGGATGACGGTGCTGATGCTGTCGTGATACCAGTTGCAGACGGTGGTGCTGATACCACCATTTTGGATGATGAACCAGAGCGCGGTGCTAATGCCGCGAAGACCGGTGGTAGTGCTGAGGCCACCACTTCTACTTTTGTTGAGCCTCCCTCTGTGATGTTACCACCTTTTGTATCTATGGACTGTAGTAACAACAAAAAGAACAAAAATATGAATAAAGGAAAGGTTTCTGTTCACATTGCGGGTTGACGAGTCCGATAATAGCCGCGTTAAGAAGGTGTTTTTAATGTTCGAGTGTGAAATTAATGATGTCGTTCGTTGTAGGCGGCAATCGGAAACAGTCAAAAAATAACCACAAATTTTATTCAATTTCAATTACGTGGTTTTTATGTTTATTTTACTTGGGCAAGTCCCAAGTTCGATCACAAGGAGGCAAAGGAACAACCTAGAGTTGTGTCTATCAAATTTTTAGTTCGATTTTCAAGGCGGTCTTTTTTTTGAAATTTTTCAATGCAATATGAGATGCAAAATGCAAATTCGGCCTATTTTAGGGACTAAAATGTAAATTTCAATCAAACGATGTTCGAAAATTACGAAACTTGGCCGAGATGTAAAAGATGCTGAAATCAGTGCACCGTAATTTTTTTGGAATTTTTGGATGTAATAGGAATTTTTTATGAATTTTTGCATGCAAACAAATTAATTTTCAATATTTAATTTTAATAAATATTAAACCTACTTATTTTCGAGAACTAAAATTATCTAAGATCTATCACAAGGTAATGGATCTTAGAAAAATTCTAGACCACAAAAATGTGCGGTCTAATACCTATTAAAAATTAAATAGTGAAATATGCAAAATGATTTTTACAAAGCAAAGTATGCATGCAAATGCAAAGATTTTTGGGCACAATGTTAATCAAAGTAAACTCTACACTATATGATTTTTCGGGGATTTTTAGAGCAACGGTTAATTAAATATGAATTTCCGAGCAAAGATTGGGCAAAATATTCCAATTTTCACAAAACAATTATTTATTAATCAACCGTAAATCACGAAAATATCCACAGCATGTCAAAATGTAGAGAATTAAAAGATGAACAAAATGCTATTTTTAAAGAAATAAAATGATGCGATGTAGAGGTCTATAATGGATGACAAAGACAGGGGTATAAATGCAAACAGAATAAATAAATAAATAAATAAATAATGCAGGGGGGGCCTACTGTTAATTACCTATAAAATGAGGGGCGAATATGCAAATTTGCCAGAGTGGCACGTGCATAGCACGTGCCTCTGGTCGGTGGTGGACTGGAGCGCGAATAGGGAGGAATGACGGGCTTCTCTCGCAATTTACCAAAGGGGCACGTACGCCGCACGTGACCCCCCTGGGGTGGCTGACGTGTGCTGACGTCCCTCCCCGGGTCGCACGTGCCTCGCACGTGTGTGGGGAGGTCTCAGGCGTCACGCCCGGTGGGTGGTGGCGGTGTCCGGGCGGAGCTCCGGTGGCGAGAGCGGCGGTGGCGTAGCACCATGCTGGAGATGGTGGCGCGAAGCTCCTGGTGTGGTGGAGGAGTCGTAGACGGTCGGAGAAGAAGTCGGAGGCGAGCGGCAGTGTTGCGGTTAGCGTCGGTGACGTCGGTGATTTCGAAGTCGATGACGATCGGCTGGAGCCGCTCCTGGGGGCGTCGGAGAAGATGGTCGGCGGTGGCGATTGATGCGATACTGGAGGTGTGGGCGATGGAGCTATCGAAGAAGGCGAAGGCATTGAAGTGGAGCTGTCGTTGACGGTGGAGGTTGGCGGAGCAGGTCTTGAGGCGGAGTTGGCGGAGAAGTCGGTCGTGGGCTCGACGGAGACGAACACCGGAGCTGGGGCAGTTCGCCTGGGAGCGGCGCTGCGGCGAGCTTCTTGAAGCTCGGATCTCGCCGCGTCGTCAGGGCCGGACCTGTCACCTCCGGCGGATCCCTTCGAGCGTGAATCGGCGGATGGCGTGGACTGGGGGCGTTGGGTTTCTTAAATAGGGTGAAGAAGGTCGTTGGCGACGCGAGATCGGCGGGGGGAAGTAGGTTGGTTGGTTGGCGCGGAGGCGCGCGAGATTGGGGCGGAGAAGTCGGGGGGAGTCGTTGGGGAAGAAGGGTTCCCGGCCGTTCGATCGGCCGAGATCGAACGGCCCAGGAAAGGCCACGTGGCGCTGGCGTGGAGGGGGATGGGGCACGTGCGGAGCACGTGCCTGGAATGGCGCGTGCGACGCACGTGCTCCTTTTTATTTTTAATTTTTTTTTATTTTTATTTTATTTTTATTTTTATTTTTTTTTATTTTTTAACAAAACGTAAAAATAAATGCGAGAAACAGCTGACACGTGGCGGCCTCAGGGGCTGCCACGTGTCAGCACCAGAAAAATCGAAAGATAAATCGTTTGTAAAATCAAAAGAAATAGCAAATGACCTCGGATCGAAAAAGTTCCTTCACGAAAATGCTCGTCTCCGACGAGATCTACAACTTTCATGAAGACATCAAAACTGAATTCGGTCAAATGTAAAAAGTGAATTTTTGGGGTATCCCATGTACATAAATACCTTGATTTTTGGGTTTTGTAATTTTTTTGTCATTTTTAAAACAAGATAAAAATCCGAGAAAATCTGGAAAACTCAAAGATAAATAAAAGGCACCTAATTCTAATTTTTTTGGATTTTTATTAATAAAGAAAATATATACATAAAATAAAGGTCAGAAAACCGCGAAAATACAATGTACAAAAGAGGCCCAAAACCCAACTTTCACATACGAGCTCCGATTCACCTGAACTTGGTCTTGTTTTGAAGGTAATTGATTGTACATTAGTTCAAAAGTGAGTAGGATCAAATCGGACACTGGATGGGGAAGATTTGTGGCTTTTCGTCGAAATCCTAAAACTAGGGTTTGGGTTTTTGGTCCACTTAACAGGGTTAGTAATTTTTTTTGTATTTTTCTTTTATTCTTGTTAGTGATGTGTACACAGTGGAAGTGAGTTTGTGGTATGCGGTGTTAGCATGAAGGAGTTAAAAATAGGGGAAGTTAGGCTATTTACAGGTCATTTTTGGTTTGGATTTTTGGCTTCTTATTTTATGCAGAAATTAATGCTAAAATGCAATTCTTATGCAATCATGCCTGAATGCTAATTATGCGAAATAAATACAGAAATGCAATTGATTTTGAGGGACTTTAGCCTAATTAATGAGATTTAGAGTGATGAATCCGAGATTCATCATCCCCCTATACTTAAAACATGCTCGTCCCTGAGCATCAAAAAGACATGCCATGAAGTGAAATGAGACTGGGTTCCATACCAAGACCATGAGCTGAAGGTGAGAATGAAACTAAACTCGACCTTTGGATTAATAATGTGGCGGAACTTCTGCGAGACTTAGAATTTTAAAATCAACAGCCCTCAAATTCTACACATCATTGTTACAGTTTCGGCTCAGAAGTCATCTTAGATCAATCTTCTTCCCAAAGTATACCCTAAGAACATTGAATAACCGACTCGTGTGTGTGAAGGGCTTTAGCTCTTCCCATCCAGAATGCCGGACTACCATGCTCCTCTCTTCTCCAGTAACTCGTCCTCGGGGAGTCAGGTATTTCCTTCTAAGGTCCGTCGTGCTGTGTTCACAATCGAATTGGGGGAGAAGCTAGAAGAAAGAGAAAAGAACTGGAGGGGGTGGCCAGTGTAGTCACCTCTCCTTGTGAAGATGGCCAGTGTAGCCAAGTCTTCACCAAGATCTGCAGGTTTCTTGAAGCTTGGACCTTTTTGGTCGAATTGTTATTTGGTAAAATGCTTCTTTGTATTTGGAATTTTTTGGTGGTTCTGCTTGGATCTTGTTTTGCCCCTACGGATATAGCATCTTTTTATTTCGTATATTTTTTGGGTCTTAGAAAAAATTGTGCCCAGCCGTCCATTCCCTTTTCGAAGCTTTTATTTCAACCCGTACTAACCCGTACTCCGGTCTTTAGATTTCCACGCTACCAGAAAAGAATTTCACATAGTCTTCCAACATCCCATCTGGGTTGAGCTAAGTATATAGTGTGAGAGTGCAAATTAATTCCCTATTCCAGAGTTGTACCCAGAATGAAGAGACCAAGTTAGACACTAAGAGTCAAATGTTGTACATTGTCATGTGGAACTTAAAGAATTAAGTCAAAAAACCTGAAGCTCTTAAAATCCTATTTCTCGGTGAAGTTCCTCTGAAAATTAGGTGGATTAAGGTCAAGTCCAGACCACTCTCGGTTTCGGCTCATAACTCGGTTCAGAACCCAGTGACTTTTCACGGATGCAAATGCATGTGATGTTGGATGAAGTGCAGGTGTGTGAAATGCAGACACATTTTTTTGTGTGATGATGATTTTTTATGCAAGGGACATTTTCTATGCAGAAAATGGAATAAGAAGCCTTCTTTTCTTTTTCTCTTTTTTTTTCGAAAATTTTGTGCATGGTTGGTGTTAGTAGAAAACTTTTTTTTCTTTTTTTTGTACCCACCCCGTAAATACATATAGACTTACGCAAAAGTACGAGATATGGGTAAAATATATACAAAGTATATATACAGACCCCCCTATACTTAGCGAGTGTTGTGTCCTCAGAGCACAAGAAGCGTAAAGAAGACATGGCTCGAGCTAAGCGTAAGGGAGTGAAAAAAAATGAAAAAGAAAAGCGGTCAGGAAATGAGGAGAGTAAATACAGGTGGATGTCGGTTCCCCCTATACTTAGGCTCTGGACAACCTAAGTATGGAAGAAGGGTGGAAATGGAGTGATCGGGAGTTAGGAGAAGAATGATATATACATATGGCATCGGTCCCCCCTATACTTAGGCCTTGGCCTAAGTAGAGGAAGAAGCTGTACAAGGAGACCGATGTGGTCGGGAGGGAGGGTGGTTAGCCGAATGATTAAGGCGGTTTTCGGATGATCTTCTTGTGAGCCTGCGGTGGGAGATCATAATGATGAGGTGAAGATGGAGCATATGATTCCCAACTACAATCAGTGTCATCCTCAGAAAAATCATGATGGATAATAGATGAAGTATTTGAGTCAGATGAAAGATATCCATCATCAGAGTTATCCTCAGAGGAGTAGTATTTGAAAGTGGACATACTCCAAGTCTGCATATCTCTTTGTTTCTGTAATTGTTTCCTCAGAATTCGTTCCTTCTTGGGATCAATCAATTTGTCCTCAGATGATAGCTCAGAAGCACCGGTCTCAGTTAGCTCATACGAAAGAATTCCAGTGTACTTGAAGAGGGCAGGAGCATCAGCTTTGGATGAGTAGTAGTTAGGAATGGGAGTTGTCCAATGAGAATTGAATTTTGGATCCTTACGAAGATATGGCTTTAGGGCTGCTGAACAGACTTCACTCATGTAGACTACCTTTTCCGGACCTGATGAGGGACCATCAGACGATACCTCTTCCGGAAGGTCAAAGGTGACTCTCTTTTTATTTCGTCGTGAAGGTGTCGGTTCACTTGAGTATCCAGATGAATAGCCATTTGAATTTTCCTTGGTCGGTGCTCGATCTGCGTGGTTGTTCTTAGTCTCCCGAATGTTTGAGCATTCTCGATTTGGGATGATTTGGTCAAGATATTCAGAGAATGTTGCTCCCGGGTGTGACCATGCATATGTCTCAGGATCGTAGTAGAAAGATTTGTCTATTTTGAGATCCTCGGGGATTTGAATATTGGGGAGAGTCTCTGCATGTTCTTTCTCCATTGATTCGATGTTGGTGCATTCCTGAGTCGAGTTGATGTAATCCATGTAGTCAGAGTAGGTTGACCCAGGGTGTGCCCATGCATAAGTCTCCGGATCATATGATTCATATACATGATTGTCCATGGTGAGAGCGGCTGGGAATGGAGCAGGGGGGAGGTTTTCTAAACCAATAGTCTCATCAACAACCGCTATCTCAGGTGTGGCTGTGGGGAAGGGCTCTTCTACCGCTTCATGGTTACGGTTGTCGGGGACTTCGTGGGTTGCCTCAGAAGATCGTGGTTCCTCAAAGACATGGTCAGATCTAAGTGCTTCCAATGCTGTGAAATTGATTTCCCGAGTCTCACAATCAATACTCGCCTTGGCCAATGCCAAGAATGGCTTTCCGAGAATGATTAGAGACTGGGTGAATTCTCCTTGATGCTCAATATCAATGATTGTGAATTCTACTTTGAGCGGAGCACCTTGGAATTTCATGATGACAGAAATGGTTCCTCTCGGCCGTTTTATCGATCGGTCCGCCAATTGAATGATCTCTCGTATCTTTCGAATCGGTCCGAGTTTGAGTTCATGGAATACAGAGGTCGGGAGGATATTAATTGGTGAATCGTCATCAATCCGAGCATGGGTGAAAATTATGTCTTTGAGTTCACATTCAAATCTGGGCAACCGCTTCACTATGCGGCTCTTAGTTTTTCTCCTCAACACCAAGGAGGAGGCCATTGACAATATATGTCTCTCGGTCTTTGTTCTAATCCTGCCCGATTTTTTCATCGTTAATTTGTCTATCACAAATCCTTTAAGATCGGGGAAGTGTTCAATGGCCTGTAGAAAGGGAAGTTCAAAAATCAATTTCTTTCCTAATGCTTCCCGTATGGTTGGATCCAAATTCCTCATATCGTCTTCAGTCTCAATTTTTATGAAATTTTCTAAATTTTCAATTTTTTGTGGTTTTCAAATATTTCTATTTTTTGGTATTTTCTGGGTGGTGTAGGGGTGTGGGGTGTTCTTCAGATGGGCTCTGGAGTTCAGGGTGAGGGTCAACGACATAGTCATTTTCAGAATTGTCCATAGGTTTCTGAATATCCGCAAAATTTTCAATCTTAGATCCAATCATTTCCTCATTCATTTTTATATCCGAGCTACCAGAGATTAATCGATCGGCAAGTTCTTGAAATTTATCCTCCATTAAATCAAATTTCTTATTTATCCTCAAAATATTCTCCAAAATCTCTTCTTGGCCATGTATGAGAGCAGTTGGGGTATGTTTTTGTAATTCAATGTCCTCTTCCATTTTTCTATATGTACTAGGAGAGGGATCTCTGGAAATATCCGATGTACGATCATCATTTTCTGAAAGTATCTCCTCAATAATCATAGAAGGTGGCTGCTCATATGGTGTAGGTAAGTGGAGTTGGTCCAAGGGGAGTTGTGATCTTATGTGGTCGGCCCAATCCTCTGTATGAGTGAAGAGGGGGTTGTTATGTTCAATCCAAGGTAATGATTTTTCTTTGGTGTTCAGGAATTATGGAAGAGGTAAAGAAGTGTTCAATTCGATCATGTGGTTATCTTCTCCCATGAATGATGGATTGACATTTACCGAATATGAGGGATGAATTGTATGATCAACGTAAAGAGGATTAAATGAAGAAGTAGAGCCCTCAATCATTTGTTGGTTTGTCTGCTCTGAATACAAAGGGTTTTCATTCATGAAACAGGTCGGATTAGCAGAGGGAGATGGATTTATTGGTGGTTGAGGGGGAGGTGTTTTGGGTCTAACCGATACGAATTCATTTTCATAGTATAGCTCTGATGGATTTTCGGATAAACGTTCGGCTATTTTTGAAAGAGCTGAAAGGAATGAGGGATTGGGTCTGCAAGAGTTATTGGACAAGAATTCCATGGTGAATTTTAAATCAAGAAAGGAGAGAGATGATTGCACGGGATAGTCAAGAGAAATCAAATGTGCGGCTATTGATCTTGAAATCGGTTCACGCACACCAATGCAAACACAATTCAAACCCCGGGTTCACCAACTCACACAATGAAGCCGTAAGAGTCCGGCTATTATCTTTTCAATTTTAGTTGGTGATAAATTCAATCTTGCAAGCCGTTTAAACGAGCTGTTAGGTTTGGAGCTGGGCTCTATCCTAGTGTGCGTCTCTCTCCTCGCTGCAAGATAAAATCAAACAATGTCAGGGTTGCTCTCCCGCAGAAATTCTTGATTTTATGGTTTTTTTTAAGATCGGCTATATTTAGCAGTCCCAATTTTAATGAGGCGATCACTGAAGAATTTAGATGAACACAAATACACGTCTACCGTACAGTCCCAATTTCCTTTAGATTTATGTGATAAAACAAGAGAGAGGAATTCGGGAAAAGCCGATGCACGCGGAAAACTATGATGAATGCTCAGTTAGAAGACTTACAGTGCCTCCTCGCAATCTCCATGTGGGATGCAATACAGAATTGAAAAATTTATACTAAATGCGTGCAAGCCGATGAAAATCGCACCTATGCAGAAAGTTCTATTAGCGGGAAGAATTGAGTTAAATTTTTGGCTAAGTTGAACGATCTACGGTACGTCTCAGTTAATGTGCAGTGTGGCATAAGATCCTATGAGCACAAGCAAAAATATAAATGCTCTGAGAGCCGTATGTGCAGGTCTATCCTATTCGCCACTCAAGCCGGGCCCCACCCTCACTGGAGAGTGAAACAGACCACGACACACCACAGAAAAAGTTCAAGGTCTTTTTACACACGCGAGAGTCCAAACGGACACCGCTATAAATGAGCAGAAATTAAAAGTGCAGAAATTAAAAACCTAGACTCTACGCTCTCTCACGACTCGACTCGATCTTAAATTAATTGCGGTTTCTTCGGTTGTCGGTGAAGATGCGTCAGTTTCTTGAAAACCGCTTCACGTATGCCGGGTACCTCGCAAGAAATATAAGAGAGATATGTGTAAGAGAGTGACTCAAAAAATAGATAAGCAAAATAAATGTTGAAAAATAAATGCTGGAAAAATGGTATTCACAATGAAGAATTCGGGGGTCAGACTACCCGAATACGGAAAACCGAGCGAAAAATTTTTAAAACACAAAACTAAGCCGTTTGCCTCCCCGGCAACGGCGCCATCTGACGAGTCCGATAATAGCCGCGTTAAGAAGGTGTTTTTAATGTTCGAGTGTGAAATTAATGATGTCGTTCGTTGTAGGTGGCAATCGGAAACAGTCAAAAAATAACCACAAATTTTATTCAATTTCAATTAAGTGGTTTTTATGTTTATTTTACTTGTGCAAGTCCCAAGGTCGATCACAAGGAGGCAAAGGAACAACCTAGAGTTGTGTCTATCAAATTTTTAGTTCGATTTTCAAGGCGGTCTTTTTTTTGAAATTTTTCAATGCAATATGAGATGCAAAATGCAAATTCGGCCTATTTTAGGGACTAAAATGTAAATTTCAATCAAACGATGTCCGAAAAATAGGAAACTTGGCCGAGATGTAAAAGATGCTGAAATGAGTGCACCGTAATTTTTTTGGAATTTTTGGATGTAATAGGAATTTTTTATGAATTTTTAAATGCAAACAAATTAATTTTCAATATTTCATTTTAATAAATATTGAACCTACTTATTTTCGAGAACTAAAATTATCTAAGATCTATCACAAGGTAATGGATCATAGAAAAATTCTAGACCACAAAAATGTGGGGTCTAATACCTATTAAAAATTAAATAGTGAAATATGCAAAATGATTTTTACAGAGCAAAGTATGCATGCAAATGCAAAGATTTTTGGGCACAATGTTAATCAAAGTAAACTCTACATATGTGATTTTTCAGGGATTTTTAGAGCAACAGTTAATTAAATATGAATTTCCGAGCACAGATTGGGCAAAATATTCCAATTTTCACAAAACAATTATTTATTAATCAACCGTAAATCACGAAAATATCCACAGCATGTCAAAATGTAGAGAATTAAAAGATGAACAAAATGCTATTTTTAAAGAAATAAAATGATGCGATGTAGAGGTCTATAATGGATGACAAAGACAGGGGTATAGATGCAAACAGAATAAATAAATAAATAAAAAATAATGCAGGGGGGACCTACTGTTAATTACCTATAAAATGAGGGGCGAATATGCAAATTTGCCAGAGTGGCACGTGCATAGCACGTGCCTCTGGTCGGTGGTGGACTGGAGCGCGAATAGGGAGGAATGACGGGCTTCTCTCGCAATTTACCAAAGGGGCACGTACGCCGCACGTGACCCCCCCTGGGGTGGCTGACGTGTGCTGACATCCCTCCCCGGGTCGCACGTGCCTCGCACGTGCGTGGGGAGGTCTCGGGCGTCACGCCCGGTGGGTGGTGGCGGTGTCCGGGCGGAGCTCCGGTGGCGAGAGTGGCGGTGGCGTAGCACCGCGCTGGAGATGGTGGCGCGAAGCTCCTGGTGTGGTGGAGGAGTCGTAGACGGTCGGAGAAGAAGTCCGAGGCGAGCGGCAGTGATGCGGTTAGCGTCGGTGACGTCGGTGATTTCGAAGTCGATGACGATCGGCTGGAGCCACTCCTGGGGGCGTCGGAGAAGATGGTCGGCGGTGGCGATTGATGCGATACTGGAGGTGTGGGTGATGGAGCTATCGAAGAAGGCGAAGGCATTGAAGCGGAGCTGTCGTTGACGGTGGAGGTTGGCGGAGCAGGTCTTGAGGCGGAGTGGGCGGAGAAGTCGGTCGTGGGCTCGACGGAGACGAACACCGGAGCTGGGGCAGTTCGCCTGGGAGCGGCGCTGCGGCGAGCTTCTTGAAGCTCGGATCTCGCCGCGTCGTCAGGGTCGGACCTGTCACCTCCGGCGGATCCCTTCGAGCGTGAATCAGCGGATGGCGTGGACTGGGGGCATCGGGTTTCTTAAATAGGGTGAAGAAGGTCGTTGGCGACGCGAGATCGGCGGGGGGAAGTAGGTTGGTTGGTTGGCGCGGAGGCGCGCGAGATTGGGGCAGAGAAGTCGGGGGGAGTCGTTGGGGAAGAAGGGTTCCCGGCCGTTCGATCGGTTGAGATCGAACGACCTAGGAAAGGCCACGTGGCGCTGGCGTGGAGGGGGGATGGGGCACGTGCGGAGCACGTGCCTGGAATGGCGCGTGCAACGCACGTGCTCCTTTTTATTTTGAATTTTTTTATTTATTTATTTTATTTTTATTTTTATTTTTTTATTTTTTAACAAAAACGATAAAAATAAATGCGAGAAACAGCTGACACGTGGCGGCCTCAGGGGCTGCCACGTGTCAGCACCAGAAAAATCGAAAGATAAATCGTTTGTAAAATCAAAAAGAAATAGCAAATGACCTCGCATCGAAAAAGTTCCTTCACGAAAAATGCTCGTCTCGACGAGATCTACAACTTTCATGAAGACATCAAAACTGAATTCGGTCAAATGTAAAAAGTGAATTTTTGGGGTATCCCATGTACATAAAATACCTTGATTTTTGGGTTTTGTAATTTTTTTGTCATTTTTAAAACAAGATAAAAATCCGAGAAAATCTGGAAAACTCAAAGATAAATAAAAAGCACCTAATTCTAATTTTATTTGGATTTTTATTAATAAAGAAAATATATACATAAAATAAAGGTCAGAAAACCGCGAAAATACAATGTACAAAAGAGGCCCAAAACCCAACTTTCACATACGAGCTCCGATTCACTTGAACTTGGTCTTGTTTTGAAGGTAATTGATTGGGCATTAGTTCAAAAGTGCGTAGGATCAAATCGGACACTGGATGGGGAAGATATGTGGCTTTTAGTCCGAAAATCCTAAAACTAGGGTTTGGGTTTTTGGTCCACTTAACAGGGTTAGTAATTTTTTTGTATTTTTCATTTATTCTTGTTAGTGATGTGTACACAGTGGAAGTGAGTTTGTGGTATGCGGTGTTAGCATGAAGGAGTTAAAAATAGGGGAAGTTAGGCTATTTACAGGTCATTTTTGGTTTGGATTTTTGGCTTCTTATTTTATGCAGAAATTAATGCTAAAATGCAATTCTTATGCAATCATGCCTGAATGCTAATTATGCGAAATAAATACAGAAATGCAATTGATTTTGAGGGACTTTAGCCTAATTAATGAGATTTAGAGTATTGAATCCGAGATTCATCACGGGTCCATATGAGTTGCATGATGATGATTGTGCGGATCCCTCTTCCTCACAGGCACAGGGACCTATTCCTAGTCCTCCATCCGAGGGGGCCCCTACCATTCCCTTCCCTGAGGCACTCCGCCGAGCGAAGGGGAATAAACAAGAAAATCCCAAAAAAGAACAACTGGTAGAGTTCGACAATCAGATGATAGACAGATTCCATATTCAGCTGACTCTACAAGAAGCACTTGAGCACATCCCCCTCTTCAAGAAGAACCTGAAAGAGAAGACTACCGTCCGCAGGAAGAGGAGGAACCACAGAGATCAAATCCATGTGCTCACTCATTCCACTTGCTGTACCATCCAGAACAAGCTGCCAACTAAGCGACCAGATGCAGGAGCTCCCTATGTCAGATGCAAGATTCAGGAGCAGCAATTTGACCGTACTCTATTAGACAGCGGCTCTTCAATTAACCTTCTTTCGGCAGCCTTACTCGACCAACTCGAGTTTGGTCCTCTTCTTAGGAGCAGGACATTCCTTCAGTTTGCTGATAGGTCGACTAAGAGGCCGAAGGGGTTATTGAAAGACGTGGTCGTTACCATTCAGGGCCTGAAATTCCCCGTGGACTTTGTTGTGTTGGACATGGAGATCCCTGAGTCGGTAACTAATGCCCCCATCATTCTTGGACGTCCATTCTTGGCCACAGCCAAGGCAGTGACCGACCATGATTGTGGGAAGGTATGCTTTCGCGTAGAGGGCGAGACCATACAAATAGAGACGATCGAGGAGACCAGAGCTAGAGAATTAGAATGCTCAGAGAGATCCAGTGAAGCAGCGCAATTGACAGAGGAAGAGCTAGACATCCACCAGGTGTGTGATTTTGTGATGACTGATGATGAATCCAACTGGGTAGATCCTGTAGCATCGACCCTCGCCTTGCCTACAGATTCACTATATCTACAGCTCATGGCAGTCGAGAGCCGGGAAAGCACATCCCTGGATAAGGATATACCTGAGGCTGACAGTGTTGTGATGAGTGGTGCTGATAAGTTTCAATCATGTTCATTTTCTTCTAATCCCTCGGATTCAGACATTGATTGGGATGATTTTGATGATTATGTGCCTTGTCTGATTCCTTCTGAGCCAAAAGCCATGACAGAGTGCGAGCCAGTGCAGTTCATTGATGATTCCGCAAACTGCCCTTTGTCAGAGATTCACGCAGAGCGAGAGTTCTCCCATGCAGACCTGATCGCATTCACATAGACATATCAGAAGCCAGATCTGCCGCCTCCCAGTTGTCCAGAACTGAAGCCTCTGCCGCAGTCGTTGAAGTACAGATTCCTTGCGGGTGAGCCAGATATGCACCCAGTCATTATCTCAGCAGGTTTGACTGGAGAACAAGAATCTCGTCTGATGGAGGTTCTTGAAAGAAACCGCAAGGCGATAGGTTGGAGTATCGCTGATCTCCAGGGGATTAGTCCGGATCTGTGCTCTCACCATATTTATCTTGAGGATGACGCTAGGCCGTCACGTGAGTTCCAACGACGGCTGAACCTGAATCTTCGAGACGTAGTCATGAAAGAAATTTCCAAGTGGTGGAGCGCCGATTTTATCTACCCCATCTCCGACTCCAAATGGGTTAGTCCACTACATGTGGTACCCAAGAAAACGGGTATCACTATAGTTGTCAACGAGTCTGGAGAGGAGATCGCTGCCAGAGTACCAACTTCTTGGAGGGTCTGTGTGGACTACAGACGATTGAATGAGGCCACCAAGAAGGATCACTTCCCGCTACCCTTCATTGATCAGATTATCGAGCGGCTAGCCGGGAAGAGTCATTATTGTTTTCTTGATGGGTACTCTGGTTACAATCAGGTGGCCATTGCGCCCGAAGAACAGGAGAAAACGACATTCACCTGTCCGTTTGGGACGTATGCTTTCAGACGGATGCCCTTTGGTTTATGTAACGCTCCGACAACATTCCAGAGGTGCATGTTGTCCATCTTCTCGGACATGGTGGGTGACTGTTTAGAGGTCTTCATGGATGACTTCTCGGTCTATGGCGATGGGTTCGATGCTTGTCTTGACTGCCTAGACCGTGTGCTTCAGCGCTGCATAGAGGTCATTCTTGTTTTATCTTGGGAGAAGAGCCACTTTATGGTGACTCAGGGGACGGTCCTTGGTCATATCGTCTCCAACAGGGGCATGGAGGTCAATCCGGCTAAGGTGGATATCATCAGAAAACTCAATCCACCGTCCAACTTGCGTCAGTTGCGGTCTTTTCTGGGGCATGTCGGTTTCTACCGACGATTCATTCAGGACTTCAGTCGTATTGCCCGACCGCTCACTGACTTGCTGACGAAAGACACCGAGTTTATTGTCAATGATAAGTGTCTTGAGTCGTTTGAGACTCTCAAAGAAATGGTTGTTTCAGCTCCTGTCCTTCAGCCACCCGATTGGTCTCTCCCATTCGAGATCATGACGGATGCTTCAGATTTTGCCGTTGGGGCTGTGCTTGGACAGAGGAGGGATGGATTACCCTTTGCTATTCACTACGCCAGCCGGACCTTGGATGCCGCTCAGCAGAATTACACTGTGACTGAGAAAGAGATGCTAGCCGTAGTCTTTGCTCTTGATAAGTACCGATCGTATATTCTCGGATCTAGAGTGACAATCTACACTGATCACACCGCCATCCGGTACTTAATGTCTAAGAAGGATGCCAAAGCACGTCTTACCAGATGGATCCTTCTACTCCAGGAATTTGATATTGAGATTAAGGATAAGCCTGGAGTCAAGAATGTGGTGGCAGATCACCTCTCCAGATTGTAGAATCTTGAGGAATCTGAGCCCAGCGCACCTATCACTGAGACGTTTCCAGATGAGGCGATCTTGGTTGTCACCTCACTCCCGTGGTATGCTGACTTTGTAAACTATCTTGTTGCCAAGACAGTCCCTCAGGGTTGGCCCAGGCAGAAACTTGAGACCTTCCTAGCTAAGGCCAAGTTTTACCATTGGGAGGATCCCGTCCTTTATCATGAAGGAGGGGATAGTATTTGGAGAAGGTGCATTCCTCAAGAAGAACAGCAGAGTGTCCTCACATACTGCCACAAGCTTGAGGCAGGAGGACATCATTCAGGAAAAAGGACAGCACAGAAGGTGCTTCAATCCGGCCTATGGTGGCCTACTCTCTTCAAGGATTCTGATGAGTTCGTGAAGAGATGTACTGACTGTCAGAAAATGGGAACCTGCGGGCAGAGAGACATGATGCCCATGCAACCCATTCACTTCTGTGAGGTTTTTGATGCATGGGGAATTGATTTCATTGGCCCATTTCCTAAGAGTCAGGGATTCGCGCATATTTTGCTTGCTGTGGATTATGTCAGCCGATGGGTTGAGGCCATCCCCGCCCGAGCCGCAGATGCGAAAACCGTGTGCAAATTCTTGAGGAAAAATATCATTTCACAGTTCGGGGTTCCTAGAGTCTTGATTTCAGACGGGGGGTCTCATTTTATCAATGATAAGGTTAGGGCCCTTGCAGACGAGTTCGGCATTGACCATCGGGTTGCCACTCCATATCACCCTCAGACTAATGGTCTTGCTGAAGTATCGAATCGGGAGATAAAGACTATCTTGCAGAAAGTTGTCTGCCCAGACCGAAAGGATTGGTCACAGCTTTTGGACTCGGTCTTATGGGCCTATCGGACTTCTTTCAAGAATCCATTGGGGACATCTCCCTTTCGTCTCGTCTATGGCAAGCCATGCCATCTGCCAGTGGAGATCAAGCTCAAATCTTTTTGGGCAGTCACTGAGTTGCTGTTAGATCCTGAGGGTATAGGAGAGCAGAGAAGAGCAGAATTGGCAGCCCTGGAAGAACTGAGAGACACAACCTTTTCCAACAGCCTACAGTACAAGGAGAAAGTAAAGACATGGTACGATTCGCATATCAGCCATAAACAGTTTGATCCAGATCAGAGAGTATGATTGTTTGATTCCAGGCTGAAATTATTCCCAGGGAAATTGCAAAGCAAGTGGAAAGGTCCGTACGTGGTCAGGAAGGTACATGACAATAGCAGCATCGACATATCTGAACCGTCATCTTCCTCTACCTTCCGCGTCAACGGTCAACGCCTGAAGTTATATCTAGATCATGACCCGCCGACCAATGGCGTTGCCCCCATTCTTTTGGTATAAGATGTGTCCTTTGACTCATATCATCTGCATCTCATACATGGTGATCACTTCTATCTTCCGCTGTACAGTTCATCTATTCATATCACTCTCTCATGAGTTGATCTATTTTCTTCTTTTCTTCTTTTCTTCTTTTCCTTTTCTATCTTCTTCATCTATCAAAAAGGTGCCGCCTTTGTAGACAATCTTCCATACTTAGGACGTACTTTGTCCTAAGTATAGGGGGGTGTGCACCCCGAGTTGATTCTATTCTTTTCGATCCTCTCCATTGTCTCCTCTCCTTATCTATACTTAGGGATATATTACCCTAAGTATAGGGGGAGACAGTCTGAGTACGATCTGTTCATTCCCACCCTTGACCCTCCATGCTTTGTGTATAGTCTGCTATACTTAAGATTATTTGATCCTAAGTATAGGGGGGACGGTCAACTTCTCATTCTTTTGTTCATTTCTTATTCATTTATTCTTGAGATTTTCCTATACTCAGTACGAGTTAGGTCTTCTCTTTTCTTTCCGATCTATGAGGACATAGCTCAAGCTAAGTATAGGGGGGTCGTATATACTGTGTATATACTTTAGCCATAACTCGTACTTTCGTATTTTCTTAATAATATGGGTAATTATTCTTTAAAAACCATCAAAAACCTTAATAAAAAGGTGTCTGGTTCCTCAAATTCTGTTTGTATATACTGATTAATGAATCAGGTGAAAATGTGTTTTGCAAAATGTTTGAAAAATAGTTCGAAAATCTTTGTGAACATCTATTGAAAACTATTTTGAAAATATTTTGTTACATGTTTTCAACTTTCGTAAAAAAATATATATATATGTGATTTGTAAAATTATTTTCTTTGTGTGAAATAAAATGTTTGAAAAATGATTTGCAAATGGTTTGAAAAATGGTTGCAAAAATATTTGAAAAACCTATATATACTGTTTTGAAAGCCTTTGCAAAATGATTTTCAAATGTGTGTACATGTTTGTAAAAATGTTTGTAAAAACTATTTTGGACTATAGTTTTCAAAAATCGTGTGAAAAGCTTGTGTAAAATAAGTTTGAGGAATACCTACATCACACCAAAATCCACTATATGTACTTATAAAATTGATCACTTACCCTTGTAAAATCTTAAAATCCACTTCTTGTATATATAAGAAGCACTCCCGTGTACATATTTTCACCTAGTTTTTAGCCAAAACTTTTTATTTTCAAAAATCCCAAAAACATTTGCAAAACTAAAACATCTGAAAAATCTTTTTGAAAAATACAAAAAATGCATGCATCATCTTTTCAAAAATCCATAAAAGTTCAAAATCTTGAAAATTGCATCACAAAAATATTTCTTGCATAGCATAGCATGAGCATTTTTCGGATTGAGTTTAATAGTTGAACAAGTCTAAGTAAAATCCGGAGATTGGAGCTTGATTGGACCTTAAAATCTACCTAATAACAGGAACCTTATAGGAACTGGGTTTGAGGTACTTCAGGTCTAGCTGACTTAATTCTTTGAGGATCACGGGACTTGGTTCAATGGAATCTTGACTGCCTAAGTAGAGTATTTCGGAGCACACGCACGACTCTTGTTGATAATGACCTAACTTGGACACCTGCACCTTTCACATAGCTCTCCACGGATGAGGTGGTGATGAGGCAGCTTCCTTTAGCTTGGGGTAGCATATGAGGGTAGTACTTCTAGGCGGAACCTCTCTTCTTCTTATAGTGAAGGAAGTGCACCTCAACTTGGTCTAGTGGTGATGAAGGCTAAAGACAGAAGCCGTGGGTTGCAATAAAGCTTCAAAAGAGGGATAGTCTATTGGCTCAAGAGGAAATTTTCTTGTATATATGCTGCACCATGTAGATATGTTGTACAGATGCACTTAAAAAAAGAACTCCAAAAAAGTGGTGGGTCGGATTGAAAATTTAATAACCCCACCGGAGTGTATATAGTTCAATAAAGCAAAAGCTTATGGTATCCATGTTACATCTCATGAAGCTTGCAGCGGGAGACTTGGCTACACTGGCTGAGCTTCCAAAAGTCTATACTTCTTCCCCCTCTTCTTGAGCCGGTTGCACTTGAACTTAGAAGGGAATACCCCGCTTCTCGAGGAAAGAGTTGCTAGACCGAGGCATTAGAGTTACCAGGTTGGGGGAGGTTGTCTCTTTGTCACTTCTGAGGTGGGGAGCTACATATCACTTACACTGTACGAGTCAGACTCATAGTCGTAAGAGTTTGCGTATGAGTTGAAGTATTTCTGATCTGGCTATTGAGGAGACTTGGACAGAGTTTTGGGATTCTGAAGGACTGTTGGATTTCAAATTTGGTTCTCATTAAGGTTCCGACCGCACTAAAAGTCCTAAGGTCCGACTTAAGCTCCAAACTTTGATTTTATGAAGACAAGTTTAATAATCAAACTTAATCCAACTTTCTTCTTTTTCTTTTCTTTCTTTTTCTTTCTGCACTTATTGCATAAGTGTTTGCTAGAGACTAGCAAAGGTAAAGTATAGGGGGATGATGAATCCACATTTCATCATCTTTATTCTATCATTTTGGCACCAAAAACCCTAGCAAATGCCTGTAAATAGCATTAAAATCATCATCTTAGCATTCATGCATGTGCATTATATTAGTGTATAAAATAATGTAATTAAAGCCAAAATTATAGAATAAATAAAGAAAAGAAAAAGAATAAAATATTGCAAATATTTTATGACCCAAAACCCCGAGACCTAGGCATCTTGATGAATAGGTCGACAAGGAATAAAGTAGGGGGAGATAAGGTCAGAAATACAGATAATATACCTATACATTCTATTCATTCTTTATTCATTTTGGGAGATATTTTTGGTTCCACTTTTTACACATCAAATAAAGAAACTTTGTACATGAAAGTTGTAGATAATTTTATATAGAAAAGTACAAAATTGATTTCACAGAAAAATAATGTACAGATAAAAAGTTATTGTCTGAATAAAAATCCAGAATTCCAACTTCCCAGACCCGTATCTCACAACTGACAACTCCAAATGCAGCATACTCACCTTTAATTGTATATAGAAGAAAATAAGCTATTTAATGGCGGTGGTTTCGCATTTGGTGGAGCTACGGTTTGAAAGTTGAGTTTTGGACCCACATTGTACATTGTACAGATTAAAATATTCAATTTATTATTTAATCATTATTTCTATGTTTTTATATTTTTATAATGTTGTAAATATTACTTATAATAATTATGTACATTAAAAGTGGCATAGAAACATAAATAAAACCCAAATAAAAATAAATACATAGTTGATACATAGGTATACTGCCTTTACCTATACATGTATAAAATACTCTTTTATTTTATTAAATATACAAAATAAATCAGAAAAATAAAATAAAAATATATTTGTGTACATAAAAGTATCTTAGAATTTTAGAAAAGAATAAACAAAAATAAATAAATTAAAAAGACAAAAAATAAAAATAAATACTCAAATATGTAGATAATATACCTATATAGGGGTATAAAAGTAACTTGTAAAAATATACTTCTGAAAATAAATTAAAAATCATAATAAAATACTACATAAAATTTTAAACATTTTTTATTCTTTAGATCTCGCCTCGAATCCTTCTTGGAACTTCTTCCCTGATCATCCCTCTCCCACGACGCACCTTCAAATCACGCAAAATCCTCATGATGCACGCGTGGATCTCGCTTGAAGGAGACGCCACCATCTTCTACTTAAACAACCCGCCACCTTCGAGCCCAATTTTGAACACCTTCGGTCCACCCCTCGCGCCTACTCCAAGCTCCAGAGCTTCCTGGAGGTGACAGCTCCACCGCGAAGCCATCAGCCAAGGCAGCCGAGGTCGGAGGCGCTTCTACCACCTCCCGCAAGTACGCCGGTCGAGGTATCTTCTTCCTCTGGTTTCGGCCATCGAGGACCATCTCCCTTGCATTTCTTTGCGTCATTTTATTCCCCTTAGCTTAAGGAACAAAAACCTTCAAAAAAATCCGTGTTCCATGGCCTTAATCGCTCGATCGTCCCATCTCGCCGGAGCGCACCTCCGGCCATGCACTCACATCTCGATACGCGCCTTCCCCCGACCATCCAAGGGTCCAGGCAGTTTGCCCTGGACCCTTTGACCATTTTTGCAGGTCAAAGCCGAAGTGGAAACATCTGGAGGCGAGTTTTGAAGCTCGCCGGAGCTAACGGAGCTCCCCAGCTCCGCCAGCCACCAGCAAGCACCACGGCCACCGCCGTGGCTTTTTGACGCCCCCAGAAGATAGAGGAGGACAAGAGGAGGCTCCAGCCCGATTTTGAAGCCCAGAAGCCACCGGAGTCGACCGGAGGAGCTCGAGGAACCTCGCCCAGTCGGAGCTCCACCGAGTTCTTCCAACCGCCTTCGCCATCGTCCGATCAAGGGAGCCCCTCCAGATTGCACCGCCGCCATTGGATCGCGCCACGCCTTGACCGTTGATCTCCCCCGGAGATCTAATCTCAGTCGCGGATCCACGAAGCGTCATCGGCCGTTCGAAACGTGCCACGTGTCAAGTGGCAACTTCATCGCCGTCGGATAGCGCGTCGAGGGTATTTTGCATCTCCACCCTCGCGCCTTTTGTATTTATTATTTAGTATTTAAACTTTCGTCTGTAGTGTAAAAACTTTGTGTTATTTGCACAAAGACCCCCGAGCTCTCCATATTTGCATCCAAGTCCTTTGCCACGTCACCTCACGTGACCTGTACACGTGAGGGGTGGGCATTTTGCACTGGGACCCTCGGTCTTTGTTGTATTTTGTTTTAGTACCAAAACTGTGACATCATGTGTTAAATTTTTGGATATTTTGCAAGTAAGCCCCCAGGGTTTTGGATTATTACATTTTAGTCCTCGCCAGGCGCGTGCAAGTCACGCGCCCTGGTGGGAAAATTGCTAGGACACCCAGGCGGGTTTTGTAATTGGATTTTGGTGCTATAAATTGAATATTCAGTTCCAACTTTTGTGGAAATTTGCATGTATGCCCCTGGATGTTTGAGAAATTGCATAAATACCCCTGCCAGACCTGTTTAATGATTGGATGCTTGTTCTAATTATTTAACCTATATTTTTAAGTCCAAAAATTCCACAAAAATAGGGTTTAGCTCCTGTTAGCTTGTACTTTGATGCTATCACTTTAGTTTTTGATTTTATTATATTTTCACATTTATTAAAAATCAAAAACATGCTTTTTGTGCACTGTCTAGCTTAGAAAACACCAAAAAATATTAAAACACTTCGAAAAATTTCAAAAAAATTACCTAGTGTATATTTTAACATATTTTAGTGTCAGTCCAAAAATCACTAAAAATCTCAAAAGAAAAACACTAAAAATTTAAAAAGACTCAAAAATTTCAAAAAAATCTAAAAAATCAAGGAAAACTCCAAAAAATACAAACTCAGCTCCTGTTTGTTGTATATTTCAGTAGCTTTATTTGAAAATTAGTGTGAAAAATTTTGAGTACTGGTTGCTATTTTTAAATCCCATTTTACTCACAGCCGGCACATATTTCACTGTTTTGCCTTGTTTTGCTATTTAAAATATCAAAAATACCTTGAAAAATCCCCAAAAATCACAAAACAGTAGAAAACCACAAAAATACCAAAAAGATTTTATTTCTGAATTTTTGGATATTTTTGCACATTTTTATAAATATTTTATCTTGTCTTTCATTACCCTGTCTTTAAATTCCAATATTGAAAAAAAAGAAAAAAAATATAAAATATAAAATTATAAAAATCAGAAAGTTAAAAACCAAAATACAAAATTATAAAATTAAAAATAAAATAAAATAATATAAAAATTAAAAACCCACAAAAACATCTTTGCTTGTTTGCTTAGTGTAGACATATCACACACACACTTGTGCACACTTTTGTGAATTACCCTGTTTGCTCCCTGTGTTCGAACTCTCTGCATACTTGTCACTATACACCATTTGTGCAGAGTTAAAAATAAATTTGACTCCACACTTGTTTTTCATTGTTTGATACTTGATTGTGGGTTCATTGTTGATTAATGACATTTTATTATGGGTCGCCACAGCGACGTATTTAGACCCTCGATAAAGTGTGATTATCATTGACCCCCGATCAGCTCTCCCCCGCGGACCAAACCCTTGCGGATCTCGCACCCGACCCGACTTCTCCTCTTTTTCCGCTCTCGATCCGCCCGCCATTTGCGCAAACCCCGGGTCGTACCCCTTCTTCTTGCATCCGAGACCCACGCCCGGGGGATTGCATCGAGGTCCGCGCTCTGAGCAGCCCTACCCGATCAACCCTAGCCGGACCCCTGAGACTATAAGAGCCGAGCTCCGCCACCTATTTTCTCATCTTTGGCTCATTTGCTCCCCAACCAGTGACCTCCACCGTCTTGCCGAGAGTGACAGCTCGCCCCAGAGGGTGTTGCAGCGAGGAGGGAGTAAGGAGACAACGATCCGGCGAGCTTCCGCCGCCGAGCGCCGCCAGGAGGTAGCGCCAGAGCCTCGGGCCACGACGACCCGCGAGGCAAGGACCAGAGCTAGCCCAGCTCATCCCCAGTCGATCCCTCCATCCAGGTAGTTTAGATTCTTTCCCCTTTTCTCTGATTTTGAGTTTCCCCCAATTCTCGCCGTTGCCGTCCACCTCTGATTCTGGCCACATCCATCTTCATGTCGATCATCGGAATCCCCCATCACGCTCGCCCTTCTCCCGCGCACCTTCTCCGCACCTCCGTTCAACCCTGCTCGCACAGGAGCTGGGGTTCGAACCCCTTCGCCGTCGCATCGTCGGGGTTCGCCCGCACCACCGCACCGTTCACCTTCATAGTCGCTTACGGGGTCGAGGCAGTTTGCCCTCGACCCAGGAGCTTTTTGGTGTCATTTTGTAGGTCCCAGGAAGGCTATCTGAGGTCTTCCCATTCGAGCACCGGAGCTCCTCCTCCGCTGGGGTCGACCGAGCTCTCCGGAGCTCCGTTGATTCATCGGAGAGGTCCTACAGACGCGGGAGGCTAAGGCGAAGCTTCCTCGATCATCAGAAGCCCCCGTGGAGGCTCGGATCGCGCGTACTGGGCCGGTAAAGTTCGCCGGCCACTTGTTCTTCGAGGACCTCCAGCAGCCGTCCGATGCACCTCCCGCTCCAGTTCGTATCACAGCCGTCCATCTGAGGAGCCACTAGCAGCGTCAGATCTTTGGAGGAGTGCTCTAGACCGTCAGATGGCCGAGGTTTAGCCACAGTGCTTCCCCTCCGTTCGATCCCCCACGTGGCGAGGCCCTGACCGTCCGATCAGCCCGATGAGTCTAGCGTTGGAGTGCCACCCGTTCTCGACCGCTCGATCCACCACGTGGCACGCATCCGACCCTCGGATTTAATAAAGGGTAGTTTATCCCTTAGGCCCTTATCTTTAGTGTAGTTTTGTTTCAGTCCTGTAAATATTTTTAGGATTTTATTTACGTTGGTACATTTGCACTTTAGACCCTGTCTGTTTATATATTTGCACATATGCCCCTGTTTGTAGTGTAGCACGTGCATCGACACGTGCTTTGTTGGGTATTTTGCATGTCTAGCTCTGTGGTTCTGCAATGTTATGGAAAGAATGAAATGTTTTAATTAATTGCAGATACACCCCTGTGAGTGCTTTTTATGCGCATGTGTGTTATATTCGTGGGTAAATTACATTAAGTTTCATGGGCTTTTAATACTTGTTATTATTTAGCCTAGGAACTTTATTTCTTTGCATATAGGTCCTTGTGTGCCCCAGACATGCGCCGCGCATGTGATTTCTTGGGAATTTTGCACCGGACCCCCCAGAGCTTTGGATATTTACGTACAGGTCCCTATGCACTGTACCTAGGTTTTATTTTTGAATAAAATATCAAATTTACTCCGAATTCAATGAAAATTGGATACATGGCTCCGGCCATGTTGTAAAATTTTCTAGAATTTTTGGGGACATTTTTGCTTTTATTTGATATTTTTAAAAATTCAAAAACACCCTTTTTCTTCACTGTTTGATTAAAAAATCACAAAAAATATTAAAATTCACCTAAAAATTATAAAAAAAATTAGATATTATTTCTTTTTGCTTGCTTGATTTTCTGACCAAATTTGGTCATTTTTCATTATAAATAACTCAAAAAAATTGAAAAACACCTAAAAATTCATAAAAAATCTAATAATTAATCTAAAAACCCAAAAATAATAATTAAGGTGCCTAAATTTTCCTTGTTTCTTTCTCTTTACAGAAAATTACCTCCAAGCTGATTGGGGACTTTTAGATATTTTATCTAAGTCTCTTAAGCTCGGCTGGACAGTACCATTGTTTCCTTGCATTGTTTGATTTTTAGAAAAGAAAATAAAAATCAGAAAAATACAAAAAATTCACTAAAAACAATAAAAAACATAAAATACATAAAAACATTTTTATTTAAATTTTTGCGTAATTTTTGATGCATTAAATAATTGTTTGAGTAGGCTTGTTTCTTGTTTTCTTCATTTTCTGAATTAAATAAAAAAATCCAAAAAAAATAAAAAAATTAAAAATTCACCAAAAACACTTGTATTTTATTTTATTCTTTCTTTTTGACTACTTCGTAGGCCGCAAGGCCATCACGTGCTCCTTGTGTTCGACCCTGGTCGCTATACCAGGTTAATATAATAGCGAGACCGCTATTTGTGCTTGATTGATTTTTATCCGATTTTGTGGTCTATTTTTCTTGATTGACACCGCTTGGTTACTCGGGTCGCAACGACCCTTGATTACCTTTTACCTGAGTGGCCAGGCGTGTCATCAATCACCGCACCCACTACCGACCAGAAACCTTATCCTGATGTGACTACACCTTTCTTGGCTGACCCTGAGGACCATGAACTTGATGAGACTATCAGAGAATTTTGTTGCTTTTTGGATTCCACTGAGACCCAAGATTCCTCTCCAAGGAGGAAGACTTGGAAAGCATGGACCTCAGAGTTCCTTCTTCTGGGACTTGGCATTGTGTTGATGACATCCGCAAGATTTACACGATTGATACCATTGAGCGGAGTGCAGATCCTGAGATGAGACAGGACAGACATGTTTCAACTTCCTTCACTGATGAGTCTGCTCCTGTTCACCTAGATGCTAATGAGACAAGGACCGAAGTTGATTTGATTTCTTTTATTCGGGATTCGGTCCTTTTGACGAAAAAGATGATCTGGTCGAGATTATAGAGATCGAACGGAGTTCGACTACTTCCATTGTTCAGTTCGTGCCTTTTGGTTTTGACCGGGATGAGACCTCGTAGGATGACTCTGATTACACTACTTCCAATGATGAGGAGTTTGTCCCTTTTCACTTTGATACTAGCGAGACTCCCAAGGTCGTACCAAGCCACACTTCTTACACTCATCCGTCCTTGCTTATGACGTACTTTGTCCTAAGTATAGGGAGGTGGACGAGCCGAGTGCTCATTCGTCGTCCGTCTCATCGGTCTTGTTGTTGCCAATACTTAGGGCTTCTTTTACCCTAAGTATAGGGGGAGTGATGTGTATATTCTTCTCTATCTTCTTCCATCTGTTGATATCTTTTCTTCTTTTCTTCTTTTCCTTTTCTATCTTCTCTATCTACCGAAATGGTGCCGCCCCTTTTTGTTAGTCTTCTATACTTAGGACGTACTTTATCCTAAGTATAGGGGGGTGTGCACTTCGAGTATTTCTATTCTTTGATCCTCTCCATTGTCTCCTCTTCTTGTATATACTGAGGGATATCTTACGCTAAGTATAGGGGGAGACAGTCTGAGTACGATCTATTCATTCCCACCCTTGACCCTCCCTGCTTCGTGTACAGTCTGCTATACTTAGGATTATTTGATCCTAAGTATAGGGGGGACGGTCAACTTCTCATTCGTTCATTCATTCGTTCCTTATTCTTTAGACTTTTTTATACTCAGTACGAGTTATGTCTTCTCTTTTCTCTCTGATCTATGAGGACATAGCTCAAGCTAAATATAAGGGTGTCGTATATACTACGTATATACTTTAGCCATAACTCGTACTTTCGTATCTTTCTTAATAATATGGCTAATTCCACTATTAAAATTCATTAAAAACCTTAATAAAATGATGTGATTATTCCTTAAATTCTTTTTGTACTTACTGATTAATACATCAGGTGAAAATATTTTTTGCAAAATGTTTGAAAAATAGTTTGAAAATCCTTGAGAAAATCTTTTGAAAACTATTTGGAAAATGTTTTGTTACATGTTTTCAACCTTTGTAAAAAGATTTTGATTATAAAATTTATTTTCTTTGTGTGAAATAAAATATTTGAAAAATGATTTGCAAATAGTTTGAAAAGTGGTTGCAAAAACATTTGAAAAATCTATCTATACTGTTTGAAAACCTTTGCAAAAATGATTTTCAAATGTGTGTACATGTTTGTAAAAATATGTGTAAAAAATATTTTGGACTATAGGTTTTCAAAATTGTTTGAAAAACCTGTGTCAAATAAGTTTGATGAATATCTACATCTCACCTAAAATCCACTATATATACTTTTAAAATTGACCACTTACCATTGTAAATTCTTAAAATCCACTTCTTGTAAATATAAGAAGCACTCCCGTGTAAATATTTATACCTAGCTTTTAGCCAAAATCTTTTTGTTTTCAAAAATCCCAAAAACAATTGCAAAATTAAAAATCCAAAAATATTTGAAAAATCTTTTGAAAAATACAAAAAAATGCATATGCATCATCATCATCATCATCTTTTCAAAAACCCATAAAAATTTCAAAATCTTTGAAAATTGCATTACAAAAATATTTTCTGCATAGCATTTGCATGGCATTCGCATTTTTTAGATTGAGTTTGATAGTTGAACGAGTCTACGTAAAATCCGAAGATTGGAGCTTGGTTGGACCTTAAACCTACCTAATTAACAGGAACCTGATAGGAATTGGGATTGAGGTACTTCAGGTCTAGTTGACTTAATTCTTTGATAATCACGAGACTTGGTTCAATGGATTCTTGACTGCCTAAGTAGAGTATTTCGGAGCACACGCACGACTCTTGTTGATAATGACCTAACTTGGACACCTGCACCTTTCACATGGCTCAACTCAGTTGGAGTGGTGAGGGGGTTGGATTTGTCGGTATGAGACGCACACAGGTGGAAACATTTGTCCTCCTCTAGGGAGGGAAGTGCGCCCCAACCCATCCAGTAATGATGAGTTTCGAGGATAGGAGATCGTGGGTTGCAATAAAGCTTCAAAAGAGGGATAGTCTACTGGCTCAAGAGGAAAAACTCCTTATTTAAATGCTATTGTATATAGTATTAAAAAAAGAGCAAAAGCAAAAACTCCAAAAAAGTGTGCAGGCCTGTACAAAAATAAAAATGCCTGTCGGAGTGTTCATATGTGTATAATCAGTAAGCAAGCTTGAGCTTCAAAGTCAAATCATGTGAGCCTGCAACTGGATGACTTGACTACACTGGTCTTGCATCCTAGGATAGGTAGCTACACTGGCTACCGTCCATTCTTCTCTTCATCCCCTCCTCTTGAGATGGTTGCCACTTGAACTTAGAAGGGAATACCCTGCTCCTTGAGGGATGAGTTGTTGGATTGGGGAATCATTGGGTTGTCATATTGGAGAAGTCAATCTCTTTGTCATTTCAGTTGGGGAGAGCCACTATCACTTACATTGTACGATTAAGATTCGTAGTCGTAAGGGTTTGCATATGAGTTGAGATATTTCTGACCTGGCTATTGAGGAGACTTGAGCAGAGTTTTGAGATTCTCAAGGACTGTTGGATTTCAAATTCGGTTCTCGTTAAGGTTCCGACCGCACTAAAATTCCAAGGTCCGACTTAAGCTCCAAACTTTGATTTTGTGAAGACAAGTTTGATAATTAAACTAAATCCAATTTCTACTTTTTCTTTTCTTTATTTTTCTTTTTCTGCACTTATAGCATAAGTGTTTGCTAGGGACTAGCAAAGGCAAGTATAGGGGGATGATGAATCTACGTTTCATCATCTTTATTCTATCATTTTGGCCTTAAAAACCCTAGTAAATGTGTGTAAATACTGTTAATTCAGGCATTTTAGCATCCATGCATCATTGTGTAAATATTTTATAAAATACGGTTTTTAAAGCTAAAATTATAGAATAAAGAAAAGAAAAGAAAAAGAATAAAATATTGTAAATATTTTATGACCTGAAACCCCGATACCTAGGCATCTTGATCAATAGGTCGACAAGGAATAAAGTAGGGGGAGATAAGGGCCAAAATACAATAAAAATTCCTTTTATTCAATTCATTCTTTATTCACTTTGGGACCTATTTTTGGTTCTACTTTTTATACCTCAAATAAATAAACTTTGTACAAGAAAGTTGTAGATAATTTCATATAGAAAAATACAAAATTGATTTCACTGAAAAATAATGTACAGATAAAAAGTTATGATCTGAATAAGATTCCAGAATTCCAACTTCCCAGACTTGTATCTCGCAAATAAAAACTTGAAAGGTACCAAACTCACTTTAATTGTATATAATTCAAAATAAGCTATTTAATGGCGGTGGATTCGTTTTTTTCTGAGTTACGGTTTGAAAGTTGAGTTTTGGACCCCTATTGTATACTTGTACAGATTAAAATATTCATTTTATTATTTATTAATTATTTTTAAAATTTTATATTTTTTGTATTTTGTAAATATTATTTATAATATATTTGTATATTAAAATCAGAATAAAAACATAAAAGAAACATAAAATAAAATACTTGTACACCATATACATAGGCATAATACCTGTATACAAACATATACAAACCATACTTTTATTTTATTAAATGTACAAAATACCTCAGAAAAATACAATAAAAATATAATTAAGTGTATATAAATATTCTATAAATTTATAAAATAATAAACAAAAATAAATAAATTAAAAATACAAAATAAAAATAAAATACTTAAATATAAAGATAAATGTACCTACAAAGGCCTAAAAAGGGAACTTATAAATTTATACCTCATAAAAATAATTAAAAATTACCATAAAATAATTTATAAAATTATAAACATTTTTATTTGATAACCTAAAATTAATTAAATCATTTAATATTTTTAATTTAATTTACAAAACTTTTATTTAAATTTTGTCTTTTTGCGGATGACGTGGCCCAATCAGGCCACGCCATCCGTTGACCGGGGGTCAACTCCATGACCCCAGGTCCGGGACTGCAGGACCTTCGTTTTCACCCTCCTTCTCGGAATTTTCCCGCTCGTATCTTTCACCATTACGCCTAGGCACCTTCTTGACTTTTGTTGCCAGTACACTAGGCTTACACGCCCAGGTCTTACATCGTCGATTCACCCATCGGTTTGCGAGATACATCGAGTTCTTTGCGCCCATTCATCAACTGCACGTCGGCTACTCCCCTCATTCTGACACGTTCACATGCTCGGTCACTTTTCCTCTATTTTTTTCGCCATGATGCGTTGCTCGAGGAAGAGTTGTCCCTTCATGACATTTGTTCACTATTCATATGTGATTTTCGCCAACCTCCTAGATCTTCCTAAATCTTTTTCGTCTGCTCGCCACACCTCGATCAAGGAGCCCACTCACCACTCTTCAAAATAAACCCCCGTCACCTCCATTTCCTTTTTGAACCTCTTTTGGACCCTTGTTTGGATCTTCCTGGCGACGCTCAGGACCGGAGGCGTGACAGGCCTCCTCCAGCTAGCCGAAGAAGCCCAGGCAAGGGCCGAAGAGTGCTCCACCACCCCATCTCTGGCGTCTGCCGTGAGGTCCCTCCTCTTGGTTTTCCAACCAATCAAGGTAGTTTTCACTCGTTTTTCTTTGTCTTTTTCATGATGTAGGTTAGATATAATGCTAGGATTAAGTTCATCTTTTTATTTTTCTATTTTGTGAGCCATTCGCCACCATCTACCCCCTCGCCGGAGCTTGCTCCGGCGAGCGTCTAAATGCGCCAAATGCCACCCATACACCCACGATTCGCCCTGGGATCCATTTTGTTGTCGTGTGCTTCTTTTGCAGGGTCCCAGGTGCCACGGACCCTCCTGGGAGGGTCGTTTTTGCTGAAGTTCAAGCCAACTGGAGTCGTCCTCCTTCACCGACGACGCGGCAGCGCCCCAGCCGCTCTCAGGCCATTTTGTGGTCGCCCACTCGAGGATACTTCCAGGAACTTTGTGAAGCCGTCGGAAGGGATCAAGCACCTCTGGGTAGCGAGATTTTGCAGGATCAAACTCGCTTGGAGCTTGTTCTTCATCAAGTTCATCCAACGTGCTCCACGATCGTTGGATCACGAGCCCCAGCCCAGGTGATCAGGAGCCGTCAGATGAGCCCCAACGCCCAGCCGTCCGATTGATCGTCCACCTTCTAATCCTGGGTGTTGGCATCCGAAGGGGTATCGTGGCGCCGTGAGCTGACATGTGTCTTAGTGGGATAAAACCCACCGTACGATCGCGCCATAAGATTGGGTAATTTGCGTTAAAACCCGATCGCTTTTGCTATTTGTCTATTAGCACTGAATCTTTCATGTGTAGCCTTAAGAATTTTGTAATATTTATAAATTAACCCTCGGATTTCCTAGAATTGCAGATAGGTCCTTGCCAGTGAGGCGCATGTGCGCAACCACATGCGTCTGGCTATTTTGCAGGCAAGGACCCTTTTTTGTAATATTTCGATGTGGTCCTGAAACTTGTCTTGGACGTTGTAATATTTGTGGAAATTTTGCGCAGAGTCCCTCGAACTTTTCTTATATTACATAAATGCCCTTGCTTGTATGTAGTTTTCTTATGTTTCTAGTATTTTTTGCATGCATCTATTAACCGCTAAAAAAATCCCAAAAAATTCACATAGCTTCCCCTGCATTGTACTTCTATGCATATATTTTTATTTTCCATTTTTATTGCATTTTATTATTTATAAAAATTCAAAAACATGTATTTTCAGCATTGTTTGCATTACAAAATCCATAAAAATTATAAAATCATCTCAGAAAATTCCCAAAAAAATATATTTTGCCTATTTGCGTGTCTTTCAACTTCCAAAAATCATTAAAAAATACAAAACAAAACTCCTAAAAATATTAAAACTCTAAAAACCTTCCAAAAAACATTAAAAATCCATAAAAAATCCTAAAAATACAAACTTTATTTCTAAATTTTCTTTGTTCTGTTATCTTTTATCTAAAATTAATTTGGGGAATTTTTGTTACTGTTTTCTATTTTATATCTCCATTTTAATTTCAGCCAGCAATATTTATTCACTGTTTTCAGTATTTTTGACTTTAAAAATAACAAAAAAATTAGGAAAATTCTAGAAAAATCACAAAACATTAGAAAACATAAAAAGACCAAAAAAATTTTATTTTCTTATTTTTTTCCTTATTTTTGCCTATTTTTATAAATACTCTATTCCTCTCTCCCTTATATTGTATATATATTCTATTATTGAAAAAGAAAATATAAAAACATAAAATACAAAAGAAAATATAAAGTCAGTAAATTAAAAATCAAAATACAAAAATATAAAATCAAAAATCAAATAAAAAAAATATAAAGTTAAAAACCCAAAAAAATAGCATAAATAGACACTTGATCACATTCGCACTTTTCGAGCAATTTTGCCCCGTTCTACCTGTATGCTCCATGTGTTTGACCTCTACACTGCTTGCACACTATACACATCCTTTGTAGAGTTATAATAAATTTTAACTCCACATATTGCTTTCATTGTTTTACTTGATTGTTGTGGGTTAATTGTTGTTATAATTGTGGATTTCGCCGGAGGTCAAATCAGCGACTGTTGATTCGCCTTGTGAGTCAACACGACCTCCTGATTTTCGTGTTCAACATTAGGTCATCGGCAAATTGAACATTGGTGATAGTAGCATCCTTTCCCTTTTTAAAGAAGCCACAAATTTTTTTCATCTGCCAATTTTACCAACATTGCATCTAATACGGAGAGAGAGTTACTAAAGAGAAATGATGACAAAAGATCTCCTTGTCTCACACCACGGGCTGGGTGTAAGAAACCTATCGAACTACCATTAACCTTAAAGGACACCTCAGTGGTTTCAAAGAATTCCTTAATCCAATTTATGAAGACATCTGGATAATTTCCCACCTTTAGAGATCCAATGATAAAGAGCCATCTCAAAGTGTCGAAAGCCTTTCAAAAATCAATTTTGAGGATGAGAGCTTTAGTACCCAGACGATCCCAGTCATTTATAATAGATGGCGTAACTATAAAAGCATCTCCTGCTGATCTATTTTTAAGAAAGACGCATTGTGATGGAGGGATTGTGTTTTAGAGAAACGTAGCCCGTCTATTAGCTATGGCTTTAGAAATGATACAGATTAGGAGATTAATCAAATTAATTGGTCTATAATTTTCAATATCAATCGCTTCCCCCTTCTTGAAAATTAGGGAGATAAGAGTGTTGTTGACGTGTTTATAGTTTTCTCTCCTAAATCCAGATTTGCGTAAATCTATCAATCACGAGGGACATGAAGTCTTCTTTCAATATGGACCAACAATGTTCTATGAATTCGATGGTTAGTCCATCTAGTCTGGGGCTTTATTTTTTTGAAGTTTCTATTGGTATTCTCGATCTCCATTAGAGTAAAAGGTGTCATAAAAATTGAATAGTCATTAGCTTGATAACCAGGTCCGAAGGTATATTGCATTCAACCTGGACATCAGATGGATCATGGAAAAGATTGGCATAGAAGTTTAAAATCACTTCATTTATGAGTAGACCAAATCACCACTCATTTTTCGGATTTTTATGATAAACGATTCAAGTTCATTCATCATCATAAAGTTCATATTCAACAAAAAATACAACATCATAGATGCAGGGACGCGCACATGAGCGGAGCACAAACAAACTAAGGCCAAGGTTATAGATGTATGAAAAATCCTTGCAACAAACCATCATCAAGCACGAAGATTGTCCTCAGAATCCCACGATCTTTAACAAGGCTCCCACCATCTGACAACGCAAAGTTAGTTATGCGTTTCAGCAATGGAGAGTTTCATAGCTTTGTGAAACATGCCAGCAGTGCGATCACCACGTACCCCAGAGGTCGAAAAAGTGGCAAAAGACAGGATACATGCAAATTAGAAAAATGGAGAGTTTCAATTTTGGGATGGATCGTGGAAAAGATTGTCATTGAATGGTCATGGATTTTATTAACAACTCCATCAATGGTTTTCCTTATGGATCAATTTGATATTATGTGTTTAGGAAAGATGCTATTTTTTTAGCAGATCAATTTTAGGGAATGACGTGCTTAGCTTCAGAGTTCATTTTCTTTGAAATATATTTTTCTCCTTGTGTAAAATCATGTGGAAAGAAAATAACAAATGTTCTTTTCCATTATATATTACTTTTCTTTGAACTCATCATGTGTAGTGGTCGTAGTTGGCAAAATATCACATTCATTAAGATTCTATTAGAATTTAAAGTTTAATCAATTAATTAGAACTTGTGACATCAATTTGTGGTATGCTTTGTGAAACATTGGGAAAACATGAACATCTATCGAGTGTACACACAATAAAGGGATCCACATCCATAGAAATAGCATGTTTCCTATATGAGCTTGGCCTTGGACATTGATGATAATCTTCTGCTAATCCACGAGACCACCTCTCTTGATGATGGGAGGAGAAGGTGTTAAGAGGCTTTGATGTCACGAGGAGGAGGCATCGCATTGGAATGAAAGGACGAGGCGGTGCTAAGAGGTGGTGGTGATGAGGAGGAGAAGGTGGCGTTGAGTTTAAGGCGGGGGGGAGTTGAAGATGGCAACAAAGGGCAAGAAGAAGAGAAAGAGCACTAACCATAAGGATATCATCAACTGAAAGGCAAGACCCAAAATAAAGCAAAGAATAAACCCATGTTTCCGTAGTAATCATGTTTTGCACATGAAGATTAATGATTATCCTTCTTTGGCAGCTCAACAAAAGAATACAAATTGAACCACACAAGTGAACATGATCACCAAGGCTATCGAACCAAACAAGGACTATATATGTCTCAATCTAGTGAGTGGCTCGTGTATACGATGACCAATGTTAATATATGTTATGATTGATATCTCTTTTTCTTCTTATCAGACATGCATCGACGAAATTGCAGAGAAGGGGATCAAATTACTCTATAATTAGGGTGCCATGTAGGAGATAATTGAAGGGAATGTTTATTAGTCCCTCCCAAAGTCTCATTAGCCGATACATTACAGTGACCGCGACAAATTGGATACAAACCGTATCCACCAAGTACTATAAGTATATAATGATATGCAATTGCCACAAGAATAACAGTACTAGTTTTCTTCAATACAAGACAGCCCTTGTTATGTAATTATCAGAAACATCCGTAGTACATGGAACAGCAAGTAAACAACTTCAACCACAAACCCTAATCCGTCTCCACGGATAAAAGAAGGATGATAACACCGAGAATGAGTTGCTCTATTTGCCATTATTACTGATTAGTTGAAATGCCCGCCACTAGCATTGCCACCGCCATCGTCACCGCTGCGAGGTACATACGTATGGGCCCAAAAGTGTCTCCCTCTGTTCATGAATTTGGTGGTCCTCTGGCCGTTGAGCGCCATGGCGATCATCGATGCACCGGTGAAAACTGCCTGCCCGTACATCGGCGGAAAGTGTGGTGCAACCTTCTCGAGCATCACAATCTCTATCTCCTGCAATTAAACAGTCTAAAGTTACAAAAAATGCTTGACTCCGCTAATGCATTAAAATATCAACCAAATGAAATCATCATCATTGTTCATTTTTCCATTTAACGGCCACGATATTAAAGATTTGCTAACGTGCCAATTTCCCATATTGACTGTGTTGACTCTACTTAATTTTTGTAATATATCTAATATCAAATTCCAATGATCAGATAAATATTATTTGAACCATAAACAAATACAGCAGCATAGATTATATTATATAATCTTGGCAAGGAAATGACGGCTAAATGAATAGAAATGTCCTGAACAAACAAAACTCCCTCTCCCGCCAAAAGGCCAACGGACATCATCACCTCTTCCCAACCGCCGCACTCGAAGAGACTCCTCCCCTCACCGGCAGCCACGGCCTCCTTAGCCCGCAACACTGCCGCCGACTTTGGGCCTCAACCCGATGGCCAACCCGCGGAGTCCGTCCATCGGGCAGACGTCGGACGACCACCGCTCCATGTTCATCACTTACTCCAAAGACCATCCCATCTCTCACAAGGACATATCTCACCTTTCAATAAGCATGCGATTTATTAACATTTTATGGCTTATTTTTTTCATTAAGTAACTCTATTAGATCTACTTGAAGTGCTAATTATTTCAGTAGTGCGCCTTTCAACGGAAGAAAAGTATTCAGATATCATCAATTATTTGCAACCTTGCGATGTGTTTGCAGGAGGTACGGATCATGCGTGGAGGCCCTGATGATCGAGAAGGCAGCGCCACACTTGCCGCCAATGTACAGGCGGGTGGTCTTCACCAATGCATCGATGACCGCCATAGTTCTCAATGGGCAGAGGATCGCAAATTCATGATCAAAGGGAGGCACCTATGGGTAAGGTGTAGATATATAAAATAAAATGAGGATTATATATATAATACCAGAATGATGACCTAATGAACCAACTTGTCAAGGCATGCCAACTGCATAGACCTTACGACTAAATTCGTACCACTAATGAAAATTTCGATGGTACGACCAGTACTGGTATGATTACTCTCTACGATACAACGGTAAGATCTCAACGAATGTATACTCGCAAACGTCGAGATCAATTGAACAACAAAGATTCTTCCTTAAAAAAGACTTTAAGGGAAAGGGAGAAGATGGATTGAATCGTGTGGTGGGGAAATGCTATTGACCTTCTTATATAGATAAACTAGAACGTTACAAACCATCAAAATTATTTAATGTTCAAAATATGCATGAATGTACCTGAAATTCAACGCACAATTTAATATATTAATTTCCACTACACAATGAGCATCACATTAAATAATTTAAATAACGTAAGAATTAAATGTTATGAAATCCAATTTTAACGGAAATAATAGTCAGCGACAAATAAATAAAACAAGAGATATCACTACAAGAAAAATAAGTTGTGACCACGGAATGTGACTACGGAAACTTGTGGCCACGATAATTCCGTGTCCACTAGTTTCTCGTAGCTACAATCTGTGGCCAAAGTATTCATACAAGAGTTGCGGCCACGACATATTCGTGGTTAGAAAACTTTCGCGACGAGACTTGTAGCTACGGCTACTGGCCACGACGTGTCGTAGCCAAAGCGCAAATCCGTAGCCACAAACCCCACATATGTGGGCATAGTTTTGTAGCCACAACTTGTTTTCCTTGTAGTGTTATAAAGCGTATAACATGCATCATGCATGCAACGGCACAACAAAAGTTGATAATCCAAGTATTATATTTATGATGTTATTATGATGATAATAATAATAATGATGATGATGATGATGATTAAGTTCAACACGTATTACATCTTCCAACGTAGAAAACGTAAGGTCCATGACAAAATTGAAATTTGAATCAATATATATACACCAAAAAATAAAGAATGAAGTTACACGAATTACATGTAAATGCTACATAGAGTGTATTAATAATATCCTATTTTAGCTCAAAGTTGAAAGGAGATTGGTAATCAAGATATTGTTGTTGGAGCAAATCAACAAAAGTTTTGATGATCCCACACTACCACTACAAGGAAAACAAGTTGTGGCTACAAAATTATACTCACGGATTCGGGGTTTGTGGCCACGGAATTGGGCTTTGGCCACAACACATCGTGGCCAGTAGCCGTAGGTACAAGTCTCGTCGCGAAAGATCTTTTACCACGAATATGTCGTGGCCACTAGAAATGGTCACAGAACTTGTCGTGGCCACAACTTTTGTATGAAGACTTTGGCCACGGATTGTAACTACGAGAGACTAATGGCCACGGAATTATCGAGACCACAAGTTTCCGTAGCCACATTCCGTGGCCACAACTCATTTTTCTTGTAGTGTACAAGGAAAACAAGTTGTGGCTACAGAAATATGGTCACGGATATAGGATTTGTGGCCACGGAATTGAGTTCTGGCCACGACACGTCGTGGCCAGTAGCCGTAGCTACAAGTCTCGTCGCGAGAGTTCTCTAGCCACGAATATGTCTTGGCCACTACAAGTGGTCACAGAATTTATCGTGGCCTCAACTCTTACATGAAGACTTTGGCTACGGATTGTGGCTACGAGAAACTAGTGGCCACAGAATTATCGTGGCTACAAGTTTCCGTAGCCGCATTCCGTGGCCACAACTCGTTTTTCTTGTAGTGTGGCTACTAGTTTCTCGTAGCCACAATCCGTAGTCAAAGTCTTCATGTAAGAGTTGAGGCCACGATAAATTCTGTGACCACTTGTAGTGGCCAAGATATATTCGTGGCTAGAGAACTCTCGCGACGAGACTTGTAGCTACGACTACTGGCCACGACGTGTCGTGGCCAGAACCCAATTCTGTGACCACAAACCCTACATATGTGGCCATATTTCTGTAGCCACAATCTGTTTTCCTTCTAGTGCATACTTTCCAATATCAGACATGCATGTATGAACCTATATCTCATGCACATTAACTCTATATATTTTGTCTCTACTCACATTAAAGTCACATTTAAAAATATTTAAATTCTTTTAGAAATACTTTAAATTCTAAAAATATTTTGAAGCTAAGTATTATTAATATGCAGCAAATGGAATTTGAGACCTCTTTATGTATAAGTATAATTGTAATTTTCTTTCTAATTTTATTTTCAATATATTATATAAGATATATTGCATCTCCTTTTCTCTTTCTTTCAAATTTGTTTTTACCTCTTGATACTCTATTTTCATTTAAAAAATATAGAACAAAAGAATATTACAAAATCTAAACAAACAAAATGAGTCTAATAGCGATGTTTTTTTAAAAACCGGTTACTATATCATTTGTTAATATATACCCATAATATTATTCAGTGTGAATAATTTTCATGTACTTGAAAGTAGCGAAGAACGTCATATTCATTGCTATATTATTGCTAGTCCATATAGCATGCTTATACATTGCTATTTTTCACAAATTTGACTAATGCTAACTTTTGAAATAAAAATTTTAACGATAATTAGATAAAGTTTTGAAAAATAGCATTGTATAAACATTGCTATATGTATTATCGCTAATGTATACCACAATCATGATAGTTGTTGCTGAATTCAATTATAAATAATTTCGCAATGAACAGTAACTTCATTATATATTTAACAATTAATGATAGAGTAACAAAAGTCCTTTTTGTTGTAGTGCTTATCTTGGTTACCTTGATAGAAGTCCGTTTTGTTGTAATTTTTCTATTTCAAGTATAAAATCACTATAGATTTATTTTGTTGTAGTATTTTACTCTCGGTTGTTTAATATTAATCTAAAGTACAAAAGACTATTGCTTTTATAATACAATTATTAGAAAAAGATTCTATCTAATTTGAATTAAGTTTTCTACACATTCACATCTTTTGTTTTTTTAAGGAAAAAGGGTGTCAAACTATAAAGGTGGACACCCAAAAAACTTTTATTCACATGATTAGTTACAAAAAGTTACAGTGAGCAAGACCCACGTAGGAGCCTGGAATGTGCAATTACATTTTCGATATAAAATCTCTCTCCCCGAAAAATAGTTTCATTCTTTGCCAACCAAATATCCCACAGGATAGATGCTGCGTGTTGTTTCTCCGCTATTGTGCTAGATCCGGATGAGTCAATTGATGTCCAGAACTCTCTAACCCCTGAGGAAGCAATAGAAGATAAGTTGGCCTCTGACCAAATCTGTCTCGAGAAAGAACAAAGGAAAAATAGATGGTCAGCATCCTCCATTTCCTCTCCACATCGTATGCAAGAGCTATTAGCCCCAAAGAGCCTAGCCCTCCGCGCACCAGTCAATACCCGTTCTCTACCGAACAACCAGAGAAAGACTTTCACATGGAAACATGGTGATGAATCTCGTATTCATCACTCTAAATCTCATTTATTAAGCTCAAATCCCTTAAAAATCAACAGCATTTTAGCATCTATTCTGCATAAGCATTCATGCATGATTTCATAAGAATTGCATGTTAGCACAAAAATCTGCATAAAATAAGAAGCCAAAAATCCAAGCCAAAATGACCTGTAAATAGCCTAACTTCCTGGATTTGTATCTCTTTCATACTAACTCCGAATGACTCAAACTACTTCCACTGTGTACATATCACTAACAAGAATAAAGGAAAAATACAAAAAAATAACTAACCCAAATAAGCGGACCAAAAACCCAAACCCTAATTTCAGGATTTTCAGACTGAAAGACACATATCTTCCACATCCAGTGTCCGATTTAATCCTACTCACTTTTGAACTAATGAACATTCAATTACCTTCAAAACAAGACCAAGTTCAAGTGAATCGGAGCTCATATGTGAAAGTTGGGTTTTGGGCCTCTTTTGTATATTGTATATTTTAGCGGTTTTTGACCTATTATTTTATATACTTATTTTATCAATTAATAAAAATCTAAAAAAATTAGATTAAGGTATATTTATTTATCTTTGATTTTACCATAATTTTTTCGGATTTTTATCTGATCTTAAAAATGACATAAAAATTACAAAACCCCAAAATTAAGGTATTTTATGTACATAGGATACCCCAAAAATTCACTTTGTACATTTGATTGATTTTGCTTTTGATGTCTTCATAAAAGTTGTAGATCTCATCGAGACGAGCAATTTTTGTGAAGAAACTTTTTTGATCCGAGGTCATTTACTATTTATTTTCGATTTTACAAAATATTTATTGTCTGAATTATCTGGTGCTGACACGTGGTAGCACCTGGTGACGCCACGTGTCGGCCATTTTTGGCTTATTTATATATCGTTTTTTATTTGTTAAAAAAAAAATTTTTAATACGAAGCACGTGCGACGCACGTGCCTTTCAGGCACGCGCCACGTACGTGCCTCGCCTTCAGCCCCTCATCACCCGCCACGTGGCTCGCATCTGGCCGCCCGATCTCGGCCGATCGGACGGCCAGAGATCTTCGTCTACCTCCGCCCCTCCTTCCCAATCGGGACCTCCGCCGCAAATCTCTTCACCCCCAAATCTCGCCGCGCCGCCCGCACGTATCTCGCCGCCGCCCCTCGAATCTCCTCCATCCCCGTAATCTTGTCAATCCCACATCCAATCCCCCACATCTCGCGCCGCCCCGCGATCACCATCCTCGTCAAATCCTCGTCCCCGATCTCGCTTCCATCTCCGACCAAATCCCCTTCACCTATTTAAGAGACTACTTCGCACCAGAGCTCTTCATTCGCCTTTCGACCACAGGTTTTCATCGGAAGTGACAGCACGGTGCCTCCTTTTTGGCGTGATCTGAAGCCTCCCGTGCTTCGTTGCAGCCAAGCTCCTCCGCCGTTGCCCCGCTCCGGCCGCTCAACTCCATCGAGCACTACCCCTCTCGCAGGTTATCCCTCTCTCCCTTTATCTCTCTCTCTCTCTCTATCTCTCTCTCTCTGCCGACACTCGACCTAAACTCCGTCGGCCACCGTCCTCTACTGTGTTCGCCAACCGACTCCTCCGCCACGCCGCTGCTCCTTCGACGTCCCACGGCCGTGTGTCGGCCACCGCCGCTTGGAGCTCTACTCCTCCGCCAGCCATCCTCTTCATCGACAACCGCCAACCACTACACCACCGGCCTACCTCCGCCTTCGCGCCACCAGCAGCACCAGAGGTCCTCGCCGCCGTTCTCCACTGCTATCAATCTCCACCGACTTCGGCTGCCCACGACTTCATCTCCGCCTTCGTCAGATCCAACGTCAACACCGTCGCCGACAACGCCACCGACCACCATAGCCAACGCTTCAACCTCTGCTCCTCCGCCCCCTCGCCTTCCTCGACTCCGCCGCACCGCCAGGCTCCACCAGGAGCGGCACCGCCCTCCGCTTCGACCCAGCCACCGGGTGCGAGGCCCGAGGCCCCAGCACGTGCATAGCACGTGCGTGGGGAACGCCAGAAGAGCCATCCCAGGGGTCACGTGCTTTGCACGTGCCCACTGGGCAATTTGCATAAAGGTCCCTGAAGACCCCCCTATTTACGCATGTGTCCGGCTGCCCAAGGAGCACGTGCGAGGCACGTGCTCCCTTGGGAATTTTGCAGATTACCCCGGAGTTATTGGTAATTTCAGAAAAGCCCCCCCCACTGCAGTTTGCTTTACTTGTTTATTTTATTTAAATATTGCAATCAGACCCCTGTGTTCCACCTCAGTTTTGAACATCTTCTTTATATTATTTTATTAATCCAAAAATAGCATGATGTTTGTTAATTAATTCTCTACACTGATGAATACCCATTCATCACTCTTTATTCTTATATTTTAGCTACAAAAACCTTTGCAAATGCATGTATATTCATGTAAATACAAATAATTACCAAAAGCATGCATTGTATAAAAACCTATAATCAGCATGTTTTTGTGCAAAAATAAAAGAATAAAGATTAAAAAGAAAAAGAGGGAAATATTTAGAATAAATATTGAGCAACCTAACCCAAGGGAGGGCTCAACATGGGCCTGACCGCATAAAAGCCAAAGTAGAGGGAGATAGGGGCTCATGTGTGTAAATATTTATGTAAATAAATAAAAATATTTTTTCCTCACAAAAATAGCCCAAAATATGCTTGTAAATACTTGTACATATTTATAAATATAAAAACAAAAGAAAAAGGGTAAAAATCAAAAAGAACAAAAACACCACTTTCATCATGTACATAAACCACTCTTATATATTTAACCTTATAAATAAATAAAATTAATTTCCAAAATTTTTGTAAATATTCTATGTTATATAATGTAAATAAATTAAATAAAAACAATTAAAACAAAAACAAAATAAAAATAATAAAATTAAAAATACAAAAACATATTGTAAATATACCATGTATATAAATGTATATATGTATTTATTTTACCTATGTATATAAATAATAAAAATAAAATAAAAATACCTTTTTATTCCTTATTTTATAATGAAAATAAATAAAATATAAAATGGGAATAAAATTGTATAAAAATAACAAATTAAAAAATCAAAATTAAAAACCCTATATAGTGTACACATACCTATGTATTACATATCATGTATATACCTTATTTTTATTTCAAAAAAATTATTAAAAATCACTAAAAAATAGAAAAAAAAATAAAATAAAAATATTTCATGTTTTAGGTTTTTGCTAAATCGGCCCCTAGCTACCCTAATTTTCACTCCTAAGATCCTGCCACGTGGCCGATTCCTGTTGGCTCCTGGGGATGTTGACCGCCCGGTCAACTACCCCTCCCCCCCCAGGACCACTCCTCTCGGGTCCTTAGCGGGTCCCCAACTTCTCGGATTTTTTCCCGCTAAACCCGATCGCCTACCACCTAAACCCCGGGTCCGAATCCTTAATACCACATCCGACACCCTCGCCGGAGCGTCATCCTCGAGATCCGCGCGCTTCCACGCCCTACCCGACCTCGTCTTCCCGGACCCTCGCCCATATTTAGCTCGAGCTCCGCCACCCTAATTCCCCATCTTTGGCCATTCGTATCCACCTCCTGTGAGCTCCAGCGCACTCGCGAGAGTGACAGCTTGCGTCCGGCACCGTCGAAGCGAGGAGTGGAGGCGTATCCACTGATCCGGCGAGCACAACCGTCGTTGCTCCGCCACCAGCGTGAGCACCGAGCCTCGGAGGGAGACACTCCTCGAGGCAACGACCAGGAGCTTCCCCAGCTCCTCCCCAGTCTCTTTGTCCACCCAGGTAACCTTGTAGGTCTTTATTCTTCCCTGATTTCCATTTACGCCCAATTCGTACCGCCGCCGTCTCTAGCTGATTCCGACCATCCCATCACTCCGTTCGATCATCGGAATCGACCATCACCTCCGCCTCCCTGCGACGCACCTTCTTCACCCCTCCATTCAACCCAACTCGCACATGAGCTGAGCTCCTCCGTCTACCCCCTTCGCCGGAGCTCGCCATTCTGACCCATCAACCACCATCACCTCGCCTAACCGGGTCGAGGCAGTTTGCCCTCGACCCGCGAGTCTTCTGGATCGCTTTGCAGGTCAAACGAAGGACATCTGAGGTCCTTCGACATCCAGACAGGAGGCTCAGCTCCGCCGACCTCGCCCGAGCTCCTCGGAGCTCGGCTGGATCATCGGAGCCGATCGGCAGACGCGGGAGCACACCACGTTTCTTCTCCGACCTTCAGAGTGCTTCCAGGAGGAGTCTAGCGCACGCCAGAGGCCGGCGAGTCTTGCCGGCGACCTGTTCTTCCAGCACCCTCCGTCGCCGTCTGATCGCCTCAGCCCTCCAGTGTTGATCCAGACCGTCCATCTCAGGAGGCTCCTGCACCGCCAGATCTTTGGAGAGGCGATCCCAGCCGCCCGATGCTCGTGAGTTAAGCCACAGCGAGCCACCACCGTTGATCACGCCACGTGGCTTGACCTAGAGCGTCGGATCATCCCGAGGAGCCCAGCTGTAGAGAGGCCGTTGTTCACCACCGTCGGATGCGCCACGTGCCCTCCATCCAGCCGCTCCGAGTAATAAAGGGTAATTTACCCTTAGGCCCTCTTAGTTATTTTGTATCGCTTTTAGTCTTGTAAATATTTAGCGTAGTTGTTTAAGTTTTGGTATTTTTGCATAGAGACCCGTGCGCTTGTTTTTAGTTGCTGATATACCCCTGTACATGGTCTGACACGTGCTTCGTCACGTGGTTTCTTTGGGTTAATTGCACTATATGCCCCTGTAGTTCTGGATGTTAACAGTTGAATGGAACTTTTATTTTATTTGCATTTATACCCCTGTGCGTGATATATTTCAACATGTGCGTGATATTTTGGATATTTTGCGAATAGGACCCTGGACTTTTGGAACCTGTTACCAATAAGCCCTCGGAACTTATTTTTCTTACATTTGGGTCCCTGAGTGCCCCAGACAATCGCATCGCACGTGTTTTGCTGGGTTAATTGCACCAGACCCCCCAGACTCTTGGGTATTTGCACTTTGGTCCCTGTGCACATTGCCCCCTCTTTATTTTTGAATAAAATATCAAATCACCTCCAAATTTAATGAAAATTGGAAACATGGCTCCTGCCATGATGTAAAATTTTCTATAAATTTTGGAGACATTTTCGTCACTGTTTGATATTTTTAGAAAATCAAAAACATCTATTTTTGCTACTGTCTGACTTTAAAAATCACAAAAAATATTAAATAGTGTCCAAAAATTACAAAAAAATTGTCTATTGTCCATTTTGATGTGTTTGATTTTCTAGCCAATTTTGGCTATTTTTCATTTCTGAAAACCACTAAACATTGAAAACATTAAAAATATTATAAAAATTCCAGTAAATAAATTAAAAATCCAAAAACAATAAAATAGGTGCCTAAATTTACCTTATTTTCTTCTCTTCACAGGAAAATTACCTCCCAGCTAATTTGAGGCCTTTAGATATTTTATCTAGACCCTTTTAGCTCGGCTGGACAGTACCTTTGATTTCAGCTACTGTTTGATTTTTAGAAAATTAAATAAACATCAGAAAATTCTCAAAAATTCACCAAAAACACTAAAAATTATAAAACACATAAAAATATTTTTTGTTTAAATTTTTGGTTGATTTTTATTACTTTTAATAAATTGTTGAACTGTGTGTTTCTTTACTTTTCTTATTTTCTTAATTCATTAAAAATCCAAAAAAATCTTAAATAATTAAAAAAAACCCACCAAAAATATTTTCTCCTTTTATTTTATCTCTTTTTTGACTACTTCGTAGGCCGAGAGGTCAACCCGTGCTCCTTGAGTTCGACCCTGGTTGCTATACCAGGTTAATCCAATAGCGAGACCACTTTCGTGTTTTGATTGATTTTGTCTATTAGTAGTAGTCTGATTTTTCTTGATTGACTTAGCTAAGTGACCGAGGTCACAACGACCATCTAGATACCTTTGCCTTAGTCGCTCAGTACCGTCATCATACACCTTGACATATTGTGGGCATTTTTGTGATGGATGATTAATTAATAAATAATTGTTTTGTGGAAATTTGCATATTTTGCCCATTTCTTGCTTGGAAATTCATAGTTGATTAATCATTGCTCTAAAAATCTCCGAAAAATCACATATTGTAGAGTTAATTGTTCTTAACATCATGCCCAAAAAGAATTGAATTTGCATGCATAGTTTGCTCTATAAAAATCATCTTGCATCTTTTGGTATTTAATTTTTAATAGGTATTAAACCCCACATTTTTGAGATTTAGGATTTCTTTGAGATTCATCACATAGTGATAGATCTTAAATAATTTTATTTCTTGAAAATAAGTAGGTTTAATATTTATTATAATTAAATATTAAAAATCATTCTGTTTGCAGTTAAAAATCCATAAAAAAATTCATATCGCATCGAAAAATTCCAAAAAAAATACATTGCACTTATTTCATCATATTTTACATCTCGGTCAAGTTTCATATTTTTCGGACATCGTTTGATGAAAATTTACATTTTAGTCCCTAAAATAGGCCGAATTTGTATATTGCACCCTATATTACATTAAAAATTCAAAAAAAAACCGCCTCGAAAACCGAACACGAACTTTGATAGACTTAATTCTAGGTTGTTCCTTTACCTCCTTGTGATCGACCTTGGGACTTGTCCAAGTAAAATAAACATAAAACCACACGATTAAAACTTGATTAAATTTTGTGTGGTTATTTTCTTGACCGTTTCCGATTGCCGCCTACAACGCACGACTAAATCATTTTATGCACTTCACGATAAAAACAACTTTTTAACACCGGCATTTTCGAATTCGTCAGATGGCGCCGTTGCCGGGGAGGCAAACGGCTTAGATTTTTGTCTGAAAATTTTTGTTCGGTTTTCAGCATTCGGGTAGTCTGAACCCCGAATTTCGCATTGTAAATTCCATTTTCCCTGCAATTTATTTTCAGCACTTATTTTATATATATTTTTTGAGTAATTCTCTTACATTTTCTCTCTTATTTTTCTTGTGAGGTACTTTGTACGTGGAGCGGTTTTTCAAAAACCGACGCAACTTCACCGACTTTTGCAAAAACCGCAATTAATTTAAGATCGAGTCGAGTCGTGAGAGAGCGTAGAGTCTAGGTTTTCTGGAATTTTTAAATTTTTGTAATTTTACAGCGGTATCCATTTGGACTCTCGCGTGTGTAGAAAGACCTCTGACTCTATTCTGTGGTGTGTCGTGGCCTGTTTCACTCTCCGGTGAGGGTGGGGCCCGACTTGAGTGGCGATTAGGATAGACCTGCACATACGGCTCTCAGAGCATTTATATTTTTGTTTGTGCTCGTAGGATCTTAAGCCACACTGCACTTTAATTGAGACGTACATAGATCGTTCAACTTAGCCAAATTTAAATCAATTCTCCCCGCTAATAGAACTTTCTGCTTAGGTGCGGTTTTTCCATCGGCTTGCATATCATTTAGAATAATTTTTAAAATTCTGTCTAGCATCCCATATGGAGATTGCGAGGATTCACTGTAAGTCTTCTAACTGAGCATTCATCATATTTTTCCGCGTGCATCGGCTTTTCCAGAATTCCTCTCTCTTGTTTTATAACATAACTTTAAAGGAAATTGGGGCTGGACGGTAGACGTGTATTTGTACTCATCTAATTTTTCAGTGATCACCTCATTAAAATCAGGACTGCTAAATATATCTGATCTCAAATAACCCATAAAATCAAGAATTTCTGCGGGAGAGTAACCCCGACTTTGGATGTTCTAAGTGAGCGAGAGACGACACTTAAGGCTAGAGCCCAAATCCAAAATTTCAGCTCGTTAACAAGATTGTCTTTTCACCAATTAAAATTGACAAGAAAATTGGTCGAACTCTTACGACCTTCACTGTGTGAGTTGGTGAAATAGAAGTTTGTATTGTGTTTGATCTGATCGACATCCATTCATCTCTTGATAATCTCTTGAAATTCGAGAATGGAAAATTGTGGTAATTTCTATTCGGACTCAGCGAACCCTTTTCCGACCACCACAAACTTTCCAATCTCAAATACTCTGAGCCACTCTTACTCAGAACACCTTGGGATCAGGGACACATTCCCCTGGACTCTTCATCTTATAATTCTCTTCAAACTATTGACTCCTATTTTTCACAATCTGAAGGTGAAAAGAAGAACTCACAAAAATGCCTCCAAAGAAGACCAATCCTGAAGATGACCAAAATGAAGATCCGGTGCAAATGATTCTCGCAATACTAGCTGCATCTGAGCAGCAGCAAAATTTGATGAGGGCACAATTAGAAAGAATGAATGCAGAGGAAGAACCACCAATGGAGGCTGCATATAATCCCGGGCAATATAGGGTCATAAATTACTTGCAGCCACCTCAACATGAGGTTCACCATGAACTGAAGCCACACTTCATGAATCAATTACCACAATTTCATGGTAATTCGAATGAAGAACCCTATGAATTCTTGCGTGATTTGGAGCTAGTATGTTCTAATCAGAGGCACCCACAAGTCAGCCAAGACTACATACGTCTCACTGCATTACCTTTCGCCTTGAAGGGTAAGGCAGATTACTGGGTGAAAAATTTGGGAGTGACGGGGACCACCTATTATAGGTTCAAGAACCTATTCTTGAAAAAATTCTACCCCTTCAGTCGAACCAATCAAATGAGGACTCGCATCACTAGCTTTTCTCTTATGTCAAATGAACCACTTTGTGATGCATGGGATAGATTTAAGGATCTGTTGCCAAAATGTCCCTGCCATAACCTAGATAATAACATCCTGGTCCAATCCCTCTATTCTGGCCTTAACCACGGGACTCAGGGTCTACTCAGCGCTGCCTGTGGAGGAAACTACACATCTCGAGGAGCTGAGACCGTCTGGAAAATAGTGGAGCAAATGGCGGAGACTAGCCGTTCACAAATTGCTAGTAGATCTTACATTGATTCACTGAACAACTATCAAGCCAAAGGGGGGAACAAACTGTCGCAGAAATAGCAGAGGACTTACTTCCCAACATAAACATCATCACAGACAAATTAACAGTTGTGGATCACATTAATAAAAGGGTGAATGACATCGACAACCGGCTCTCTCAGTTACCAAAACAAATGGAGGAACTCACTGAGAAGGTGTCCAAGATCGGGATGCCTACTGCACCTACAGTCCCAATTTATCATGTGCAACATGTCCAAGAGCAGCCAAGCTCTAGACAACCGCAACCATGGACTCAGGACCAATCCTACGTCCAACCTTCCCAGCAGTCACCTCCTCCAGCCGAAACAGTCATAGAAGCCCTGCCTCTGACTTTCGAGATAAACGGCATCTGGTACACACAGGATAATACCCGAGAGGGTAATCCGGGGGACCGTCAGCAATATCAGCATCCACCCACCTTCTACAATATCAGCCCTCGAGGCAGCAGCAACCACACGACCGTCAGAACCAACCTCAACAACATCGTCAACAATACCAAGCTCCAAATCAAGCATCTCGATCATCCAAACCTCCAGAAGACCCGGTTGATATCCAAAGACAAATGCTGGAGGAAATTCGCAGCTTCCAGAATGAACTGTACGACCTACGGGTAGATGTTAATCGTCTATCCCGTTGGAAGGAAGAACAGACAGCCCCAGTCACAGCCATTCCTGCTCAAGTTCAAGCTAACCCCAATAGCATGAACAAATCTCAATCATCTCAACACAACAATCAGGTATATTACTCAGATTTTCCCACATCTGAACACGAGACCCTTTCGTTTAACAATATCAATGCCATGTCCCTCAGGAGCGGAAGGACTGTGGTCATACCTGACCGGGCAAGGGAAGCTGACCATCAGGACTCAGAAGATCAACCGGAGGATGCTTCTGAGGATGAAGACGAAGGACGCCCGAGGATTTCAGACCAAAAGAAGGGAAAATCATCTATGGAGACCACAGAGGACCTTGAACCTCTAGTTGCTGCGAAAATACCTTTGTCACCATTTCAGCACCATGATTATCATCCAAAACATTATGATTGTAATAAGAACTCCAAATTCAATAAAGATGCTCTTATTTACGATTCTGGATCTCTTTCTCCTATCTCAAATGCATCCATTCCTTTTCCCCATGCTCTCAAGAAAGGAAGACAAAAGAAAACTATCCAGAGTGACCCTGTGATGGAAAAGTTCTGTCAACAAAACATCACAGTGAAGGTACCCTTTGATCAATATGTGGCCAGTAACCCTGCATTTCAGAAATATTTGAAAATGAAATGTACTCCCACCCGGACTCGAACAAAGAAAACAAACCAGTTTGTGGAGACCCATGTTCTGACAGTGGCCACTACCAAATGCGTGAGAAACCAACATTTACCAAGAAAGAAAAGGGATCTGGGTGCTCATTATGTGGAAAGCTGCATTGGCGGTATCGCATTCGTATGCACACTTCTCGACAATGGTTTTTCCATCAACCTTCTTCCCTTAGCCTTATATTATCGATTGGAGTTAGGACCTCTTCAGAAATCACTATCTTTACTCCAATTTGCTGACAAATCTACTAAAAGACCTAAGGGAGAAGTTAAAAATGTTATCATTATGGTTGAGGGTACGGAATACAAAGTGGATTTCACTGTTCTTGATATGGAGACCCCGAACCATTGGAAAGAGTCACAAATCATTTTGGGAAGACCATTCTTAAGAACCGCCAAGGCTGTATTCGATTACGGCACTGGAATGATGAAATTTCGCTCCCTAGATGGAGAAGTGGATCTGGAAATGAGACAAACAAAATGGCAAAGACCAGATTCCGAATCCACCACTGAAGATGCCGAAACATCTGAGTGTAATCTAATCAGCACTACCGGACCTTGGGACCAACTGCCAGATCTTCACATGGATACCATCACATCAGAAGAAGAAACAATGCGCCATACCGTGTGTAAGCTATTGCCAGACAAATCTGAACACATGGATGTGTACAATCTTGATGACTCAAAACTTCTTTCGAATTGGTCCATCCCATCCTCTTCGAAAAAAATCAATGACGAGTCGGACGCGGCTTTGGCAGAATTACCGCACTACTTTTACGATCCGACTCACTTTCTTTCAAAATCAGTGGCTAGCATATCACAGAATGATCCACCACCAACAATCACTGATCCAGACTTAAAAGATATTCAGCCAGATTTGATTGATGATATAGATCTGCCAGAGCTGAAACCCCTCCCTCCCACCTTGAAGTATGCATTTCTCAAAGGACCCAAAAACAAATTCCCTGTGATCATTAGCTCATCATTGACATTAGAACAAGAATCCAGACTACTAGAAGTCCTTGAGAAAAATCGAAAAGCCATCGGTTGGACGGTGTCGGATCTCGTAGGAATCAACCCCGCTCTCTGCTCGCACCAAATTTATGTTGAGGATAACGCAAGGCCATCCCGTGAATTTCAGAGAAGATTAAATCCCAATCTTCGGGAAGTAGTTAAGAAAGAGATCGAGAAGTGGTGCAAAGCAGGTTTTATATACCCCATTTCTGACTCCAAGTGGGTGGCCCCCCTTCATGTCGTCCCGAAGAAGTCAGGAATCCAGATGGTCACCAACGAGGAGGGGGTAGAGATCGCGACCCGAGTACCCACGTCGTGGCGTGTCTGTGTCGATTATAGGTGCCTGAATGCTGCGACCAAGAAAGATTACTTTCCACTGTCATTTATTGATCAAATCTTGGAGAGACTTGCAGGGAAGGCATTCTTTTGTTTTCTTGATGGGTACTCTGGCTACAATCAAGTAGCTATTGCTCCTGAGGATTAGGAAAAAACCACGTTTACATGTCCCTTCGGTACCTACGCATTCAAGCGCATGCCATTCGAGCTTTGTAATGCCCCAGGAACTTTTCAGCGGTGCATGATTGCCGTTTTTGCCGAAATGGTGGATGATTTCCTGGAAGTCTTGATGGATGACTTCACGGTCCATGGTGATTCATTTGACGCATGTTTAGCACACTTGGATCGAGTCCTCAAGAGATGCAGGGAAGTTAATTTGGTGCTTTCGTGGGAGAAGAGTCACTTTATGGTGACTGAGGGTATCGTGTTGGGGCATGTCATCTCCAAAAAGGGAATGGATGTCGACCCTGCCAAGGTGGATGTGATCAAGAAACTTGAGCCACCAACCAACGTCAAGTCAGTGCGGTCTTTTCTAGAGCATGTTGGATTTTATAGAAGGTTCATCCCTGATTTTTCAAAGATCGCCCACCTACTGACTGAGCTCTTAGGAAAAGACACCGAGTTTATTGTAAATCACAAGTGTCTTGAAGCCTTCAAGCTCCTCAAACAGAAAATATGTGAATCGCCAATATTACAAGCTCCTGACTTGTCTCTTTCCTTTGAGATCATGACTGATGCATCGGATTTCGCTATCGGAGCTGTGCTTGGACAAAGACGGGATGGAATCCCTTATGCGATTCACTACGCGAGCAAAGTATTGGATCCTGCACAGAAAAATTATACAGTGACTAAAAAGGAAATGCTCGCGGTTGTTTGGGCCCTTGAAAAATTCAGATCATATATATTGGGCTCCAAGGTGACAATTTTCACTGATCATACGGCAATCAGATACGTCATGGAAAAGAAAGACGCCAAGGCACGGCTTTTGAGGTGGATCTTGTTAATCCAGGAATTTAATTTGGAGATCAAAGATAAACCTGGAATAAAGAATGTTGTTGCTGATCACCTTTTCCGACTTGAGAAAAATGATTATCCTGACACTGGACCTATTAGGGAGACTTTTCCAGACGAATCTGTTTGCGCTATTGATTCAACCCCATGGTATTCCAACATCGTGAACTATCTTGTCTCAAGAAGGTTCCCTTTGGTTGGACCAAGAAAATGATTGACAAACTAAAGTCAGATTCAAGAAAATACCATTGGGACGATCCTTTCCTTTTTTATGAAGGAGCGGATTGTGTTTGGAGAAGATGTATTCCTCAGGAAGAATACCAGAGTGTCCTCACACATTGTCATACTCTCGAGGCTGGAGGGCACCATTCGGGAAAGAGAACCGCACACAAGGTAATCCAATGCGGATTTTACTGGCAACCTTATTTCGTGATGCTAATGACGTTGCACGGTCTTGCCCGATTTGTCAAAGGATGGGAGGGACCGTTGGTTATAGAGAAAATGCCCATACAACCAATGATTTTCTGTGATGTTTTCGATGCATGGGGGATTGATTTTATGGGTCCCTTTCCCAATAGCAATGGATTTGAGTACATCTTGTTAGCGGTTGATTATTTGTCTAGATGGGTAGAGGTTATTCCAACCCGAACCGCAGACAGCAAAACCGTCTATAACTTTATCAAGGATAATATCATTGCAAGGTTCGGGATACCAAAAGTCTTGATTTCTGATGGAGGTAGCCACTTTGTGAATAGGGAAATGAGATCTTTGGCTAAGGAGTACAAATTTGAACATAGAATAGCCAACCCTTATCATCCACAATCTAATGGCATGGCAGAGGTTTCTAATAGAGAGGTGAAGAGTATACTCCAAAAGTTGGTTCGTCCAGATAGGAAGGATTGGTCAAAACTATTGGACCAAGTTCTTTGAGCCTATAAGACAACATATAAAACTCCACTCGGTACTTCACCTTTTAGGATGATCTATGGCAAGCCATGCCATCTACCTGCAGAACTGATTCACAAATCTGAATGGGCGATCAAAAAGTTGAATTGGAGTTGTCACCTTGGAAAATTATGTCGAGACTTAAAGCTGAATGAGCTAATTGAAATCCGAAACCGAGCATATGACAACAGTGTGATTTATAAGGACAAGGTCAAGAAATGGCATGATAGACACATTCGAGATAAAACCTTCATCCCTGGGCAAAAAGTATGGTTGTTTAATGCTCGGTTAAAGATTTTTCATGGGAAACTGAAATCGAAATGGACGGGTCCCTATGTTGTCATAGATGTGTATACCAATGGAAGTGTGGACATTGCAGAACTCAAAGATGATGCACAACCTTTCTCAGTGAATGGACAATTACTGAAGCCATATATAGAGTCATCCAAAGAACATACAGTGCAAGTTGAGGTCATCTACTTCACACAGATCAAGGACATTGACGATATATCAGATCAGACCCACCCTCCCTCCCGACCACATCAATCCTATTGTACAACTTCTTCCTCTACTTAGGCCAAGGCCTATGTATAGGGGGGACCGATGCCATTTGTATATACCATTTCCCTCATCACACTCCTATCTCTCGATCACTCCATATTCCTCCTTCTTCTATACTTAGGCTGACCAGAGCCTAAGTATAGGGGGACCCAACAACCACTTGTATATACTCTCCTCATTTACATATCTTGACCACCTCTTCTTGCGTTCTTCTTCTATACTTAGACTATTCACAGTCTAAGTATAGGGGGGCGGACCGTTGTATAACAATTTTTTCCACTCTCTTACGCTTAGCCCGAGCTATGTCTTCATTACGCTTCTTGTGCTCTGAGGACACAGCACTCGCTAAGTATAGGGGGGTCTGTATATATACTATGTATATATTTTAGACATACCTCGTACTTGCGCATAAGTCTATATGTATTTACGGGATGGGTATTAAAAAAGTTTTGCTACTAACACTGACTTTGCCCAAAATTTTTGAAAAAAAAGGCTTCTTATTCATTTTTGCATAAAAAAACTGAGATAAAAAGTGTTTGCATTCCACACACCTGCACTCCATCCAGCATTACATTCATTTGCATCTGTGAAAAGTCATTGAGTTCTGAATCGAGTTATGAGCCGAAACCGAGAGTGGTCTGAACTTAACCTTAATCAACCTAATTTTCAGAGGAACTTCATCGAGAAATAGGATTTTAGAATCTTCAGGTCATTGACTTAATTCTTTGAGTTCCACATAACAATGCACAGAGTTTGACTCTTAGTGTATAACCTGGTCTCTTCATTCTGGGTACAACTCTGGAATAAGGAATTAATTTGTACTCTCGCACTATGCACTTAGCTCAACTCAAACATATGTTGGAAGACTGTGTGAGTTTCTTTTCTGGTAGCGTGGAAATCTAAAGACCGGAGTACGGGTTGAAATAAAGCTTCAGAAAAGGGATGGACGGCTGGGCACAATTTTTTCTAAGACCCCAAAAAATGTACGGAAACAAAAGATTCTATATCCGTAGGGGCAAAACAAGATCCAAGCAGAACCATCAAAAAGTCCCAATACAAAGAAGCAACTACCAAATAAAATCTGACCAAAAAGTTCCAAGCTTCAAGAAACCTACAGATCTTGGTGGAGACTCGGCTACACTGGCCAAGCTTCACAAGGAGAGGTGAACTACACTGATCACCCTCCAGTTCTTTTTTCATTCTTCTAACTTCTCCCCCCAATTCGATTGTGAACATAGTGCGACAGACCTTAGAAGGAAATACCTGACTCCCCGAGGACGAGTTATTGGAGAGGAGGTTTGCGCGGTAGTCCGGCATTCTGGGTTGGAAGAGCTAAAAACCTTTCACACACAAGAGTCGGTTATTCAATATTCATAGGGTATACTTTGGGAAGAGGATTGATCTAAGATGACTTCTGAGCCGAAACTGTAAGCAATGATTTGTAGAACTTGAGGACTGTCGATTTTAAAATTCTAAGTCTCACAGAAGTTCCGACACACAAATAATCCAAAGGTTGAGTTTAGGTTCACTTTCACCTTCAGCTCATGGTCTTGATATGGAACCCAATCTCATTTCACCTCATGGCATTTCTTTTTGATGCTCAGGGACGAGCATGCTTTAAGTATAGGGGGATGATGAATCTCGTATTCATCACTCTAAATCTCATTTATGAAGCTCAAATCCCTTAAAAATCAACAGAATTTTAGCATCTATTCTGCATAATTAGCATTCATGCATGATTTCATAAGAATTGCATGTTAGCACAAAAATCTGCACAAAATAAGAAGCCAAAAAGCCAAGCCAAAATGACCTGTAAATAGCCTAACTTCCCGGATTTTTAACTCTTTCATACTAACTCCGAATGAATCAAAACTACTTCCATTGTGTACATATCACTAACAAGAATAAAAGAAAAATACAAAAAAATAACTAACACAAATAAGAGGACCAAAAACCCAAACCCTAATTTCAGGATTTTCGGACTAAAAGACACATATCTTCCACATCCAATGTCCGATTTAATCCTACTCACTTTTGAACTAATGAACATTCAATTACCTTCAAAACAAGACCAAGTTCAAGTGAATCGGAGCTCATATGTGAAAGTTGGGTTTTGGGCCTCTTTTGTATATTGTATATTTTAGCGGTTTTTGACCTATTATTTTATATACTTATTTTATCAATTAATAAAAATCCAAAAAAAATTAGATTAAGATGTCTTTATTTATCTTTGATTTTATCGTAATTTTTCCGGATTTTTATCTGATCGTAAAAATGACATAAAAATTACAAAACCCCAAAATTAAGGTATTTTATGTACATAGGATACCCCAAAAATTCACTTTGTACATTTGATCGATTTTGATTTTGATGTCTTCATGAAAGTTGTAGATCTCATCGAGACGAGTAATTTTCGTGAAGAAGCTTTTTTAATCCAAGATCATTTACTATTTATTTTAGATTTTACAAAATATTTATTGTTTGAATTATCTGGTGCTGACACGTGGCAGCACCTGGTGACGCCACGTGTCGGCCATTTTTGGCTTATTTATATATCGTTTTTTTTATTTATTAAAAAAATTTTTAAATACGAAGCACGTGCGACGCACGTGCCTCGCCTTCAGCCCCTCATCACCCGCCACGTGGCTCGCATCTGGCCGCCCGATCTCGGCCGATCGGACGGCCAGAGATCTTCGTCTACCTCCGCCCCTCCTTCCCAATCAGGACCTCCACCGCAAATCTCTTCACCCCCAAATCTCGTCGCGCCGCCCGCACGTATCTCGCCGCCGCCCCTCGGATCTCCTCCATCCCCGTAATCTCGTCGATCCCACATCCAATCCCCCACATCTCGCGCCGCCCCGCGATCACCATCCTCGTCAAATCCTCGTCCCCGATCTCGCTTCCATCTCCGACCAAATCCCCTTCACCTATTTAAGAGACTACTTCGCACCAGAGCTCTTCATCCGCCGTTCGACCACAGATTTTCATCGGAAGTGACAGCTCGGTGCCTCCTTTTTGGCGTGATCTGAAGCCTTGATGAATACCCATTCATCACTCTTTATTCTTCTATTTTAGCTACAAAAACCTTTGCAAATACATGTAGATATGTGTAAATACAAATAATTACCAAAAGCATGCATTGTGTAAAAAAACCTGTAATTAGCATGTTTTTGTGCAAAAATAAAAGAATAAAGAGTAAAAAGAAAAAGAGGGAAATATTTAGAATAAATATTGAGCAACTTGACCTGAGGGAGGGCTCAGCATGGGCCTGACCGCATAAAAGACAAAGTAGAGGGAGATAGGAGCTCATGTGTATATACTTCTGTAAATAAATAAAATTATATTTTCCTTACCCAAAAATATGCTTGTACATATTCTGTGTATATTTAGAAACTATTAAAAACAAAATAAAAAATTTTAAACAATCAAAAATTCAAAAATGCCCTTTCACCATGTGTATAGACCATCATCCCTTATTTATTTAACCCTAAAAAATAAATGTACTTATTTTCTAAACTTTTTGTAAATATTCTATGTTACATTTTGTAAATAAAATAAATAAAAAGAAACAAAACAAAAATCAAATAAGAATTACAAAATTAAAAATACAAAAATACAGTGTATATACCATGTATATAAATGTATATAACTATTTATTTAACCTATGAATGTAAATAATTAAAATAAAATAAAAATACCATGTTGTTCTTCATTTCATGATGTAAATAAATAAAATATAAAATGGGCATAAAAATACACAAAAATAACAAATAAAAAATTCAAAAATTAAAATCTATATAGTGTACATATACCGATATATATATATAGCTACCCTATTTTTATTTCCAAAAATTAATTAAAAATCACCAAAAAATAGAAAAAAATAAAAGAAAAATATTTCATGTTTTAAGTTTTTCTTAATTCGGCCTTTTTCTACCTTAAATTAAATAAACAAAAAAATCGATTACGTGGCAGCTCCTGATTGGTCCACGGGGGATTGTTGACCCCGGTCAACTCCCCCGCGGACTCCTTCCTTTTCTGGAAGATGCGCTCCGCCCCGCCTTTGCCGAATTTTCCACGCGTCTCCAGACTGTCGCCCACGCAAACCCCGTGCCCGGATTCTTCGCCGATCATCCGTATCCCTCGCCAGATTCTTTGCCGCGAAATCCATGCCTTCCTTAGCCGTCGTCGCCTAATGATCACCGCCCAAATGACTAAGGTAAAGGTGTAAAATAAATGCTAGGTCGTTGCGACCTCAATCACTCGGGCTGAGTAAATCAAGAAAATAAACCACTCACAAAGAGATCAATCAATCAAAACACAAGATAGAGCGGTCTGCTATAGGATTCACCTGGTATAGCTCCCAGGGTCGAACACAAGGAGCACAGATTGGCCTTGCGGCCTACGATGCAGTCAGAGTCCAAAAAGTCTTTTTTTTTTATGGTTTTTATTTGTTTTTGTATTTTTTTAGAATTTTTAAAAGATGAGAAAATGAGAAAAAGTGAATGCAAGGCAACTTCAACAATTTATACAAGACACACAAATGATGCAAAAATTCCAAAAAATTGGTTTTTATGTTTTAAATGTTTTTTACTGTTTTTGGTGAATTTTTGGAATTTTTCTAATGAATAAAATATTTATTAAAAATCAAACAAGGCAAGAAACAATGGGTACTGTCCAGCAAGGTTAGAAACTCAAAAATAAAATATTTAAGAGCTTCAAACAACCCTGGAGGTGATTTTCCTATAATCTATGAAGAACAAGGAAAATTTAGGCACCCTAATTATTGTTTTTGGATTTTTAATTTATTTATTACAATTTTTATGGGTTTTTAGGGGTTTTTCAATTTTTAGGGTTTTTAAGTGATGAAAATTAGCCAAAATTGGCTAGAAAATCAACCAACAAGCAAATAACAGTACCTAATTTTTTTAGAATTTTTGGTGGAGTTTTTATATTTTTTTGGTATTTTTAAAGTCAAACAGTAGCAAAAATATGGGTTTTTGAATTTTTAAAAATAATAAATGAAATCCAAAATGTCCCCAAAAATCATAGAAATTCCTACACCATGGCAGGAGCCATGTGTCAAAATTTCATTGGATTTGGAGGTCGTTTGATATTTTATTCAAAAAGAACAAGGGGGCACTGTGCACAGGGACCTAAGTGCAAATACCCAAAAGTTCTGGGGTCCTGGTGCAAAATACCCAAGAAATCACGTGCCAAGCACGTGTCTGGGGCACACAGGGACCTAAATGTAATAAAAATAAGTTCCGAGGGCTTATTAGTAACAAGTACCAAAAGTCCAGGGGCTTATATGCAATTTACCCAAAAATAATTCGCACATGTTCAAAATCAATGCTCACAGGGGTATATATGCAAATAAACAAAACATTTTATTCATTGAATAACATTCCAGAACTACAGGGCGAAAGATGCAAATAACCCAACAATACACGTGACGAAGCACGTGGGTCTCTACTGGCAGGGGTATGAATGCAAATGAAATTAAGTCCGAGGTCCTTGATGCAAATTACCCAGAAAATAAACAACTGAAATTAGAAATTACAGGACTAAAACGAAATTCGACAAACAGAGGGGGCCCTATGATATTTACCCCTTTATTAATAGCCGACGGTTGGATGGTGACGCGTGGATGATCGGACGGTGGAGAACAAACGCGCCTTTAACGAAGGAAGCGCGGGCCTGATCTGACGGCTGGTATGCGTCCACGTGGTTGATCGGACGGTGGAGATGCTGCGTGGCTCTTCGAAGAAAACCAAGCCCAGATCGGATGGTCGAGGTGAAGCCACGTGGATAATCGGACGGCTGATAGACGTCGTGGCTTAACCTCGCTGCTCAACGGCCCAGATGAGATCCTCTGATGTATCGACGGCTGCTGCTCCTCCTCAGATGAACGGACACGATCAGAACTGGAGCGAGGCCTTCATCGGACGGCTCTGGAAGGTGGAGGAAGAACTCGACGCCGGCGAACTTCGCCGACGTCCTGCGTGAACTCCGGTCCTCCTCAGCTGCGCCTGAAGGTCGGAGAAGCTCCGCTGGACGATCCCGCAGCTGCTGGTGGTGGCCAAGAGCTCAACCGAGCCCTGGAGGGGCTCCGGCGAGACCTGGCGGCTCGAAACTCCTGGCTGAATGGCGAAGGGCCTCAGACGCCCTCGTTTCGACCTGCAAAGTAGACAAGGAGCTTCGCGGGTCGAGGGCAAAGTGCCTCGACCCAAGAAGGCGGGGTGAAGGTGGATGGTGCGGCGTGGCGAACGAGCTCCGGCGAAGCGACGGCGAGGGAGCTCGAATCCCAGATCCTGTGCGATCTGGGTTGAGTGAAGGGGTGAAGAAGGTGCGTGAGGAGGTTGCGAAGGTGCTGATCGGGTCGGATTGGAAGATGGGTGATCGGAGTGACCGGAATCGAAGAAATGCGGCGATGGTCGGAATTGGGGGAAATCCTAAATTAGACGAAACTAAAAGGAACTAAGGTTACCTGATGGATGCTGGAGACTGTGCTGGAGATGGGCTATCTCCGGGTCGTAGCTTCGAAGGGCGTCAAGGCCTGAAGCTCGATGCTCAACGCCGCGGCGGAGCAAGGACGGCGAGGTTACGCCGGATCAGAGGATACGCCTTCTCGCCTCACTGCTACAAAGGCAACGGCTTGCTGTCACTCTTGCGAGGCCAATGGAGGTCACGGGGAAGAAGGAGAGGGATGATCGGCGAAGAGTCCGGGCGCGGGGGTTGAGTGGATGACAGGCTGGAGCGCGTGGGAAAAATCGGGGAAGGAGGCGCGGCGCGCGACGGCCAGAAAAGGAAGGAGTCGCGGGGGAGTTGACCGGGGTCAACATTCCCCCGTGGACCAACCAAGAGCGGCCACGTGTGCTTTATTTTTGTTTTATTTTTTTAGGGTAGAAATAGGTCGAATTAAGGAAAACTCAAAACATGAAATATTTTTATTTTATTTTTTTCTATTTTTTGGTGATTTTTATTTAATTTTTGGAAATAAAAATAGGTTAGCTATATACATAGGTATATGTACACTACATGGATTTTTATTTTTGATTTTTATTTATTATTTTTTATGTGTTTTTATGCTCATTTTGTATTTTATTTATTTACAACATGAAATATAGAATAAAAGAATATTTTTATTTTATTTTTATTACTTATATACAAGGGTGAAATAAATAAATATATACATTTATATACATGGTATTAATACAATGTATTTTTGGTATTTTCAATTTTGTAATTTTTATTTGATTTTTGTTTTGTTTCTTTTTATTTATTTTATTTACAAAATGTAATATAGAATATTTACAAAAAGTTTGGAAAATAAATGAATTTATTTACAAGGTGAAATAAATACAATGGTGTGGTTTGTGTACATGGTGAAAGGGTAATTTTTGACTTTTTGATTTTTATCTTTTTATTTTGTTTTTAATAGAATATACACACAATATGGACAAACATATTTTTGGGTGAGGAAAATATATAGTTTAATATATTTACAAATATATACACATGAGCTCCTATCTCCCTCTACTTTGGCTTTTATGCGGTCAGGCCCATGCTGAGCCCTCCCTTGGGTTAGGTTGCTCAATATTTATTCTAAATATTTCCCTCTTTTTCTTTTTGCTCTTTATTCTTTTATTTTGTGCACAAAAACATGCTAATTATAGGTTTTTACACAATGCATGATTTTGGTATTTATTTGTATTTACACATATCTACATGTATTTGCAAAGGGTTTTGTAGCTAAAATAGAAGAATAAAGAGTGATGAATGGGTATTCATCACCCCCCTATGCTTAACTTTGCTAGTCCCTTAGCAAACACTTATTTGAAAAAGAAGTGAAAAAGAAAGAAAAAGAAAAAGAAAAAGAGGATGTACATGGATCAAGGTTGACTTATTAAATTTTCCTTCATTAAATTGAAATATGGAGCTCGATCAGATCTTTGGATTATTAATGTGTCGGAACCTTATTTGGACTTAAGCCTAAAACTCAACAGCCTCCAAGTTCCACCAATCTATGGGCAAGACTCCTCAATAAACCAGATCAGAACAAGTCTACATACACAAACTCTAATGACCATGAATCTTTCCTTGCGGTGTAAGTGATATGTGGCTCCCCACCTCAGAAGTGACAAAGAAACAACCTCCCTCAACCTGGTAACTCTAATGCCTCGGTCTAGCAACTCTTTCCTCGAGAAGCGGGGTATTCCCTTCTAAGTTCAAGTGCAACCGGCTCAAGAAGAGGGGGTAGAAGTATAGAGTTTTGGAAGCTTAGCCAGTGTAGCTAAGTCTCCCGCTGCAAGCTTCATGAGATGTAACATGATACCATAAGCTTTTGCTTCATACTCCGGTGGGGTTATTAAATTTTCAATCCGACCCACCACTTTTTTGGAGTTCTTTTTGCATTTTTGCATTTTTTTTTTTCAACAACTTCTGTACAACATATCTACATGGTGCAGCATATATAAGAAATTTCTCCTTGAGCCAGTAGACTATCCCTCTTTTGAAGCTTTATTGCAACCCACAGCTTCTGTCTTTAGCTTTCAACACCACTAGACCAAGTTGAGGTGCACTTCCTTCACTATAAGAAGAAGAGAGGTTCCGCCTAGAAGTACTACCCTCATATGCTACCCCAAGCCAAAGGAAACTGCCTCCTCACCACCTCGTCCATGGAGAGCCATGTGTAAAGTGCAGGTGCAAGTTAAGCCATTGTCTCTGAGAGTCATGCGTGTGTTGTTAAGTGCTCTACTTAGGCTCATCAAGATGACATATGCTCATAGCCTAGTGGACTCAAAGAATTAAGTCCTTATGGACCTGAAAAGCCTTAACCCTAAGTCCTACAAGGTTCCTCTTGAAGTTAAGTGAATTAAGATCTTATTCAAGCTCCATTTCTCAATTTAATTCCAGGCTTAGTTTAAATGTCAACTCTTATCCAGGAGAAACTATATACACATATGTACAAAAGATGCTATTTACAAATATTTTACAATCATGCAAGAATTTTGAAAAATGTTTTGAAATCATGAATGAATGATGCATGAAGTGCAAGTTTTGCAAAATGATATTTACACACATTTACACAAGATTTTTGCAAACTTTTGATTTTCAAAACATTTTGGAAAAAAAACTTTGTACTATATACATAATTTTGATACAAAAATATTTTACACAAGCTTTACACAAAAGATTTTTGAAATCATTTTTACAAAAATACTTTGTACACTAGCTATGTATGTGCAAGAATAAAAGAGATTTATGTACATGAAAATTTTTTAATTTTTGTGATTTTTAGCCATTTTATTTATTAACACACTCACACAAAGTACGAGTTATGGCTAGAGTATATATGAAATATATACACACCCCCCCTATACTTAGCTCGAACGATGTCCTCAGAGTGATCAAGAGCGATGAAGAAGACATAACTCGTGCTTAGTAAAAGGGAAGTGAAAAGGAATGGCTAAGTACAGGAACGAATAAATGAATAAAATGAGAGGAACTCGGTGGTTTCCCCCTATACTTAGGATTAACTAATCCTAAGTATAGAAAGCTGTACATGAAGGGAAAGCCGAGTGAAGAATATACAGAATCTGCCCCCCCTATACTTAGGGTAAAATATCCCTAAGTATAGGCAGCAAAAACAAGAGCAGAAAGAATGAAAAGAATACTCACAGGTCCGACATCCCCCCTATACTTAGGGTAAAGTACACCCTAAGTATAGCATAATCATAAGATGAGAAATGGGATGTGGGACTAAAGAATAGAATGATATGGACAACTGGATCTATACAGGCGGAGGAACAGTGAAAATCAGGCGTGAGATGTAAAAGATGTGAGTCAAAGGACCACATCTCACGCAAAATGAATAGCAGCAATAATAACGTCCCGCGGCTCATGATCTAGAAATGGTTTGAGCCGCTGGCCGTTCACTCGGAAGGTACTCTCAGAAGATAACTCAGATATATCAATGCTACCGTTATCGTGTACCTTTCTGACCAAATAAGGTCCTTTCCATTTGCTCTGTAGCTTCCCTGGAAATAATCTAAGCCTTGCATCAAACAGCCATACTTTCTGTCCAATCTCAAAATGCTTGTGGCTGATATGAGAATCATGCCACTCCTTGATTTTCTCCTTATAATGTAGGCTGTTTGAGAAAGCTGCATCTCTAAGCTCTTCCAAGGCGGCTAACTCTGCCCTCCTCTGGTCTCCTATACCATTTGGATCCATCAATATGTCTGTGACTGCCCAGAGTGACTTGTGCCTCAGCTCAACTGGCAGGTGACAGGGCTTGCCATACACGAGGCGAAAGGGAGATGTACCCAATGGAGTCTTGAAAGACGTCCGATATGCCCACAAGACCGAGTCCAAAAGCTGTGACCAATTCTTTCGGTCAGGGCGGACGACTTTCTGCAAAATATTCTTGATCTCCCTATTCGACACTTCAGCTAGACCATTCGTCTGTGGATGGTATGGTGTAGCAACACGATGATCTATGCCGAATTCTCTAGCAAGTGCCTTCACCTGGTCGTTGATGAAATGAGATCCCCCGTCAGAAATCAGAACTCGTGGAACCCCGAACCGCGTGATGATGTGCTTCTTCAAAAATCTTCAAACTGTCTTCGCATCTGCGGCTCGGGCGGGGATAGCCTCAACCCAACGACTAACATAATCTACGGCCAACAGAATGTACTCGAATCCCTGACTCTTAGGGAATGGACCCATGAAATCGATGCCCCATGCGTCAAAAACCTCACAGAAGTGAATGGGCTGCATCGGCATCATATCACGCTGTCCACAAGTGCCCATCCTCTGACAGTCAGTACACCTCTTCACGAACTCATCTGAGTCCTTGAAGAGGGTAGGCCACCACAAGCCGGATTGAAGCACTTTCTGTGCCGTTCTCCTCCCAGAATGATGTCCTCCTGCCTCAAGCTTGTGGCAGTACGTGAGGACACTATGATTCTCCTCCTGAGGAATACACCGACGCCAGATGCTATCCCCTCCTTCGTGGTAAAGGATGGGATCCTCCCAATGGTAATACTTGGCCTTCGCAAGGAAGGTCTCAATCTTCTGCTTGGGCCAATCTTGTGGGACTTTCCCAGCAACGAGAAAGTTCACAATATCGGCGTACCATGGGAGTGAGGTGATAGCAAGGATCGCCTCGTCTGGGAAGGTATCACAAATGGGGTCAATCTGCTCAGAATCCTCAGGCTGCTCTAATCGGGATAAATGGTCCGCCACCACATTCTTGACTCCAGGCTTATCCTTGATCTCAATGTCGAACTCCTGGAGTAGAAGGATCCATCTAGTAAGTCTGGCCTTGGCATCCTTCTTTGCCATGAGGTACCTGATGGCGGTGTGATCTGTGTACAAGGTCACTCGGGATCCAATGATATATGATCTGAATTTATCTAGGGCAAACACTACTGCTAGCATCTCCTTTTCTGTGACTGTATAATTCCGCTGGGCGGAATCCAATGTTCGGCTAGCATAGTGTATCGCAAATGGAATTCCATCCCTCCTCTGTCCTAGCACGGCCCCTACGGCAAAATCGGAGGCGTCCGTCATGATCTCGAATGGGAGAGACCAATCAGGTGGCTGAAGGACAGGAGCCTCAATTACACACTGCTGGAGAGTCTCAAAGGACGAAAGACACTTGTCATCGACAAGGAACTCGGTGTCTTTCGTCAAGAGGTCAGTCAACGGTCGGGCAATCTTGCTGAAATCATGAATAAATCTCCTGTAAAAACCAACGTGCCCCAGAAATGACCGTAACTGCTTCAGATTGGACGGCGGTGTGAGTTTTCTAATGACCTCGACCTTGGCCGGATCAACCTCCATGCCTCTGTTGGAGATGATGTGGCCAAGCACCGTCCCTTGAGTCACCATGAAGTGACTCTTCTCCCAAGACAGAACCAAGCGGGTATCAATACATCGCTGGAGCACTCGGTCTAGGCAATCAAGACAGGAATCGAAACCGTCGCCGTAAACCGAGAAGTCGTCCATGAAGACCTCCAAGCACTCCCCTACCATGTCCGAAAATATTGACAGCATGCATCTCTGAAAAGTCGCAGGGGCGTTACATAGCCCGAATGGCATGCGTCGAAAGGCATATGTACCGAAGGGACAGGTAAAGGTGGTCTTCTCCTGATCCTCAGGAGCGATGGCCACTTGATTGTAGCCCGAGTACCCATCTAGGAAGCAATAATGGCTCTTCCCTGCCAGTCTCTCAATGATCTGATCTATAAAGGGCAGGGGGAAATGGTCCTTCTTGGTGGCCTGGTTGAGTCTCCTGTAATCAACGCAGACCCGCCAAGAGGTGGGTACTCGTGTAGCGATCTCCTCTCCCGACTCACTGATCACAGTCGTGATGCCCGTCTTCTTGGGCACCACATGCAAGGGGCTCACCCACTTGGAGTCGGAAATGGGATAAATAAAATCTGCACTCCACCATTTTGATATTTCCTTCATGACAACCTCTCTTAGGTTGGGGTTCAGTCGCCGCTGGAACTCACGCGACGGCTTTGCCCCTTCCTCGAGATAGATATGGTGGGAGCACAACGAAGGACTAATCCCATGGAGATCTGCTACGCTCCATCCAATTGCCTTGCGGTTCTTTTCAAGAACCTCCATCAGACGGGATTCTTGTTCTCCAGTCAGATCTGCAGATATGATGACTGGGTACATCTCAGACTCTCCCGCAAGGAATCTATACTTCAGCGAAGTAGGGAGCGGCTTTAGCTCTGGACAGCTGGGTGCTGGCAAATCTGGCTTCTGAAGAAGATGTGTGTATGCGGATAATTCTGCCAAATTTGCCTGGGAAAATGATAATGAACTCTCACAAACTGGATCTGGAGAAGGCGGGTCCTCTACATTGTCTCTGTTCTGCTCTGCCTCTACCTCCTCCTCATCTAAAGGCTCAGGTGGATCCAGATCTGGCATCTGATCATTACAATCTGCCCAATCAGATTCTGAATCCGAGGGATCTATATCAGACTCAGTGGCATCAGTACCACTGGAGAACAAGGTGGCATCAGCACCACCATAGATTAGGGTGGCCTCAGTACCACCATCACTGAAAATCGTGTCGCGATCAAGATCCGACTCTGCTGACTCAATAGTATCCTGCACCAGGGCCGTGCTCTCCAGACTATCCTCTACTATCATCTCTGCATCAGCTGTATCTGAATATGAGAGGATGGTCTGTGCTGCAGGATCTGCCCAAGCTGCCTCATCATCTGTGATCACAAAATCACAGTCCTGGTGGATGTCTGGCTCTGCATCTGTCAGCTGCTCTGAATCTGTACTGCCATGTGAGCGGGATCTGGCTCTGGCTCTGTGGTCCTTAACCGTCTCTATTTGTACACTCTCGCCCTGGACGCGAAAGAATACCTTCCCACTGTCATGGTCAGTCACCGCTTTGGCTGTGGCCAAGAACGGGCGACCGAGGATGATGGGGGAATCGGTCAACGAATCAGGGGTCTCCATGTCCAGCACTACGAAGTCCACGGGGAATTGCAAACCCTGAATCGTGACAACAACGTCTCGCAACAACCCCTTTGGCCTCTTGACAGACCGATCAGCAAACTGAAGGTATGTCCTGCTCTGTACAAGAGTGCCCAACTTTAAGTGGTCGAGAAGGGCTGCCGGAAAAAGGTTGATCGACGATCCGCTATCTAAGAGAGTACGGTCGAACCTCTGCTCACTAATATGACATCTGACATACGGGGCCCCTAAATCTGGCCTCTTAGTCGGCAGATGGTTCTGGATCGCGTAACACGTGGCTTTTGTCAACACATGAATTTCTGCGGTCTTGTTCCTCTTCGTCCTTCTGACTATGGTCTTATCTCTCAAGGATCGCTGAAGAAGAGGGATGTGTTGCAAAGCCTCATTGAGGGTCAGCTGGATGTGAAATCGGTCTATCATGCTATGGCTGAACTCCTCCTGCTCTCTCTTTTTTGGGTCTTTTTCTTTTTTCTTCCCTTTCCCTAACTCAAGGGCTCTAGGAAAGGGGATCACAGGGTCCTTCTCAGATGAAGGACTAGGAATAGGCCTAGACGGTTCGATGACCGGATCCTCACAAACATCATTCACCACAGTGGGATCAAAAGAAACTAAACCTTTTCCTTTATTCAAATCAGAGTTCCGAGATACATTCATGCGAGGAAAGACAACATTTCTACCAGAATAAATGTTGGTGGCATCAGTACCACCTCTAGCTGGCTCTACAACTAGACGTCTTGCGGCCTCAGTACCGCGGGCTGGCTCGGCTCTGCTGGTGGCGTCAATACCACCTCCTCTATGTGGTGACACGGCGGCCTCAGTACCGCCGGTGGAATCAGCATCTCGGGTGGCATCAGTACCACCGTCATCATGATGTGCGGCTTCAGTACCGCTCTCCTCTTCCTCATCTGGCGCTCTAGATGGATCCTTGTATGGTCGCTCAGATGAGGCGCCTCCTGCTGGTCTTCTACCGCTCCTAAGTGTGACAAAATCAGCATCAAATAAATCCGACGAGATAACATCAAATGAGTCACTAGAAGTGGTAGGCTCAGTGTGAACTACCTGCTCAGATTTCCTCTTCAAGTTATTCGGATTAGGCTCGATCTGTGCAGGGATGGCGGCCTTCCCTCTCATCAGGTCCCGCATCTCCTGGCGGAACTCGTCCATCTCCCGTCTAAATGTAGCCTGCTGCTCTGTGAAGAGGCGGGCTATATCATCCATGGCGGGGCTCTCATGGGAGCCCGACGGGTTGCCTCTCTGGTAATGAGGCTGCTGGGGCTGAGAGGGGTAAGAGGATGGATGCTGCTGCTGGTGAGCCTGCTGCTCACGTCTCCAACTCTGTCCCTGCTGCTGATAGGGACGAGATACGAATGATGATGGCTGGGATGCTGGGTGCTGCTGGTGATCTCTCTGGGCGGAGTACTGCCCTCCCTGACCGGCTGGCTGCTGCTGGGGCTGGTTACCCCCATTCCCCCACCTGAATCCGGGATGGTCTCGTCGGATTCCAGGCTGGGGCCGGTCATACCAAATCCCGTTGACATCCATCAACGGTTCTGCATCGTAAGGGGCTGGTGGGAGTACATCCAGAGGCTGATCCGGCTGATATACCACCATCTGTAAGTCTGGAGATGGTGGTGCCTGGTAAGAGGGCTGCTGCTGCTGGTACGGCTCCGCCTGTACAAGGTGAACTTGTCTAGGCTGCTGCAAGGAGCTGGAGCGCTGGGACGAGCTGCGGCTGCCACCGGAATCGCCTCGCGACAGAAGACGGGGCTGAGGAGCCGTCTGTGCCTCCTGAAGACACAAGAGCTGGGTCTTCATGTCGCTCAGAGTTTGTGCCATTTGCTCCATCTGAGTTATGCCCTGGCACTGCTTCTTCTCGATGATTTCCATGCGGTCCAACTTCTCACTAATAATCCCCATGTCCGCAGCGGCCGACTCTGCCTGTGCGGCTGCAACTGTGGACGAACTGGAAGGACCTGCATCAACCCGTGCTATCCGCTGATACTGCACGGGTCCTGGCGGCTGCTGAGATCTCTGTGTATACAACCGAGTCTGGGACATCACCATGTAATTCTCGGACATCTCCTCATAGATGGCCCAGACTTGGTTGTGGTCCTTGGCAAAGTAGGACCCGCCGCAAGAAGCATTCACCAGACCCTGAAGCTCTGGTGTTAGCCCACTGAAGAAGCTCTGAACTAGGTTCGGCTTCGAGATATCATGGTGTGGGCATCTATCCAGAAGCTCTCTGAACCTCTCCCATGCCTCGTGAAATTGCTCGTTAGGGAGCATGGAGAAGTTGTTGATCAGGGCCCTTGCTGCATTCGTCCGCCCGAGTGGATAGTACTTGTTCAAGTACTCGGTGCGGAGCTGATCCCAGGTGTACACAAACTTCCCTAGATGTTTCAGCCAGGCGGCTGCTCTATCTGCTAGTGAAAAAGGGAAGGCCATCATTCGAATCGTATCTTGGTCCACACGACGGTCGTGGACAGTGCTGCAAATCATCAAGAACTCCTGTAGATGGAGGTGAGGTTCCTCAGTGGCGAGTCCATGAAAGTGCGGAAGCATCTGCAGGGTGTTCGGAGGGAACTTGAAATCCCCCACGATAGCAGGAATCACCACCCATTGGTGCATCAGTGTAGATCCAGGGTTGTGAAGCTCCCGCATCGGTCTCGCTGCTGCGGCGGCTGCCGCTGCTGCGGCGGCTGCTGCTGCGGCTGCTGCCTCTGCATCAGCATCAGGAATGTCCTCCGGCTCGCTCGGCTCTTCTCGCTCTCTTCGGAGTCTCTCCAACTCCCTCCTCATCTCTATCATGAATGCCCCCTGATCGCGTAACTGGTTCTGAACCGTCTCTAATGATGCGATCAGGGTGGAGTTGATCGCTCCCTGGTCTAAAACAAAGTGTTCGGGCTGGCGATCGTCTGAACTACCGGCTCCAGCCATAGGGATGTCTGCAAAATCAGAAGAGCCCAACTCAGGTTCGGTCAAATGAATTCGTCTCTCCTCGGGCTCATGTCTCTCAGGAACAGAAGAAAGGGGATCGAGGGGGAACAGGGTGGATTCGAACTCGGGCCCGGAGAGCTGGTCTCGACTCTCACGGGCCAACCTAGATGATGGAGTAGACGCGCCTGAAAGCGGTGCAGCCAGAGGCTGCCTAAGAGATCGTCTGCCCATCATCTTGATCTTGGCGAGTTGGGCGGATGGGATCTGGAGAAAATATGATCGCAAGCAAACCCCTGGTTCACCAACGCAACACAATGTGAAGACCGTGAAAGATCGGTCAATTTATCTTGTCAATTTTATTTGGTGAACATCCAAGATATCAGAGCGATTACGTGACCTGCTGGGATACCCGATACTCTCTCAACCGACTGTCCCGCACAGAAGAGTCGGTAATCAGTCGAGATGAGCACCGGAGGGCTTTACCTAGTGTTCGGGTCACTCTCTCGCACAATCAAACCAAACAATGAGGGGGTTGCTCTCCCCAAGACAAATTTTTATGGTGAGTGTCTTTTAGGGTCAATAATGTTATCCAGTCCCAATTTTTTTTGTTTTTCTTTTTTAAATATTTTTCAAAATAAATACAGGCGGCCTAACGGTTTTTCCAATTCTCCTGATGATTAATAATCCAAACACAGAGGGAGAAGACGAAAAAGCCGATGCACGGAGAAATCAATGATGCATGCAGAGAAAGAAATGCGTACCTTGTCTCCAGCACTCTACATGCAAGTGATCCGCGCAGAATTTAAAGACAGAAATAAAACTACCTAAATGGTGCAGCGGGAAAAGCCGAGTCCTAGATGAGCAACTTCTATTGATCGTGAAGAACAATAGTTAGCTAATCGAATAGAGTCCGGAGTCCGATCTTGGGAGTCACTCGGTGCCCGCCACAACGGGTCCTGCCAGCGCTGTATGTGACTCCTCACGGCACGTGGTCTCAAATCCAATTTCACTAACTTTTTCAATGAATTTTATTAAGGTCCAATTACGTTCTATAGGAACAGATATTCTATTAGGTGTTGGGCCTTAAAAATCTACGTCACAATCAACATAAATTCCTAAATCTAGGGGCTCGAGGAAAACCGCGTAAACACCGGAAAAGGCAGCTAGCTATGAAAACCACGATAAAAGCCGCGAAAATCAGATGGGTCCCCCGAGCACACCGGTGCTCGGCGAAACAGACCCGCTAAGTTACAAATGTCCAAAAGTGTCCAGAGTTCAAGTCCTAAATTATTACAACAAGAATAATGTTCTCTCTCTCTCTCTAAAATTAAAAATCTCTGCTCCTCTCTCTCTCTTCCTGCTCCTCTTCCCGTGCGGGTCCTCAAAAAGTATACTCCAAGATCTCCACGTAGTACCTCGCACAAAAATCAAAGAGAGAGAATGGTCAGAAAACAACAATAATATAGAGAGAGACAAAATGGAAAACTGACTACAAAGCCGTGCTCCCCGGCAACGGCGCCATTCTGATCACCGCCCAAATGACTAAGGTAAAGGTGTAAAATAAATGCTAGGTCGTTGCGACCTCAATCACTCGGGCTGAGTAAATCAAGAAAATAAACCACTCACAAAGAGATCAATCAATCAAAACACAAGATAGAGCGGTCTGCTATAGGATTCACCTGGTATAGCTCCCAGGGTCGAACACAAGGAGCACAGATTGGCCTTGCGGCCTACGATGCAGTCAGAGTCAAAAAGTCTTTTTTTTTTATGGTTTTTATTTGTTTTTGTATTTTTTTAGAATTTTTAAAAGATGAGAAAATGAGAAAAAGTGAATGCAAGGCAACTTCAACAATTTATACAAGACACACAAATGATGCAAAAATTCCAAAAAATTGGTTTTTATGTTTTAAATGTTTTTTACTGTTTTTGGTGAATTTTTGGAATTTTTCTAATGAATAAAATATTTATTAAAAATCAAACAAGGCAAGAAACAATGGGTACTGTCCAGCAAGGTTAGAAACTCAAAAATAAAATATTTAAGAGCTTCAAACAACCCTGGAGGTGATTTTCCTATAATCTATGAAGAACAAGGAAAATTTAGGCACCCTAATTATTGTTTTTGGATTTTTAATTTATTTATTACAATTTTTATGGGTTTTTAGGGGTTTTTCAATTTTTAGGGTTTTTAAGTGATGAAAATTAGCCAAAATTGGCTAGAAAATCAACCAACAAGCAAATAACAGTACCTAATTTTTTTAGAATTTTTGGTGGAGTTTTTATATTTTTTTGGTATTTTTAAAGTCAAACAGTAGCAAAAATATGGGTTTTTGAATTTTTAAAAATAATAAATGAAATCCAAAATGTCCCCAAAAATCATAGAAATTCCTACACCATGGCAGGAGCCATGTGTCAAAATTTCATTGGATTTGGAGGTCGTTTGATATTTTATTCAAAAAGAACAAGGGGGCACTGTGCACAGGGACCTAAGTGCAAATACCCAAAAGTTCTGGGGTCCTGGTGCAAAATACCCAAGAAATCACGTGCCAAGCACGTGTCTGGGGCACACAGGGACCTAAATGTAATAAAAATAAGTTCCGAGGGCTTATTAGTAACAAGTACCAAAAGTCCAGGGGCTTATATGCAATTTACCCAAAAATAATTCGCACATGTTCAAAATCAATGCTCACAGGGGTATATATGCAAATAAACAAAACATTTTATTCATTGAATAACATTCCAGAACTACAGGGCGAAAGATGCAAATAACCCAACAATACACGTGACGAAGCACGTGGGTCTCTACTGGCAGGGGTATGAATGCAAATGAAATTAAGTCCGAGGTCCTTGATGCAAATTACCCAGAAAATAAACAACTGAAATTAGAAATTACAGGACTAAAACGAAATTCGACAAACAGAGGGGGCCCTATGATATTTACCCCTTTATTAATAGCCGACGGTTGGATGGTGACGCGTGGATGATCGGACGGTGGAGAACAAACGCGCCTTTAACGAAGGAAGCGCGGGCCTGATCTGACGGCTGGTATGCGTCCACGTGGTTGATCGGACGGTGGAGATGCTGCGTGGCTCTTCGAAGAAAACCAAGCCCAGATCGGATGGTCGAGGTGAAGCCACGTGGATAATCGGACGGCTGATAGACGTCGTGGCTTAACCTCGCTGCTCAACGGCCCAGATGAGATCCTCTGATGTATCGACGGCTGCTGCTCCTCCTCAGATGAACGGACACGATCAGAACTGGAGCGAGGCCTTCATCGGACGGCTCTGGAAGGTGGAGGAAGAACTCGACGCCGGCGAACTTCGCCGACGTCCTGCGTGAACTCCGGTCCTCCTCAGCTGCGCCTGAAGGTCGGAGAAGCTCCGCTGGACGATCCCGCAGCTGCTGGTGGTGGCCAAGAGCTCAACCGAGCCCTGGAGGGGCTCCGGCGAGACCTGGCGGCTCGAAACTCCTGGCTGAATGGCGAAGGGCCTCAGACGCCCTCGTTTCGACCTGCAAAGTAGACAAGGAGCTTCGCGGGTCGAGGGCAAAGTGCCTCGACCCAAGAAGGCGGGGTGAAGGTGGATGGTGCGGCGTGGCGAACGAGCTCCGGCGAAGCGACGGCGAGGGAGCTCGAATCCCAGATCCTGTGCGATCTGGGTTGAGTGAAGGGGTGAAGAAGGTGCGTGAGGAGGTTGCGAAGGTGCTGATCGGGTCGGATTGGAAGATGGGTGATCGGAGTGACCGGAATCGAAGAAATGCGGCGATGGTCGGAATTGGGGGAAATCCTAAATTAGACGAAACTAAAAGGAACTAAGGTTACCTGATGGATGCTGGAGACTGTGCTGGAGATGGGCTATCTCCGGGTCGTAGCTTCGAAGGGCGTCAAGGCCTGAAGCTCGATGCTCAACGCCGCGGCGGAGCAAGGACGGCGAGGTTACGCCGGATCAGAGGATACGCCTTCTCGCCTCACTGCTACAAAGGCAACGGCTTGCTGTCACTCTTGCGAGGCCAATGGAGGTCACGGGGAAGAAGGAGAGGGATGATCGGCGAAGAGTCCGGGCGCGGGGGTTGAGTGGATGACAGGCTGGAGCGCGTGGGAAAAATCGGGGAAGGAGGCGCGGCGCGCGACGGCCAGAAAAGGAAGGAGTCGCGGGGGAGTTGACCGGGGTCAACATTCCCCCGTGGACCAACCAAGAGCGGCCACGTGTGCTTTATTTTTGTTTTATTTTTTTAGGGTAGAAATAGGTCGAATTAAGGAAAACTCAAAACATGAAATATTTTTATTTTATTTTTTTCTATTTTTTGGTGATTTTTATTTAATTTTTGGAAATAAAAATAGGTTAGCTATATACATAGGTATATGTACACTACATGGATTTTTATTTTTGATTTTTATTTATTATTTTTTATGTGTTTTTATGCTCATTTTGTATTTTATTTATTTACAACATGAAATATAGAATAAAAGAATATTTTTATTTTATTTTTATTACTTATATACAAGGGTGAAATAAATAAATATATACATTTATATACATGGTATTAATACAATGTATTTTTGGTATTTTCAATTTTGTAATTTTTATTTGATTTTTGTTTTGTTTCTTTTTATTTATTTTATTTACAAAATGTAATATAGAATATTTACAAAAAGTTTGGAAAATAAATGAATTTATTTACAAGGTGAAATAAATACAATGGTGTGGTTTGTGTACATGGTGAAAGGGTAATTTTTGACTTTTTGATTTTTATCTTTTTATTTTGTTTTTAATAGAATATACACACAATATGGACAAACATATTTTTGGGTGAGGAAAATATATAGTTTAATATATTTACAAATATATACACATGAGCTCCTATCTCCCTCTACTTTGGCTTTTATGCGGTCAGGCCCATGCTGAGCCCTCCCTTGGGTTAGGTTGCTCAATATTTATTCTAAATATTTCCCTCTTTTTCTTTTTGCTCTTTATTCTTTTATTTTGTGCACAAAAACATGCTAATTATAGGTTTTTACACAATGCATGATTTTGGTATTTATTTGTATTTACACATATCTACATGTATTTGCAAAGGGTTTTGTAGCTAAAATAGAAGAATAAAGAGTGATGAATGGGTATTCATCACCTAACCCTAATCGGGCCTGCACTTATATATAGAATTCCCTCCGCCGCCTCCGCGCCTCATCTTTGGCTCCCTACCTTCACTCCCGTGACCTCCATCGTAACCACCGAGGTGACAGCTCGCGTTGGCCCTTGTTGCAGTGAGGAGGAGGTGGCCGGTCATTGATCCGGCAGCTTCACGCCGCCGTTGCTCCGCCGCTTGCAGGAGCTCGAGCCTCATGCCTTGACGCCCTTCGAGGCTACGACCGGGAGTTAGCCACACTCCAGCACAGTCTTCCGCTTCGCCCAGGTAATCTTTTCGCCCTTCCATTTCGCCTAATTTTGGATTTCACCCAAATCGACCGTCCGACGTGCTTCCCTGATTCCGGCCATCTCGCTCAATATCTCGATCATCGGAGCACCCTATCACCTTCGCCACTTTCTCACGCACATTCTTCGCACTTTCACTCAACCCAGCTCGCCCCGGAGCTGGGAGTCGAGCTCCATCACCCGTCGCTCGCCGGAGCTCCTTCGCCCCGACCCACCAGCCACCTTCACTTCGCTTTCTTGGGTTGAGGCACTTTGCCCTCGACCCGCGAAGCTTTCTGTTTGCTTTGCAGGTCCAAAGGGAGGCGTTTGAGCCCCCCTTACATTCCAGCCAGAAGCTTCGTGCCGCCAGCCTCGCCGGAGCCCCTCCAGGGCTCGGCTGGGCTATCGGACAATACCATCAGCTGCGGGGCTTCACCGCGGACCCGTTCCGATCATCAGGAGCAGCTGAGGAGGAGTGCAGCTCACGCAGGAGGCCGGCGAAGTTCGCCGGCGTCGAGTTCTTCCATCATCCTCCAGAACCATCCGATGACGCCTCCGCTCCAGTTTTGATCTCAGCCATCCATTCCTCGAGGAGCAGTAGCCGTCGATCTCTCTGAGGAGCTCATCCGGACCGTTGCAGCAGAGGAGAGAGGCACCGGAGCCCAGCACCGTGAGATCTTCCACGTGTCCTCGCCTCCACCGTCGATCGAGCCCAAGAGACACCGAAGAAGAGCGCCCGCCGTCCCGAGCCGTTGGATCCACCACGTGGCGCGCATCTGGCCGTCGACGAATAAAGGGGTAAATTACTTAGGCCCCCCTCTTAGTTTGTCTTTTTCGTCCTAGTCCTGTAAATATTTTTAGAACTTTATTTACGTAGGGTAAATTGCATGATGGACCCTGTGCTTAGTTTTATTTGCATGTATGCCCCTGTGTGTATGTGACCACGTGCTTCGTCACGTGTTTAGTTGGGCTTTTTACATCTTTTATCCTGTAGATCTGGGTTGTTATAAAATGAAGAAATATTTTATGGTATTTGCAGTTGTGCCCCTGTGAGCGTTTTTATTGGACATGTGCGGATTTTAGTGGGCTTTTTGCACCCGTACCCTCGGACTTTTTGGTACCAGTTACCAAAAGGTCCCAGGAGTGGGTTTTTATTACAAAGAGGCCCCTGAGTTCCCCAGCCACGCGCCACGCGCGTGACTTGCTGGGTATTTTGCACCTGGGCCCCCAGATCCTCGGGTATTTGCACTTACGTCCCTGTGCATTGTGCCCCCTTTTCATTTTTGAATAAAATATCAAATTACCTCCAAATTCCATGAGATTTTGACACATGGCTCCTGCCATGGTGTGGGAATTTTAGAGATTTTTGAGGACATTGTTGATTTCGTTGAGTATTTTTAAAAATTCAAAAACCTACTTTTTAGCTACTGTCTAGGTTTGAAAATACCAAAAAAATTATAAAAACCCCACCAAAAATTCTAAAAGAAAATTAGATACTGTTGTTTGCTTGCTGTTTGATTTTCTAGCCAAGTTTGGCTATTTTCCATTGAGTAAAAACCCTAAAAATTGAAAAACCCTCAAAAACTCATAAAAATTATAATAATTAAATTAAAAATCCAAAAACAATAATTAAGGTGCCTAAATTTTCCTTATTCTTCCTAGTATACAGGAAAATTACCTTCAGGGCTTCTTGAGATCCAAAAATATTTTATTTTTGGGTCTTAAGCCTTGCTGGACAGTACCTTTCATTTTTTGCACTGTTTGATTTTTAGAAAATAATTTACCCATTAGAAAAATATCAAAAATTCACCAAAAACATTTAAAAACCTAAAAAACATAAAAATAATTTTTCTGGAATTTTTGCTTGATTTTTGGTGTGTTAAATAAATTTCTCAAGTGTGCTTGTTTATACTTTCTTTATTTTCCTTCACATATTAAAAATTCTAAAAAATTATAAAAAAATCAAAAACCACTAAAAATTAGCTTCTCTGAAATTTGACTACTTAGTTTTTCAATCGTGCTCCTTGTGTTCGACCCTGGATCGCTATACCAGGTAAAAAGAATAGCGAAGACCGCTTACATTCATTGTTTTCATCGATTTATCATCTTTTCTTAAGTGGTTTAAAACATTATTTTTCCGTTGACCGAATCACGCGGTTGAGAACGACGACACTTTGGCATATTATTTATCCTCTCTTAATCGTGTGGTTTTAGTGTCATCAGAATGGCGCCGTTGCCGGGGAGCACGGCTTTGTAGTCATTTTTCTATTTTTGTCTCTCTATATTATTATTGTTTTCTGACCTTCTCTCTTTGATTTTTGTGCGAGGTACTGCTTGGACGACTTGGAGCTTCTTTTTAGAGGACCCGTGCAGGAGGAAGAGAGAGAGAAGAAGGAATTTTTATTTCTGAGAGAGAGAGAGAACAATATTTGTTGTAATAACTTAGACTTTGGACTTGTGGACACTTGTAACTTAGCGGGTCTGTTTCGCCGAGTACCGGTGTACTCGGGGGACCCATTTGGATTTTCGCGGCTTTTCTTGCGGTTTTGATAGCTAGCTGCCTTTTCCGGTGTTTACGCGGTTTTTCTCGAGCCCCTAGATTTAGGAATTTCTCTTGCTTGTGCCGTAATTAGTAGGAACCCCACACCTAATTGCTGATTTGTTCCTATAGATCGTTAATTGGACCTACTAAGAATAAATAATAAAAATAACTTAGTCGCTTTCCTAAGAGCCTACGTGCCGCGAGCCTGCCCCACAAGCGCTACTCCTGAACTCGACCTGTCGAGAAGAGGAGGGGTAAGCCAAGACCGGACTCTTTGGATCGAAGGCGAGTAACTGAGTTAGACGGTTCTGCGATAGAAGTTGCTCATCTAGGACTCGGTTTTTCCCGTTGCATCATGTAGGTAGTTTTATTTCTGTCTTTAAATTCTGCGCGGATCACTTGCATGTAGAGTGCTGGAGACAAGGTACGCATTTCTATCTCTGCATGCATCATTGATTTCTTCGCGCATCGGCTTTTTCGTCTTCTCCTCTGTTTTTGGCTTAATCATCAGGAGAATCGGAAAAACCGTTAGGCCGCTTGTGTTTATTTGAAAAAAATTAAAAAGAAAAACAAAAAAATTGGGACTTGATAACACTATTGACCCTAAAAGACACTCACATTAAAAATTTGTCTTGGGGAGAGCAACCCCCTCCTTGTATGGTTTGGATGCGCGAGAGAGTGACCCGTACCCTAGGTAGAACCCTCCGGTGCTATTTCTAGCTGACTACCGACTCTTCCGTGCGGGCCAGTCGGTTGGAGTAGCATCGGGTATCCTAACAGGTCACGTAAGCGCTCTGATATTTTGTATGTTCACCCAATAAAATTGACAAGATAAATTGACCGAGCTTTCATGGTCTTCATATTGTGTTGTGTTGGTGAACCGGGGGTTTGCTTTGCGATCATATTTTCTCCAGATCCCATCCGCCCAACTCGCCAGATCAAGATGATGGGTAGACGATCTCTTAGGCAGCCTCTGGTTGCACCGCTTTCAGGCGAGTCTACTTCATCATCTAGGTTGGCCCGTGAGAGTCAAGACCAGCTCTCCGGGCCCGAGTACGATTCCACCCTGTTCCCCCTCGATCCCCTTTCTTTTGCTACTGAGAGACATGAGCCCGAGGAAAGATGAATTGATTTGACAGAACCTGAGTTGGGCTCATCTGATTTTGCAGACGTCGGTATGGCCGCCAGATCAGACGATTACCCCGGAGGTCAGCAGGGAGAGCAGCATGTCGTATTTGACCAGGGGGCGATCAACTCCACCCTGATCGCATCATTAGAGACAGTTCAGCAGCAGTTACGCGATCAGGGAGCTTTTATGATTGAGATGAGAAGGGAGTTGGAGCGACTCTGAGCAGAGCGAGACGAGCCGAGCGAGCCTGAGGACATTCCTGACGCTGATGCTGAGGCAGCAGCCGCAGCAGCAGCTGCAGCAGCAGCTGCCGCAGCAGCGGCAGCCGCCGCCGGAGCAGGACCACCGAGACCGATGCGGGAGTTACACAACCCCGGATCTACACTGATGCACCAGTGGGTGGTGGTACCTGCTATCGTGGGGGATTTCAAGTTCCCTCCGAACACCCTGCAGATGCTTCCTCATTTTCACGGACTTGCCACTGAGGAACCCCACCTCCATCTCTAGGAGTTTTTGATGATCTGCAGCACTGTCCACGACCGTCGTGTGGACCAAGATACGATTCGGATGATGGCCTTCCCTTTTTCACTGGCAGATAGAGCAGCCGCCTGGCTGAAGCATCTAGGGAAGTTTGTTTACACCTGGGAGCAGCTCCGCACCGAGTACTTGAACAAGTACTATCCACTCGGGCGGACGAATGCAACAAGGGCCCTGATCAACAACTTCTCCATGCTCCCTAACGAGCAATTTCACGAGGCATGGGAGAGGTTCAGAGAGCTTCTGGATAGATGCCCACACCACGACATTTCGAAGCCGAACCTAGTTCAGAGCTTCTTTAGTGGGATGATGCCAGAGCTTCAGGGTCTGGTGAATGCTTCTTGCGGCGGGTCCTACTTTGCCAAGGACCACAACCAAGTCTGGGCCATCTATGAGGAGATGGCCGAAAATTACATGGTGATGTCCCAGACTCGGTTGTACACACAGAGAGCTCAGCAGCCGCCAGGACCCGTGCAGTACCAGCGGATAGCACGGGTTGATGCAGGTCCTTCCAGTTCGTCCACAGTTGCAGCCGCACAGGCAGAGTCGGCCGCTGCGGACATGGGGATTATCAGCGAGAAGTTGGACCGCATGGAAATAATAGAGAAGAAGCAGTGCCAGGGCATAACTCAGATGGAGCAAATGGCACAAACTCTGAGCGACATGAAGACCCAGCTCTTGTGTCTTCAGGAGGCACAGACGACTCCTCAGCCCCGTCTTCTGTCGCGAGGCGATTCCGGCGGCAGCCGCAACTCGTCCCAGCGCTCCAGCTCTTTGCAGCAGCCTAGACAAGTTCACCTTGTACAGGCGGAGCCATACCAGCAGCAGCCGCCCTCTTACCAGTCACCACCATCTCCAGACTTACAGATGGTGGTATATCAGCCGGATCAGCCTCTGGCAGCACTGCCGCCAGACCCCTTCGATGCTGAGCCGTTGATGGATGTCAACGGGATTTGGTATGACCGTCCTCAACCTGGAATCCGACGAGACCATCCCGGATTCAGGTGGGGGAATGGGGGTAACCAGTCCCAACAGCAGCCAACCGGTCAGGGAGGGCAGTACTCCCAGCAGAGAGATCACCAGCAGCCCCCAGCATACCAGCCACACCAGCCATCATCCTTCGTACCTCGTCCCTACCAGCAGCAGGGACAGAATTGGAGACGTGAGCAGCAGGCTCACCAGCAGCAGCATCCTTCCTCTTACCCCTCTCAGCAGCAGCAGCACCAGGTCCAGCAGCCTCATTACCAGAGAGGCGACCCGTCGGGCTCCCATGAGAGCCCCGCCATGGATGATCTAGCCCGTCTCTTCACAGAGCAGCAGGCTACATTTAGACGGGAGATGGACGAGTTCCGCCAGGAGATGCGGGACCTGATGAGAGGGAAGGCCGCCATCCCTGCACAGATCGAGCCTAATCCGAATAGCTTGAAGAGGAAATCTGAGCAGGTAATTCACACTGAGCCTACCTCTCCTAGTGACTTATTTGATGATATGTCATCGGATCTATTTGATGCTGATTTTGTTACACTTAGGAGCGGTAGAAGACCAGCAGGCGGTGCCTCATCTGAGCGACAACGCGAGGATCCATCTAGAGCGCCAGATGAGGAAGAGGAGAGCGGTACTGAAGCCACGCATGATGATAACGGTGGTACTGATTCCACCAGAGATGTTGATCCCACCGGCGGTACTGAGGCCGCCGCTTCACCATATCGAGAAGGTGGTACTGACGCCACCAGCAGAGCCGAGCCAGCCCGCGGTACTGAAGCCGCAAGACGTCTAGTTGTAGAGCCAGCTAGAGGTGGTACTGAGGCCACCAACATTTATTCTGATAGAAATGTTGTCTTTCCTCGCATGAATGTATCTCAGAACTCTAATTCGAATAAAGGAAAAGGTTTAGTTTCTTCTGATCCCACTGTGGTGAATGATGTTTGTGAGGATCCGGTCATCGAACCGTCTAGGCCTATTCCTAGTCCTTCATCTGAGAAGGACCCTGTGATCCCCTTTCCTAGAGCCCTTGAGTTGGGGAAGGGGAAGAAAAAAGAAAAAGATCCAAAAAAGAGAGAGCAGGAGGAGTTCAGCCAGGGCATGATAGACCGATTTCACATCCAGCTGACCCTCAATGAGGCTTTGCAGCACATCCCTCTTCTTCAGCGATCCTTGAGAGACAGGACCACAGTCAGGAGGAAGAAGAGGAATAAAACCACAGAGATTCATGTGTTGACCAAAGCCACGTGTCACGCGATCCAGAACCATCTGCCGACCAAGAGGCCAGATTTAGGAGCCCCGTATGTCAGATGTCAGATTAGTGAGCAGAGGTTCGACCGTACTCTATTAGATAGCGGATCGTCGATCAACCTTCTTCCGGCAGCCCTTCTCGACCACTTAGAGTTGGGCACTCTTAGACAGAGCAGGACATACCTTCAGTTTGCTGATCGGTCTGTCAAGAGGCCAAAGGGGTTATTGCGAGACGTTGTCGTCACGATTCAGGTTTGCAATTCCCCGTGGACTTTGTAGTGCTGGACATGGAGACCCCTGACTCGTTGACCGATTCCCCCATCATCCTCGGTCGCCCGTTCTTGGCCACAGCCAAGGCGGTGACTGACCATGACAGTGGGAAGGTATTCTTTCGCGTCCAGGGCGAGAGTATACAAATAGAGACGGTTAAGGACCACAGAGCCAGAGATAGATCCCGCTCAGAGGGCAGTACAGATTCAGAGCAGCTGACAGACGCAGAGCCAGACATCCACCAGGACTGTGATTTTGTGATCACAGATGATGAGGCAGCTTGGGCAGATCCTGCAGCGCAGACCATCCTCTCATATTCAGATACAGCTGATGCAGAGATGATAGCAGAGGATGGTCTGGAGAGCACAGCCCTGGTTCAGGATACTATTGAGTCAGCAGAGTCGGACCTTGATCGCGACACGATTTTCAGTGATGGTGGTACTGAGGCCACCTTGCTCTACGGTGGTACTGATGCCACCGCAGTTGATACAGATCCCTCGGATTCAGAGTCTGATTGGGCAGATTGTGATGATCAGATACCAGACCTGGATCCACCTGAGCCTACAGATGAGGAGGAGGTAGAGGCAGAGCAGATTAGAGACAATGCAGAGGACCCGCCTTCTCCAGATCCAGTTTGTGAGAGTTCGTTATCATTTTCCCAGGCAGATTTGGTAGAATTGTCAGCATACACACATCTTCTTCAGAAGCCAGATTTGCCAGCACCCAGCTGTCCAGAACTAAAGCCGCTCCCTACTTCGCTGAAGTATCGATTCCTTGCGGGAGAGTCTGAGATGTACCCAGTCATCATCTCCGCCGATCTGACTGGAGAACAAGAATCCCGTCTGATGGAGGTTCTTGAAAAGAACCGCAAGGCAATTGGATGGAGCGTAGCAGATCTCCATGGGATTAGTCCCTCGTTGTGCTCCCACCATATCTATCTCGAGGAAGGGGCAAAGCCGTCGCGTGAGTTCCAGCGGCGACTGAACCCCAACCTGAGAGAAGTTGTCATGAAGGAAATATCAAAATGGTGGAGTGCAGATTTTATTTATCCCATTTCCGACTCCAAGTGGGTTAGCCCCTTGCATGTGGTGCCCAAGAAGACTGGCATCACGACTGTGATCAGTGAGTCGGGAGAGGAGATTGCTACACGAGTACCCACCTCTTGGAGGGTCTGCGTTGACTACAGGAGACTCAACCAGGCCACCAAGAAGGACCACTTCCCCCTGCCTTTTATTGATCAGATCATAGAGAGACTGGCAGGGAAGAGCCATTATTGCTTCCTGGATGGGTACTCGGGCTACAATCAGGTGGCCATCGCTCCTGAGGATCAGGAGAAGACCACCTTCACCTCTCCCTTCGGCACATATGCTTTTCGACGCATGCCATTTGGGCTATGCAATGCCCCTGCGACTTTTCAGAGGTGCATGCTGTCGATCTTTTCGGACATGGTAGGGGAGTGTTTGGAGGTCTTCATGGATGACTTCTCGGTTTACGGCGACGGATTCGATTCCTGTCTTGACTGCCTAGACCGAGTGCTCCAGCGATGTATTGCTACCCGCTTGGTTCTGTCTTGGGAGAAGAATCACTTCATGGTGACTCAAGGGACGGTGCTTGGCCACATCATCTCCAACAGGGGCATGGAGGTTGATCCGGCCAAGGTTGACGTCATTAGAAAACTCGCACCGCCGTCCAATTTAAAGCAGCTACGGTCATTTCTGGGGCACGTTGGTTTTTATAGGAGATTCATTCATGATTTCAGCAAGATTGCCCGACCGTTGACTGACCTCTTGACGAAAGACACCGAGTTCCTTGTCGATGACAAGTGTCTTTCATCCTTTGAGACTCTCCAGCAGCGTGTTATTGAGGCTCCTGTCCTTCAGCCACCCGATTGGTCTCTCCCATTCGAGATCATGACGGATGCCTCTGATTTTGCCGTAGGGGCCGTGCTAGGACAGAGGAGGGACGGAGTTCCATTTGCCATACACTATGCTAGCCGCACATTGGATTCTGCCCAGCGGAATTATACGGTCACAGAGAAGGAGATGCTAGCAGTAGTGTTTGCCCTAGATAAGTTCAGATCGTATATCATTGGATCTAGAGTGACTTTGTATACTGACCACACTGCCATCAGGTACCTCATGTCAAAGAAGGATGCCAAGGCCAGACTTACTAGATGGATCCTTCTACTCCAGGAGTTCGACATTGAGATCAAGGATAAGCCTGGAGTCAAGAATGTGGTGGCGGATCATCTCTCCCGATTAGAGCAGCCTGAGGATTCTGAGCAGATTGATCCCATTCATGATACCTTCCCAGATGAGGTGATCCTTGCTATCACCTCACTCCCGTGGTATGCCGATATTGTGAACTTTCTCGTTGCTGGGAAAGTCCCACAAGATTGGCCCAGGCAGAGGCTTGAGACCTTCCTTGCGAAGGCCAAGTCCTACCACTGGGAGGATCCCATCCTTTACCACGAAGGAGGGGATAGCATCTGGCGTCGGTGTATTCCTCAGGAGGAGCATCATAGTGTCCTCACTTACTGCCACAAGCTTGAGGCAGGAGGACATCATTCTGGGAGGAGAACGGCACAGAAAGTGCTCCAATCCGGCTTGTGGTGGCCTACACTCTTCAAGGACTCTGATGAGTTCGTGAAGAGGTGTACTGACTGTCAGAGGATGGGCACTTGTGGACAACGTGATATGATGCCGATGCAGCCCATTCACTTCTGTGAGGTTTTTGACGCATGGGGCATCGATTTCATGGGTCCATTCCCTAAGAGTCAGGGATTCGAGTACATTCTGTTGGTCGTAGATTACGTTAGTCGTTGGGTTGAGGCTATCCCCGCCCGAGCCGCTGATGCGAAGACAGTTTGCAGATTTTTGAAGAAGCACATCATCATGCGGTTCGGGGTTCCACGAGTTCTGATTTCTGATGGGGGGTCTCATTTCATCAACGACCAAGTGAAGGCCCTTGCCAGCGAGTTCAGCATAGACCATCATGTTGCCACACCATACCATCCACAGACAAATGGTCTAGCTGAGGTGTCGAATAGGGAGATCAAGAATATTTTGCAGAAAGTCGTCCGCCCTGACCGAAAGAATTGGTCACAGCTTTTGGACTCGGTCTTGTGGGCATATCGGACGTCTTTCAAGACTCCATTGGGTACATCTCCCTTTCGCCTCGTTTATGGCAAGCCGTGCCATCTACCTGTTGAGCTGAGGCACAAGTCACTTTGGGCAGTCACAGATATTCTTATGGATCCAGATGGTATAGGAGACCAGAGGAGGGCAGAGCTAGCCGCCTTGGAAGAGCTTAGAGATACAGCTTTCTCAAACAGCCTACATTATAAGGAGAAAGTGAAGGAGTGGCATGATTCTCATATCAGCCACAAGCATTTTGAGATTGGACAGAAAGTATGGTTGTTTGATGCGAGGCTCAGATTATTTCCAGGAAAGCTACAGAGCAAATGGAAGGGACCTTACTTGGTCAGAAAGGTACACGATAACGGTAGCATTGATATATCTGAGTTATCTTCTGAGAGTACCTTTCGAGTGAACGGCCAGCGGCTCAAGCCATTTCTAGATCATGGGCCGCGGGACGTTATTATTGCCGCTATTCATTTTGCGTGAGATGTGGTCTTTTGACTCACATCTTTTGCATCTCACGCCTGATATCTACTGTTCTTTCCGCCTGTATAGATCCAGTTGTCCATATCATTCTATTCTTTAGTCCCACATCCCTTTTCTCATCCTGTGATTATGTTATACTTAGGGTGTACTTTACCCTAAGTATAGGGGGGATGTTGGACCTACGGGTATTCTTTTTATTCTTTTTGCTCCTGTTTTTGTTGCCTATACTTAGGGATATTTTACCCTAAGTATAGGGGGGCAGATTCTGCATATTCTTCACTCGGATTTCCCTTCATGTACAGCTTGCTATACTTAGGATTAGTTAATCCTAAGTATAGGGGGAAACCACCGAGTTCCTCGTATTCTATTCATTTATTCATTTCTGTACTTATCCATTCCTTTTCACTTCCCTATACCAAGCACGAGTTATGTCATCTTCATCGCTCTTGATCACTCTGAGGACATCGTTCGAGCTAAGTATAGGGGGGGTGTATATATTTCATATATACTTTAGCCATAACTCGTACTTTGTGTGAGTGTGTTAATAAATAAAATGGCTAAAAATCACAAAAATTTAAAAATTTTTCATGTACATAAACCTCTTTTATCCTTGCACATACATAGCTAGTGTATAAAGTATTTTTGTAAAAATGATTTCAAAAATCTTTTGTGTAAAGTTTGTGTAAGTATTTTGTATCAAAATTATGTATATAGTACAAAATTTTTCTAAAATGTTTTGAAAATCAAAAGTTTGCAAATATCTTGTGTAAATGTTTGTAAATATCATTTTGCAAAACTTGCACCTCATGCATCATTCAATAATGATTTCAAAACATTTTTCAAAAATTTTGCATGATTGTAAAATATGTGTAAATAGCATCTTGTGTAAATATATGTATAGAGTTTTTCTTGGATGAGAGTTGACATTTAAACTAAGTCTGGAATTAAATTGAGAAATGGAGCTTAAATAAGATCTTAATCCACTTAACTTTAAGAGGAACCTTATAGGACTTAGGGTTAAGGCTTTTCAGGTCCATAAGGACTTAATTCTTTGAGTCCACTAGGCTATGAGCATATGTCATCTTGATGAGCCTAAGTAGAGCACTTAACAACACACGCATGACTCTTAGAGACAATGGCTTGACTTGCACCTGCACTTACACATGGCTCTCCATGGATGAGGTGGTGAGGAGGCAGTTTCCTTTGGCTTGGGGTAGCATATGAGGGTAGTACTTTTAGGCGGAACCTCTCTTCTTCTTATAGTGAAGGAAGTGCACCTCAACTTGGTCTAGTGGTGTTGAAAGCTAAAGACAGAAGCCGTGGGTTGCAATAAAGCTTCAAAAGAGGGATAGTCTACTGGCTCAAGGGGAAAATTTCTTATATGCTACACCATGTAGATACGTTGTACAGAAGTTCTTGAAAAAAAAATGCAAAAATGCAAAAAGAACTCCAAAAAAAGTGGTGGGTCGGATTGAAAATTTAATAACCCCACCGGAGTGTACATAGTCAAATAAAGCAAAAGCTTATGGTATCAATGTTACATCTCATGAAGCTTGCAGCGGGAGACTTAGCTACACTAGCTAAGCTTCCAAAACTCTATACTTCTACCCCCTCTTCTTGAGCCGGTTGCACTTGAACTTAGAAGGGAATACCCCGCTTCTCGAGGAAAGAGTTGCTAGACCGAGGCATTAGAGTTACCAGGTTGAGGGAGGTTGTTTCTTTGTTACTTCTGAGGTGGGGAGCCACATATCACTTACACCGCACGGAAAGATTCATGGTCATTAGAGTTTGTGTATGTAGACTTGTTCTGATCTGGTTTATTGAGGAGTCTTGCCCATAGATTGGTGGAACTTGGAGGCTGTTGAGTTTTAAGCTTAAGTCTAAGTAAGGTTCCGACACATTAATAATCCAAAGATCTGATCGAGCTCCATATTTCAATTTAATGAAGGAAAGTTTAATAAATCAACCTTGATCCATGTACATCCTCTTTTTCTTTTTCTTTTTCTTTCTTTTTCACTTCTTTCTCAAATAAGTGTTTGCTAAGGGACTAGCAAAGTTAAGTATAGGGGGGTGATGAATACCCATTCATCACTCTTTATTCTTCTATTTTAGCTACAAAAACCTTTGCAAATACATGTAGATATGTGTAAATACAAATAATTACCAAAAGCATGCATTGTGTAAAAAAACCTGTAATTAGCATGTTTTTGTGCAAAAATAAAAGAATAAAGAGTAAAAAGAAAAAGAGGGAAATATTTAGAATAAATATTGAGCAACTTGACCCGAGGGAGGGCTCAGCATGGGCCTGACCGCATAAAAGACAAAGTAGAGGGAGATAGGAGCTCATGTGTATATACTTCTGTAAATAAATAAAATTATATTTTCCTTACCCAAAAATATGCTTGTACATATTCTGTGTATATTTAGAAACTATTAAAAACAAAATAAAAAATTTTAAACAATCAAAAATTCAAAAATGCCCTTTCACCATGTGTATAGACCATCATCCCTTATTTATTTAACCCTAAAAAATAAATGTACTTATTTTCTAAACTTTTTGTAAATATTCTATGTTACATTTTGTAAATAAAATAAATAAAAAGAAACAAAACAAAAATCAAATAAGAATTACAAAATTAAAAATACAAAAATACAGTGTATATACCATGTATATAAATGTATATAACTATTTATTTAACCTATGAATGTAAATAATTAAAATAAAATAAAAATACCATGTTGTTCTTCATTTCATGATGTAAATAAATAAAATATAAAATGGGCATAAAAATACACAAAAATAACAAATAAAAAATTCAAAAATTAAAATCTATATAGTGTACATATACCGATATATATAGCTACCCTATTTTTATTTCCAAAAATTAATTAAAAATCACCAAAAAATAGAAAAAAATAAAAGAAAAATATTTCATGTTTTAAGTTTTTCTTAATTCGGCCTTTTTCTACCTTAAATTAAATAAACAAAAAAATCGATTACGTGGCAGCTCCTGATTGGTCCACGGGGGATTGTTGACCCCGGTCAACTCCCCCGCGGACTCCTTCCTTTTCTGGAAGATGCGCTCCGCCCCGCCTTTGCCGAATTTTCCACGCGTCTCCAGACTGTCGCCCACGCAAACCCCGTGCCCGGATTCTTCGCCGATCATCCGTATCCCTCGCCAGATTCTTTGCCGCGAAATCCATGCCTTCCTTAGCCGTCGTCGCCTAACCCTAATCGGGCCTGCACTTATATATAGAATTCCCTCCGCCGCCTCCGCGCCTCATCTTTGGCTCCCTACCTTCACTCCCGTGACCTCCATCGTAACCACCGAGGTGACAGCTCGCGTTGGCCCTTGTTGCAGTGAGGAGGAGGTGGCCGGTCATTGATCCGGCAGCTTCGCGCCGCCGTTGCTCCGCCGCTTGCAGGAGCTCGAGCCTCAGGCCTTGACGCCCTTCGAGGCTACGACCGGGAGTTAGCCACACTCCAGCACAGTCTTCCGCTTCGCCCAGGTAATCTTTTCGCCCTTCCATTTCGCCTAATTTTGGATTTCGCCCAAATCGACCGTCCGACGTGCTTCCCTGATTCCGGCCATCTCGCTCAATATCTCGATCATCGGAGCACCCTATCACCTTCGCCACTTTCTCACGCACATTCTTCGCACTTTCACTCAACCCAGCTCGCCCCGGAGCTGGGAGTCGAGCTCCATCACCCGTCGCTCGCCGGAGCTCCTTCGCCCCGACCCACCAGCCACCTTCACTTCGCTTTCTTGGGTCGAGGCACTTTGCCCTCGACCCGCGAAGCTTTCTGTTTGCTTTGCAGGTCCAAAGGGAGGCGTTTGAGCCCCCCTTACATTCCAGCCAGAAGCTTCGCGCCGCCAGCCTCGCCGGAGCCCCTCCAGGGCTCGGCTGGGCTATCGGACAATACCATCAGCTGCGGGGCTTCACCGCGGACCCGTTCCGATCATCAGGAGCAGCTGAGGAGGAGTGCAGCTCACGCAGGAGGACGGCGAAGTTCGCCGGCGTCGAGTTCTTCCATCATCCTCCAGAACCATCCGATGACGCCTCCGCTCCAGTTTTGATCTCAGCCATCCATTCCTCGAGGAGCAGCAGCCGTCGATCTCTCTGAGGAGCTCATCCGGACCGTTGCAGCAGAGGAGAGAGGCACCGGAGCCCAGCACCGTGAGATCTTCCACGTGTCCTCGCCTCCACCGTCGATCGAGCCCAAGAGACACCGAAGAAGAGCGCCCGCCGTCCCGAGCCATTGGATCCACCACGTGGCGCGCATCTGGCCGTCGACGAATAAAGGGGTAAATTACTTAGGCCCCCCTCTTAGTTTGTCTTTTTCGTCCTAGTCCTGTAAATATTTTTAGAACTTTATTTACGTAGGGTAAATTGCATGATGGACCTTGTGCTTAGTTTTATTTGCATGCATGCCCCTGTGTGTATGTGACCACGTGCTTCGTCACGTGTTTAGTTGGGCTTTTTACATCTTTTATCCTGTAGATCTGGGTTGTTATAAAATGAAGAAATATTTTATGGTATTTGCAGTTGTGCCCCTGTGAGCGTTTTTATTGGACATGTGCGGATTTTAGTGGGCTTTTTGCACCCGTACCCTCGGACTTTTTGGTACCAGTTACCAAAAGGTCCCAGGAGTGGGTTTTTATTACAAAGAGGCCCCTGAGTTCCCCAGCCACGCGCCACGCGCGTGACTTGCTGGGTATTTTGCACCTGGACCCCCAGATCCTCGGGTATTTGCACTTACGTCCCTGTGCATTGTGCCCCCTTTTCATTTTTGAATAAAATATCAAATTACCTCCAAATTCCATGAGATTTTGACACATGGCTCCTGCCATGGTGTGGGAATTTTAGGGATTTTTGAGGACATTGTTGATTTCGTTGAGTATTTTTAAAAATTCAAAAACCTACTTTTTAGCTACTGTCTAGGTTTGAAAATACCAAAAAAATTATAAAAACCCCACCAAAAATTCTAAAAGAAAATTAGATACTGTTGTTTGCTTGCTGTTTGATTTTCTAGCCAAGTTTGGCTATTTTCCATTGAGTAAAAACCCTAAAAATTGAAAAACCCTCAAAAACTCATAAAAATTATAATAATTAAATTAAAAATCCAAAAACAATAATTAAGGTGCCTAAATTTTCCTTATTCTTCCTAGTATACAGGAAAATTACCTTCAGGGCTTCTTGAGATCCAAAAATATTTTATTTTTGGGTCTTAAGCCTTGCTGGACAGTACCTTTCATTTTTTGCACTGTTTGATTTTTAGAAAATAATTTACCTATTAGAAAAATATCAAAAATTCACCAAAAACATTTAAAAACCTAAAAAACATAAAAACAATTTTTCTGGAATTTTTGCTTGATTTTTGGTGTGTTAAATAAATTGCTCAAGTGTGCTTGTTTATACTTTCTTTATTTTCCTTCACATATTAAAAATTCTAAAAAATTATAAAAAAATCAAAAACCACTAAAAATTAGCTTCTCTGAAATTTGACTACTTAGTTTTTCAATCGTGCTCCTTGTGTTCGACCCTGGATCGCTATACCAGGTAAAAAGAATAGCGAAGACCGCTTACATTCATTGTTTTCAGCGATTTATCATCTTTTCTTAAGTGGTTTAAAACATTATTTTTCCGTTGACCGAATCACGCGGTTGAGAACGACGACACTTTGGCATATTATTTATCCTCTCTTAATCGTGTGGTTTTCGTGTCATCAAGCCTCCCGTGCTTCGTTGCAGCCAAGCTCCTCCGCCGCTGCCCCGCTCCGGTCGCTCAACTCCGTCGAGCACTACCCCTCTCGCAGGTTATCCCTCTCTCCCTTTATCTCTCTCTCTCTATCTCTATCTCTCTCTCTCTCCGCTGACACTCGACCTCAACTCCGTCGGCCACCGTCCTCTACTGCGTTCGCCAACTGACTCCTCCGCCACGCCGCTGCTCCCTCGACGTCCCACGATCGTGTGTCGGTCATCGCCGCTTGGAGCTCTACTCCTCTGCCAGCCATCCGCTTCATCGACAACCGCCAACCACCACACCACCGGCCTACCTCCGCCTTCGCGCCACTAGCAGCACCAGAGGTCCTCGCCGTCGTTCTCCACCGCTATCAATCTCCACCGACTTCGGCTGCCCACGACTTCATCTCCGCCTTCGTCAGATCCAACGTCAACAAAGTCGCCGACAACGCCACCGACCACCGTAGCCAACGCTTCAACCTCTGCTCCTCCGCCCCCTCGCCTTCCTCGACTCCACCGCACCGCCAGGCGCCACCAGGAGCGGCACCGCCCTCCGCTTCGACCCAGCCACCGGGCGCGAGGCCCGAGGCCCTAGCACGTGCATAGCACGTGCGTGGGGAACGCCAGAAGAGCCATCCCAGGGGTCACGTGCTTTGCACGTGCCCACTGGGCAATTTGCATAAAGGCCCCTGAAGACCCCCTATTTACGCACGTGTCCAGCCGCCCAAGGAGCACGTGCGAGGCACGTGCTCCCTTGGGAATTTTGCAGATTACCCCGGAGTTATTGGTAATTTCAGAAAAGCCCCCCCACTGCAGTTTGCTTTACTTGTTTATTTTATTTAAATATTGCAATCAGACCCCTGTGTTCCCCCTCAGTTTTGAACATCTTCTTTATATTATTTTATTAATCCAAAAATAGCAGATGTTTGTTAATTAATTCTCTACACCTTGACATATTGTGGGCATTTTTGTGATGGATGATTAATTAATAAATAATTGTTTTGTGGAAATTTGCATATTTTGCCCATTTCTTGCTTGGAAATTCATTGAAATTCATAGTTGATTAATCATTGCTCTAAAAATCCCCGAAAAATCACATATTGTAGAGTTAATTGTTCTTAACATCATGCTCAAAAAGAATTGAATTTGCATGCATAGTTTGCTCTATAAAAATCATCTTACATCTTTTGGTATTTAATTTTTAATAGGTATTAAACCCCACATTTTTTAGATTTAGGATTTTTCTGAGATTCATCACATAGTGATAGATCTTAGATAATTTTATTTCTTGAAAATAAGTAGGTTTAATATTTATTATAATTAAATATTAAAAATCATTCTGTTTGCATTTAAAAATCCATAAAAAAATTCATATTGCATCGAAAAATTCCAAAAAAAATTACAGTGCACTTATTTCGTCATATTTTACATCTCGGCCAAGTTTCATATTTTTCGGACATCGTTTGATCGAAATTTACATTTTAGTCCCTAAAATAGGCCGAATTTGCATATTGCATCCTATATTACATTAAAAATTCAAAAAAACCGCCTCGAAAATCGAATACGAACTTTGATAGACTTAATTCTAGGTTGTTCCTTTGCCTCCTTATGATAGATCTTGGGACTTGTCCAAGTAAAACAAACATAAAACCACACGATTAAAACTTGATTAAATTTTGTGTGGTTATTTTCTTGACCGTTTCCGATTGCCGCCTACAACGCACGACTAAATCATTTTACGCACTTCACGATAAAAACAACTTTTTAAAACCGGCATTTTCGGATTCGTCACATGGTAACCATAGAAATCTTTTGTTGTTGAATATCAAACATTAAATGTGTCCATGATTGGTAGTGTCCATTTTTTCTTGATAATCTTATTCACATGGTAACATAGAATTATTTCCTCACGCCACAGTTTGCACTCCGTTGCATCTCATACTATGGGAATAAGTTAACAAGAAATATAATATCAAAGACTCTTATATTGGGAAATGCTTGTTGGGTTTAATCAAACCGAAAGGCAAGATCCAAAATAAAATAAATAATAGTTGCTTGCATAGTAATCAAGGTTTTCATGACATTTATGATTATCCTTCTTTGCAAGCTCAATAAAAAATGCAAATTGAACCGCAAAAGTGAACATGATCACCAAGATGATCGAACCTAGCGAGGACTATATATGTCTTAATCTAAGTAGTGGCTTGGGGATACGGTGATCAATGTATTTATCTATTACCATTGATATCTCTTCTCTTCTTACCAACACTACAAGAAAAATGAGTTGTGGTCACAGAATATGGCTACGGAAACTTGTGGCCACTAGTTTCTCTTAGATACAATCAATGACCAAAGTCTTCATACAAGAGTTGTGGTTACGACAAGTTCTGTGGTCACTTGTATTGGCCACGACATATTCGTGGTTAAAAAACTCTTGCGACGAGACTTGTGGCTACAGCTACTGGCCACGACATGTTGTGGCCAGAGTCCAATTCCATGACTACAAACCCCACATCCGTGGACATAGTTCTGTAACCACGACTTGTTTTCCTTGTAGTGCCATCAACGAAATTGCAGAGATGGGGAATTACTCTGAGATTAGGGTACCATGTACGAGATAATTGAAGGGAATGCTTATTAGCCCATTCTAGGGTTTCTCTTTAGAAGATACATTACGGTGGCCCGGGGCAAATATAATACAAAACCATATCACACCACCAAGTACTGTAAGTATGAAAGGATCTGCAAATGTCGCAAGAATAACACTACTAGTTTTCTTCAATATAAGACAACCCTTATTATGCAACTATCAGAAACATCCATAGTATATGGAACAACAACAAGTAAGCAACTTCAATCACCAACCCTAACTCTAGTCTCCACGGATAAAGGAAGGATGGTAGCACCGAAGAAAGGAAGGATGGTAGCACCGAAGCTGAGTTGGTCTAGTTACCATTACTACTGCTTAGTTGAAATGACGACCACTAGTGCTGCCATTGTCATCGCCAACTTGGTGGTCCGCTGGCCATTGAGCATCATGGCTATCATTGATGCACTGATGAAGACCACCCTCCCATACATCGGCGATAAGTGGAACGCGGCCTCTCGATCATCACAGTCTCCACGCATGTCTCGTACCTCCTGCAAATTAAACATTCTAAAGTTGGAAAATGCTCGACTCTGCTCATGCACAAAAATATCAATCAAAAGAAAATGTCATCGTTGTTAGTTTTTCCATTTAATGGCCACGATATCAAAGATTTACTAATGTGCCTTCCCGGATTGGTTGTGTAGAATCTGCTTAATTTTAGTAATAGGATATATCTAATGTCTAATTCTAACGATCAGGTGAATATTATTTGAACCATAAATAAATATATCAGCATAGATTATAGTAGGGTGTTTTGCCCGCGCTTCGCGGTGGACTGGCAGAGGTATGCATACATGATAGGTAAAAAAGAAGGCGAAACAACCATAAATGATGTAAAAAAACCAAGTTAATTAATATAGTGATTTGTTGTGGTTAAAATATCGTAAAATCCTAAGGAAACAATGGAGCAAATAACAGATATTCTCGTAAAAAATGGAAACAAACAAACGTTGATTTTTTTTACATATAAAACAATGGAATTAGCTTAACATTAAAATAAAGAGATGTTTACAATATTTTTATTGTTAATCAAATGAATACTACAATCACCAGTTTACTTCCATCTAACCAAAGATGGGAGGCAATGGAGATATTGGGAAGATACGTAACACTCTAACCCCAAACATAGTACCACATGGAAAACTCACAAAGTGTGGGTGTGGTATATAAGTGATAGGGATTACTACTTGACAACTTGGGCTTAAGCATTTTGGGTGGTTGTCAACGGATCCATTTGGGTCCGTACCCAACAAGTTGTCAGGGCTAGTTTTCTCCCCCCCCCAAAATAAAAAAGTCCCATACCGTGGAAACATAACATTTCCGGGTGGGATAAAAAATGAGGAGATTACTACCGAACAATCCGGCTTAAGTATTTTGGGGGTTGTTAATCGGTCCGTATGGACTCGATCCCAAGAGGTTGTTAGGGCCAGTAATGTTCCGTTAACGGACCGGGGACCTAAGCCCGGAACGTTAAACTCTGCTTCTTGTACAAATTTTTTTGCTTCTCTTCTTTCTTTCAATCTTTTTATTATTGAGCTCTGTTGCACAGTGACTTTTTCCCTCTTTCTTCTCTTTGTAATAGGTTGTGTGTTCTCATTTTCTGATTTTGAATGGTCACCAATGTTCAGTTCGAAAGAAGGCATGTCACTCTTGAGAGGTGAATCTTTTTTTGTTGTATCTTGAGATTGATACAGTGGATCTTCATCACAGATTTCAGAAATTAAATTCTGAAGTTTTTCTCCGATATCTGAGTCAGTAGGTTCCAAATCTCCTACATTGACATCAGATTCATTTCGTGTTGTTGCATCCATGTCTTGGTCCTTGTCATCAATGTCACCTTCATCTTTATTTCCAGATATATTCTCCAAAGTTTCTTCTGAATCTAATGCTTTATGACCAAGATCATTCATATCATGATCAGGAACCATTTTTATTTTTTCCTTCAGCTCCGTAATCTCAGTTGTCAACCTAATATTCTCTTTCTTCAATTCTGAATTTATTCTGATATATTCTTCAACTTTTGTCCTATATGTTTCACTTATTCCTTTGATTTTCTCTTTCAGCTCCTCTATCTCAATGGAAAATGCAGCACACATACATGTTTTTTGTTTCTTTTTTTTACAATGTCTGCACTGGAAACAGAAGCATCTTTTTTTTGTTCACTCATTTCTTCGAGCTGTTGCTTTCCTTTCTTTTTTAAAGCATCCTCTGGTACTGGGATTGGGTGTATGATCAAAATTTCTGGTCTTCTAACCGCAAAACCATCCATTGTAAACTTCTCAAAAGGAAAGACATACTCGTCTGCTCCTATCTTTACAATTTCATTTTTTTGAAGTTGTAAAGCAGGCAATATCTATATAAACAAGATAATTTATTATTGGAAAAAAAATGAAATTACGAGTCATTCAATATATTATTAATCATCTCAACAAGGCTTACTTGATCACAACTTATTGAAACCAATGCTCTTGAAACTCCTTTGATTGGTCCAGCCCACTTCCTTATTCGTGGCCTAAGATCTCTGCTGACCACAAGCTCCTTGCAGCAGTACTCCATCATCCATACCTGATACATTGGTGTTATTAATATTTATGTATTTTATCATTTAATAAATTATATTTTCAAAGAACTCACATATAAGCAGGCAACACATCCTGTAAGGTAACCAAGTGTTACCCTTGATGAACCTGCTCTTCTCTTCTGAACTCTACTCACAACGTCATCCATGTTAAATAGTATCATCCTTGCTACAGCCCCAGACCAGTTAAAGTATCTTGTATCTTCAAGTGATTCTACATAGTGTAACAAATCTTTCGGAAAAGAATAAGAACTGTCTGGGAAAAGGAATGTGGCAAACATCAAAAGTATCAAGCATGTAACATAAATAGAGACAGAGTTGTCATCATCTCTATTGTAGTAGTCCTCGAGTATGCTGTTCAACTTCCTTCTATTGAAAATCATTCCTTCTGCAAACATTTTGTGAGATATAAAAGACTTCCATTGAAGGTGTCTTCCTCTCACTGTTATTGAAAATCCGGAGCTTGGCAGGCCCAAAATTGCTCCAACTTCTTCATCACTGAAACTCACTACCTTATTCCCAAATCTGAAATTTCTGCCTCCTTGGTATTGCTCAACCAACCATTGAAGGTTTTTTCTTTGTATTTCAACATGGCTAATGTTAATTATTTTCCCAAAAGCCGTCTTTGACAGTAGTGCTTGTTGTTTCGGAGTGGGTCTATGGTTATCAATGAACTGAACAAAATGTTCAATGTAGCACATGTGTTGTACATAACCTTTGCCTAAAGAAGAGGAAAAAATATATTTGTGTTTGCAATAATCAGTGATTTTATTCATACAAATAAAAAACGCAATTTTTATTTAAGTAAACATAAATATTCATACTTCCAAAATCATCATTATGCTTCAGAGCATCCTTATCAACATCGAATTCCTTTGTTTTGATAACTTGTAGTTGTGGTCCTTCTGTTCATACCATTCACCAGAGATATAATTTGACTAAAAATGTTAAAATAGTCGTATAAATTTGAAAATGTACTTACTTTTGATTTGTTGCTTCTGCCGATGGATCTGGAGTTCCATCATTGCACCCCCACTATACTGATCTGAGTCTTCATCCCGTTCCCTCGTTGGTTCAACCAAGTTCGATTGCATCTCCTCCATCGTCGCCTGATGTCCTTCTTTTCTCCTTAGATAGCGATTTCTCGAGTGGAAACTCTCTCCTAAATCGAATCGCTAGAAGATCGCCCGCCTTGCCGTCGTCGCCCTTATGCGGTAAGTTCTTTTTGATTAATTTCAAATTAGGTTTTCTTGTAACTTTATTATATGAATATACTTCATATGTTACTTTCCTTAAATTCGATTTAATTTACTCACATATCTCTTTTTTTGAATTATTGGTAATTTTGTATTTTTTGAAATTAAATGGGAGCTCGTTTTCGATTTTGACTAAAAATAGAAAGAATTTGAATTTTTAAATTACAAATTGATTTAACTTAATCAATGAGTAATAATTAATTTGGTGATTAAGTAATTATCGAAAACTTCATTTCCCCTTTTTCCTTTGCTCTTCAACCATTGTTAGCTATCTTTTACTTTTGAAATTCATTTCTGCTTTATCTTCTCTACGTCTAAACAGGTCAGTATTTTATCTTCATCTACTCACTATGTTTATTCTTCTTCTTTTTTTCCTTTGTTCAAAATTCCAGTATCTGTTTTCATCAATCTTTATGCACAATTTAAATGTAAAAGATTAATTTTTGTGTATAGCTTTTGATTCTTTGAATCAGACATGTGTTTCTCGCAAGAAATTATTCATAGCATCTGCAATATCATTCTCTAGCGAAATTTTCCTGTTGTATATAAAATCACTAATTTCATATTTCAAATCCGTAATTCAGGAAATCATACATTGTTTATTTATCACTGCTTATGTTCTCTTTTGAAAGCATCAAAAATTTCAAAGATAAAATTTTTAAAATGTTATATAATTCATATATCACCGTGAGAGCATCATTGTCAGCACTTACCATGTATATATTCCCATTTTATTTGTAGAATCGAGAATATCAAACCAAGAGAAATTTCAAATTGTAGAATAGAAGACGAAGCTGTAAAATATAACATGGTTTTGTAAAATATAGACTAATAATGTTAAATAGGGGCAACATTGGCAATTACTTAATGCAAAATATCACAATTCACAGTAAAATACCCTCAATTCTTGTAAAATAAATAGTACATTTGTAATATATTATGATACAATTGTAATTATATGTAATATCAAGATTCTGAGAAAATAAATATACATTCGTATATGTAACGTACATATATTAATTGAGATATACATTAATATAATAGAGTAGGCTTTTGTAAAATATACAATTTATACGTAAAATATGATAAGTGTTTGTAAGCTTGTTTAAAAGTTTGTAAAAAATATTCTGCAGTTATTTTAATTTCATTGTAAAATATGTTCTAAATTTGTAGTTGTCGTTTGTATTGTGTAAATTATAGATATATAACGTAATTCATTGTTTCATTCCCTTATGTCCAAATTTCTCATTTTGTATATGCGTATAGGAGAGTTTGCAATGTCTTTATCAATTTCGTATTTTATTACGTAACCGAATGTAATTTTTTTTACTTAATATGTGTAAAATTCATTTGAATAAACGCAATATGTCATCGTCTTTTAGGATTTTTTCTGTATATGCGGTAGATTATATGTTGTAAAATATACCTTAAAGATGTAAAATAGTACAATATTTTGTATTACCATAACAGATTATTTCAAAATACGTTGCTTTTAATCAAACAAGATTTTGACGAAATGTTGTGTTCTTAAAAATGCTTATTTGCTAAATATAGAATGTTTAGTGACGTGTAATATTTTATTTTACATTAATTTAACCATCCCTCATTATAGGAAAGTTAGTTGTCACGAAAACCACATAGTGGTTTCAATCTCCTTCGTGCACTCCTCATCCCACGGTCTAAGATGAAACCTTTCCTTAATCAAGGAAAGGTGCCACCTCAATTCAAGTGCACCCTATATATATATATATATATTAGAAACTAGTCTGAGTTTTATTACTATATGTAGAAGTCAATTATTTTTATATTTTTATAATTAATTTTTATTGAAATGGTACGTAAAGAATGTTGCCAAAAGGAGTTAAAATAAAATGCATAGAAAACTTTTTAGATTTAGTGTATTCACGTGATAACCGTTAGCACATTTTGTAAACTACTAGTTATTGTAAGATCCAAGTTTAGAGGTTAATTCTAAACCAATTGAAGTTATAAATAAAATAGACTCATGTCCGCGAAGCCGTCGGATTCAAGGATTACGGTTGGTTTACCTTACGACAACTTTGCGAAAGGTTAGTGGAAAAACATATATTTGAAATAATGGAGGATTGTTGGTGTTTTATATCATATACATTTATATCTATAACATTTTTTTCTACTTGTTGATTTGCTATAACAACAATACGTTGATAACCATCATTGCTCTAGAATGGAATGTTATTAATACACTCTACGTGGTATTTACATGTAATGTAATGCATGTAACTCCATATTTATTGATTCAAATTTCAATATTATCATGGACATTATGTTTTCTTCGTTGGAAGATGTAAAACGTCTTGATTTTAATCATTATTATATCATAATAACATCATAAATATAATACTTGCGTTATCAATTTTGGGGTTGCATGCATGATGCACGTTATACACTTTATATCTCTTGTTTTATTCAATTGTTGCGGAATAATATTTCCGTTAGATTTGGATTACATAACATATACTTCTCAAGATATTAAATTATCACGTTAATATTACATGGTTTGTAACGTTCTAGTATATCTATATAAATTGGTATATAGCATTCGTTTGACACACAATTCAATCCATCTTTCCCCTATCTCTTATTATTGCTATAGTTCGATTTGAAGGAAGAATCTTTGTTGCTTAATTGGTCTCGACCTTTGCGAGTGTACATCCGTTGGGATCTCACCATTGAATTATGGAGAGTAGTCGTATCGATGTCGGTTAAACAGTCAGGATTTTCGTGAGAGGTACGAATCTATTCTTAAGGTTAATGTATTTTGCATGTCTCGACAACTTGTTTCATCAAGTCATCATTCAGATATTTTATATCTAACCCTCCTTTTATTTTATCTATACATTGCCCATAGGCACCTCCCTTTGATCATGAATATGGCGGTCTTTGCCCATTGAGTACCACGACAATCATCGATCCACTGATGAAGATCACCCGTCCATACATTGACGGCAAGTGCGGTGTTGCCTTTTCGATCATCATGGTCTCCACGCATGACTCGTACCTCCTGCGAACACATAACAAGGTTGAGGATTATTGACGATATCTGAATATTGTTCTTTCTTTGAAAGGCATATTAATGAAACAATTGGCACTTCAAGTATATTTAATGAAACTTATCATGCATAAGATGTTAATGAATCACAAGCTTACTGAAAAGTTAAATATGCCCTTGTGAGAAATGCATTGGAGTAAGTGATGAACATGGAGTGGTGGTCGTCCAACATCTGCCCGATGGACAAACTCACGGGCTGGCTATTGGGTTGAGGTCCAACATCAGCGGCAGTGTCGCAGGCTGAGGAGAAGGCCATGGCTGCCAGTGAAGGGAGGTGTCCCTTCTAGTGCGATAGTTGGGGAGAGGTGAAGGTGTCGTTGGCTTTTTTGGCATTCATTTAGCTGATGTTTTCCTACCAAGATTATATAATCTATACTCTATACTAAAGCTGGGTCCCCAACACGTCGTCCCTTCTGGACTCAGACTTCACTGTTCTCTTCATTCGCCTCCATCATCCGAATCCCTAAAAAGTTCTCATTCAGAGGGACGTACTGTTTCCATTTGCGTACTTGCTTTGGTTCTAATCTGTTGCTAGAAAGGTATGGATTTTTAGTTCGATTTCTTACACAGTTGGTCAATCTTTTGCCTTAAATCTTCTTATTACCCTCGGTTTTTTTAACTATGTATAAATCAATTACTACAAATCAATATGCTCTACTTCTCTGTCTGTCTTCATGTGATTATTATTTTCATTCCTAAACATTCATTTCATTATGCATGCATCGTGTCTACCTTTGCGATATTGGTTTTTAAATCTTTTTGTTTTGTTCTTGAGTTTTCTTCTTATGACTTCTATGGTATATTGTAATCTGCTTTACCGTTTTCTACTGTTTTGATATTGTTAGTGTTTGCTGATATTTTATTTTTTTATATTTACATTGATGACGATTTAATTGCATTTTTCACATGTTATGTTGAGGAGAGTTGATGAGTTACCTGCAGTTGCTTCATTCTCGCATGTATCCTGCGAAACTTTGTCGTATTGTGTTAACAACTTTTTGATCTGTTTTTTTTTGTTTTCCAAAATAGACCTACTGCACATACTATCGCCACATAGCATTTGGAATATCAGATACCTATTGTATATGCATAATCATTCATCTACATACAGAGTTGCCTTCAAGCCATCGAGAACTGTCTTTCCCATCCATTTTCAATGGCTATAACATTTACAAAATCTAATTCTATAAAGTCTATATGTCCGATAATAGTCTTGGTTAGACACATTGTGAATCCTCTACCCTTTTTTGATAGTTGGTTATTGATGTTTCCACAAAGATCAACACTACGAGAAGATGGAAAATATAAAACTAATTGCAGCGCTCTTAAAATCAGATGCTTTTAAAACCCATCGAATCAGATCTTGAGAATTAGATTTAGTTCACAAGGCATTTCGGATATTCATGCAAGTTCGTTTTGAAATCGTGAGCTCCACAGACAAATGTACAACTTCTATTATTTGGCATGAACCTATCTAAGCTGGTTCTAAAAAAAATAGTTTCTTCCCGATATAAGCATGATGACTACTCATAGATATAGAAATAGGGTGAGATGTGACTGGTTTTGCTGTATCCCGTTAAAAATTTACTTATTGTGATTGTTCCTTCGTATATAATTGTCTCTATTTGTAATGTTTGCACTTTGGTTTCAGTTGATTGGTTTGTTTGCACTTTCGTTTCAGTTGATTGGTTCTCTATATTTGATTGGTTTGTTTGCACTTTCGTTTCAGTTGATTGGTTCTCTATATTCAAGAAACCACGTGGAGCCATGGAAGAAGGTGATAAAGTTCTTGAGGGAAGCAGTCAAGAGCACGAGGTTTGTATTTTTTTATGAATGCAATTTCTAATCCGTTTTAATAAAATATTGATTTTATAATTGGCTACTCTGTTTATTCATGATGGAATTATATTCAATTCCTTATTTATTTTTATTTGATTGGGTTGTTTCATGATTTCTTAGATTTATTTAATTTTCTTTTATACCCTTACTTTGTTCTGTTATTATCACGCTGTGTTCTAATCGTATTACATGTTTTTTTATGATGTATGGTTCTGTTGATTATATATTACTTTATTTGCCGATACATTAGTTCCAGATTTAGGTGTGTCTAATGTTGTGTTTGTTGATTGATTCTCCGTATTCAAGAAACCACGTGGAGCCATGGAAGAAAATGATAAATTTGTTGGAGGAAGCAGTCAAGAGCACCAGGTTTGCATTTTTTATGGATGTAATTTCTAATCCATTTTTTTTATAAAATGTCGCATTTATTTGATACTATTTGTTTATGAGGGAATTATATTGAAATTCTTATTTATATTTTTTTGATTGGGTTGTTGCATGATTTCTTGGATATATTTTATTCTGTTATGTTTATATCATGTTGTATAAATGTTATTTTCTCTCTTTAATTGAAAGTCCTTATGTCGTCTGATATGACATGCTTCTTATATAAATTGGTGATATACATATTATATATATATATACTAATTATGATATATAAACTTCTTTTATGTTCATTCTTTTAAAAAAACATATATATTCAATATCTTTTTCGTAAGATAGTTTATTACCATTATCTTCCATTTTGTATATTAGTACAAAATAAAATCTTGCGTTTGGTTATTTTCTTATTATTAATGGGCGACAGTGCTTTAAATTAAATATTTCCAAATTGCAAAGATAATTGAATATTCAGATGGCAAGTTAACTTTGATTTCTTAATAAGATCCGTTTTGCAGCCTTTCAATTTCAATTAGAGAAGACATTTCTTCTAATCTTTGTTCGCTTAATTTTCTGCAAAAAAAAAACTTCTACTGTTCAGTGTCTACCAGTGTATCATAAACACACAGTTCATTTTTTCTGACTGATTGCATAATTAATATTACTTGCACACTTTCCGTCTTCAGTAGCTTCACAAGTATACAAGGAAATAACTTTACAAGACTAATAATACCATGTGTTCTGTATTTTTTTGTATATATATTAAACATTTACCTGTATTCTCTCTAACAAACAAATTAATTTTTGGTTGAAATTTGTTATCAAGTTATACTACTTCATTTATAATTTGTATAATTATTACTCTTAAGAAATTTTATACTATTTATGCTAATATTTCCACCTTTATATGATAAAATGTCTATGTAAATTGCATTGTTTTAAAGAAGAAATTGGAATACTCTTAATCTTTTTTAAATAAAGATATGTTTTCCAATATAAAAGTTGTCAATAAACATGTCCAATACGACTAACAATAAAACATTTATTCGCAAACTAATATATATATAGCTATAGTTCTTATTAGTATCTTCTGATTAACAAAAAAATCGTTAATAATATGGTTGTAACCAGTTTTGCATAATTCATAAGTATTCATTTTTTTACTGAATTATTCTTTGACCAATTATTACTAAATATTGTAGGTACTTTGCAAGAATGATCTACTCATACATTTCTGATTTCGTAGAAGCGGGTCCGTTACATACGATTAAGATCAGAATTATTCGTTTATGGGATTCCTCGCGTTTGGATTGTACCAATAATCCATCTTCTGCTAGCTTCCTTACTTTAATGAGAAGGTTAGATTCAAAATATGAAAATATTAACTAAAATTATTAGATTTTTTATGTATATTAGTTTCTACTTATCATGTCTTTTTATTTAAAAAATCATTTTAATTAATTTCAATTTATTTCATTTTGTGTAGGAAGATGCAATTGAAGGTCTAATCGAATCAGACAAAGAATATTGTTTTGGGCACAACCTACATGAAGGAGAGATGTACACCATCGCAGATTGCATTACATACCCAAATAAGTCATCATTAAGTATAGTTCCTAATGAACTGATTTTGAAGTTCATAGATGTTACTTATATTATTCATCACATGGAAATAAACACATCCATATCATTGTACACAATTTTCTTCATTGACTTCGATGATGTCACAACACCTATTTTCAATAGCACATATGTTATTGTTATGTATACTACTCTTATATTTAACAACCCAAAACAGTTACAAATATTTCATGTTATTTTATCTTAATCTTTAATATAATAATTTAAAATATATCTTTTTCTAGATATATTTGGTTGGCTTCTTCCAAATACCAATATTAGAAGAGAATACTACGAGCAAGGTGCACCTGGAAAGCAGAACATAAATATTCAAAACAACAGGTTTCCTTGAATATTATAAATATTGTACTGCATTTTTCTAATAATCTGAAATTATATTTCATTTACAAACAATAAGTCGCTTTCTTCTATTTTTTCAAATAATCAGTGGGAAAATATTACCTGTTACTTTGTGGGGGTAAAATAGCAGACAAATTCCCAACAAGCCTTCTCCATGATAACATCAAAAAGGTTATCATTATCCTCACAGGGCTAACTGTCAAGTACTATCGTGGTTAGTCTGTTTATTTAACATTTTAACAAATATTTACATTTTTCTAGCAATTATTACATGATTATTAATCGTTTTTTTCTCATATCACAGGTGAACCTGTACTGTGCTCCACAATTTCTTCAAAATTTTATTTCGACTTGGATATTCTTGAAGTTTCCAACATTCATCCAAGGTAGAAGTTATATATATATATATATATATATAATGCACTGTAATTTGATACATATTTTCATATGTAAGCAAAATTTAAATTGATTTTATTTTTATTACAAATATTAAAGTATTGAAGCACAACTCGGACCATCAACATCTGCAAGCGACTCAAATAGCTTACAATGATATGTGTAAGATTTATATATTACCATTTTCTATAAGTTGACTTGGAAATATTTAATCAAATTACTTTATTATACGTATGTTTTTTTTCCCATTTAACAATGACATTAACATTAACAAATTACATTTTTCAGGTAACATTGAGGTTCATGTCGTCTCAGCTCCTTATTTCAATATCTACATGTCTTTCAAGGTTGGATTACTATTAATTATCAAACAATTATATATCTTCTTCTCTGTTTTTGTTTAATTCGTTGTTTGTAATATCCAACTTTATGTATGAACCTTTTATCTCTATCGAACTCAACCATAATTTCTGCTTTTACCATTCAGTCTTCTTCCGTTTTTTCTATCCTTTTATCACCATGCAATTATCGTAATTTTTACATGGCTTTCATGTATAAGGTATATTTAATATACTGTTAGTATATTTATATCATCTTAATTAATACTTATTGCGACTATAAGAAACATAAACAACGACAGATATGTACATTCTACATTATATTGTCATCTCTTTACTAATACTTTTCTTAAATTTTATTATGTAAATGTTACATCCTGCTGCGAAAATTCGTGCATGTTATAGAGAAGACAATAAGAAGTTGTTAGTCTGTTGTTCTGCTTTCTGGAATAAAGATGTCCACAGTGCTGTATTTTTAGCTGAAAAATGACGTAGTTTATAGATATTTTTAGCATGCATGCATCATTGTTTATTTTGGGTTTATTTTTTGTGAACATATGTTGGGTTCTTCAATCTGCCCTCCCATTTATTCGAATACATCTCTGTAGATATATTCGTATATTTGCAGATATATTCGTATATTTCCACTATTCAATGTAGATGTTCATACAATTTTTATTGGTATCTTTACAACAATCTATCTATATTCTATATTAAAACTATGTCCTCAACCCAACTTTGGCTATGTGATATCTTGTAACGTCCCGGGCTTAGGTCCCCGGTCCGTTATCGAAGCATTACTGGCCCTGACAACCTCTTGAGATCGGGCCCATACAGACCCGATTAACCACCCCCAAAATGCTCGAGCCGGATTAATTAAGCACTCAAGTCCATGCAACAAATTCAACGAGATATTCGACGTGATATGGATCTTACAAGTTTTATGATGGATATCTGTATGCCCACTGGAACAGGGAACCATGATGTAAAACTATTTAATTTTCTTTTGCAAGTATACCCTTATTGATGTTGTAGTAAAGGAACTCTCAGTTGAATTGGATTTTTAGATCCTTTTGAGAATGATTTTTTTTATGCTCATTGATTACCATGCATGATTCGGTAACGGTTCGATCGTGTGATCTAATATCACATGCTTCCGCCGATCGTCGCGACCCGTTCCGTTACAAATGGTATCAGAGTCGAACGCCCTCTGACAGTGGAAAGGGCTACCCGAGAGGTGGAGCCGCCCCTACAAAGAGGTTGGAGGAAATGGCTACCCGGAGCGTGCAGCCGCCACTGTCACTGGGAAGAAGTGATGGGCCATGTCGCAACGAGGACGTTGCGAATATAAGTGGGGGAGGTTGTAACACCCCCCAAAAGAAAGTCCCATACCGTGGAGTACAAAAATTCCCGGGTGGGATAAATAGTGAGGAGCTTACTACCGGACAATCCGGCTCGAGCATTTTGGGGTGGTTAATCGGGTCTGTATGGGCCCGATCCCAAGAGGTTGTCAGGGCCAGTAATGCTTCGATAACGGACCGGGGACCTAAGCCCGGGACGTTACACAGAGAAGCAAGGGAAAGAAGAAATTGGAAAACAAGAGGATAACACATGCAGTGAGGTAAGCCATAAAAAATAAAACAAATCCTTTTGTATCATTGAATACATTTGTCCTATAATGTATATTTTCAATACTGTTCACACAACTATGTATATTCTATATGATGATGATATCAACTGTTTCTAACCTTGTCTATAATTGATTGAATAAGAATCAGTATCTCTGCGATCTAGTAACCGATTTCATTGGTTACGAAAAAGTGTCGGAACAGACAAAGAAAACGATCCAAGAATTTCTTCGAGATCCTGCCGACAAGTAAGTAATTTACCATAAATTTCATATTTTGTATGTAAAAATCTTTAACTTTATCTATATAACATTCATTAAATAAACCTCATCAGATTAAACGCCACATACTTGATGAATCCACGTTTCATCATCTTTATTCTATCATTTTGGCCTTAAAAACCCTAGTAAATGCGTGTAAATAGGCGTAATTCATGCATTTTAGCATTCATGCATCTGTGTGTAAATATTGTATAAAATGCGGTTTTTAGTGCCAAAATTATAGAATAAAGAAAAGAAAAGAAAAAGAATAAAATATTGCAAATATTTTATGACCCGAAACCCCGAGACCTAGGCATCTTGATGAATAGGTCGACAAGGAATAAAGTAGGGGGAGATAAGGGCCAAAATACCAATAAAATCCCTTTTATTTTATTCATTCTTTATTAATTTTGGGACCTATTTTTGGTTCCACTTTTTATTCATCAAATAAAGAAACTTTGTACATGAAAGTTGTAGATAAATTAATAAAGAAAAATACAAAATTGATTTCACAGAAAAATAATGTACAGATAAAAAGTTATGGTCTGAATAAAAATCCAGAATGCCAACTTCCCAGACCCGTATCTCACAAATAAAAACTCCAAATGCAGCGTACTCACCTTTAATTGTATATAGAAGAAAATAATCTAATTAATGGTGGTGGTTTCGCATTTGGCGGAACTACGGTTTGAAAGTTGACTTTTGGACCCCCATTGTATACTTGTACATATTAAAATATTCAATTTATTATTTATTTATTATTTTTATTTTATATAATGTTGTAAATAATACTTATAATAATTATGTACATTAAAATAAGAATAAAAACATCATTAAAATACAAATAAAAATACTTGTATATATTCAATACATAGGTATATTACCTATAGACATACCTATACAAAACATACTTGTATTTTATTAAATATACAAAATAAATCATAAAAATAAAATAAAAATATATTTGTGTCTATAAAAGTATTTTATAATTTTAGAAAATAAAAAACCAAAATAAAATAAATTAAAAATACCTAAATAAAAATAAAATACTTAAATACATAGATATAGATACCTATAAGGGTATAAATGCAAACTTGTAAAAATATACTTCATAAAAATAAATAAAATTCACCATAAAATAATTTATAAAATAATAAACATTTTTTATTTAATAACCAAAAATCAATAAAATCATTATCTATGTTTAAATGATTTAATAAGCATTTTTTTTAGGGTTTTTCCTGGTTGGTCCACGTGGACCAACCAGGAGGGTCCGAGAGTTGACCGCGGGTCAACTCTCTGACCCTTCCCCTGTCTTGTGTCAGAATGAGTTTTGTCGTCTTTTCGCCCATTTTTCTAGGTCAACCTTTTCCTCCTTTCGTGACGAAGTCTTCACGACTTTTCTTCCTCGACTTGTGGTGATTCACGCCCAAGGCTCTCCTTGGGCTGTGGATCGCTGCATCGAGCTGACCGTCTCGATCTTGGAGCCTCGTTCTTCACGCCATTCACCACCCATTCAAAAACCCATCTTTCCTTCCTCCTCACTTTGAACCCATTTTGACCCCTTTTCTCCCTCTCTTGGTGAAGCTCCGGACTGGACGGGGTGACAGCTCGTCCTCCAGCTCATCGGAGGCAAGATTAGAGGTTGAATCGGCGCTCCAAATCCCCCATCTCCGGCGCCGCCGTCGAGGTCCTCTTCCTCGGGCTCCCCAGCCTTCGAGGTCGTGTTTATCTTATTTTTTTTAGTGTTTAGCTTGCTGTTATGTTTAGCTTTTAGTTCGTATCTTCAATCAGAAGTTTAATCGTTTAATTTTGCCTCGATTCCACCTCGAATACCTCGCCGGAGCTCCAAAGCTCCGGCAACCACAACCTCGCCACGCACACCACCCAATCCTCTCGTTCTTGTCTTGGGACCTCTGCTGTGTCTTCTTTCCATCTGCAGGTCCAGGGCGCGCAAAGACCCTCCTGGGGGTCGATTCTGTGCAACTCGACCCTCCTGGGGTTGTCCTCTCTTGCCAACGCCGCCGCGGGGTCCTGGCCGTCGTAGGCCATTTTGAAGCCGCGGCCCCTCTCGAGGAAGCTCCCAGGTGGATCGTGGGGCCATCGGAGGGAGATCGACGCCCGCGCGTGGAGATTTTGTAAAGCTTCAACGTCACCTGGGCGTGTTCTTGCCGGGTTCATCCTCCACGCGCCAGGTCCGTCGGATCTCTCCTGTTCTTGCAACCATCCCAGCCGCCGCTCGATTGGAAGGGCCTCCAGCTGTCGGATCCACAACGCCGATCTAATCTTGGCCGTCAAGATGAAGGGGTATCGGCCCCCCAGCGTCTGACACGTGGCGTAAGTGGACACCGCACTACCGTTGGATCGAGCCCCTGGGCATTTTGCGCTATCAGCCCAGGGATTTTGTTGTTTCATATCGACTGCAGAGACTTCTTTTTGCCTTGTGATATTTCTGGTAAACTTTACAGGAGTGCCCTTGTTCTTTCTGATATCACAGTCATACCCCCGCCAGGCGCGTGCAATAAACGTGGCTTTGGCGTTTTTGCAGGGGGTCCCCTGTGGCTTTTTGTTATTAATTCTTGTCCAGCAAAGTTTAACTTAGTTATTTAGTTTCTGGAAACATTGTACGCAGGCCCCCCAACTTTCATAATATTACATAAATGCCCCTGCAATTATGAATTTTCCTTATGCTTCTTGTATTTTTTGCACGCATCTCTAAAACCTTAAAAAATCCATAAAAATTAACTTAAGTTCCTGTTGCATAGTAGTTTATTACCATATTTTTATTTTTCGTAATTATGGCATTTTATTATTTATAAAAATTCAAAAATAGCCATTTTCAGCACTGATTGCATTAGAAAATCACTAAAAAATATAAAAACTCTTCAGAAAAATCCCAAAAAAATATATTTTGTGTCTTTTAGTTTGTTTTAACTCCCAGCCAAAAATCATTAAAAAATACAAAACCAAACTCCAAAAAATTGCAAAACTCTAAAAACCTTCATAAAAATTTATAAAATCCATAAAAAATTCAAAAATAGTGTTTTCTTCTCCTGAATTTTCTTTGTTTGATTATCTTTAAGTGAAAATTAATTTGGAGAATTTTTGTTACTGTTTGTTATTTCATTTCTCCATTTTAAGTTTCAGCCTTGCTTTTTACTACTGTTTTCTTTATTTAGCCAATTAAAAATACCAAAAACATTTTAAAAATTACCCAAAAATCACAAAAACAGTAAAAAAGTATAAAAATACCAAAAAGACTTTATTCCTAATTTTTGAATATTTTTATCTATTTTTATAAATATCTCTTTCTCTCTTTTATTACATTGTCTTTATTTTCCAATATTGAAAAAAGAAAATAAAAAAAAATATAAAATATAAAAAGAAAATAAAAATCAGTAAATTAAAAACCAAAATACAAAAATATAAAATTAAAAAAATTAAAAAAAAATATAAAAATTAAAACCCACAAAAAAATAGCATAATAGACTCTTGATCACAACACACACATTTTTGAGCACTTGTGCCCCGTTCTACCTGTCTGCTCCCTGTGTTCGACCTCTACAATACTTGCACTATACACATCTTGTTGTAGAGTTATAATAAATTTTAACTCCGCACATTTACTTTCATTTCTTGATTTATCTGTTGTGGGTTAATTGTTGTTTGAATTACGGTTTTCGTCGGAGGTCAAATCAGCGACTGTTGACTCGCCTTGTGAGTCGACACGACCTCTGCGATTTCCGAGTCAACAAATGGCGCCGTTGCCGGGGAGCAACAGCGCGTAGTTCGGGTCTTGTTTGTGTTTGTGATTATTTGTCTATATTTTGCGGTTTTTTATTTTTATCTTGATATATCTTTTGAGCTGTCTAATCCCCCTCTTTGTTGACTTTTTGCGAGGAACCGCGGATCGAGGGAGGCGCTCCACCCTAGGCGCCTACGCACCCACGTGAAGCCGGCATCTGCCAGCCGAGCACAGAGGAGACGAAGAGAAAATTTTGAAGCCCGCGCTCTAATTTAGTTGCACTTTTATTTCATTGCATTTATTTGTGTAATTTTTGTGAGAGAGCGACTACTATAATTGTAATAATACAGGTACCCCCGGACTTGGACTCTTGAGCCTAATTTCCAAGTGATTGTTCACTTGGGGGCTCTCGCGGTTTTTGTCGGCTTTTCATCGCATTTTTTTATTTTGTTTTGTTTTTCGATTTTACTTATTTTGTGTGATTGAGCCCTTAGCTTTTAGGATTGCTTGCGTAGCATTAGGTCCAAACACCTTAATCAACATTGCATGCACCTATAGTTTCGTTTTGGACTTAGTCAAATTTAAACAGTCGTGTCATTATCTTTTAACCCGTGTGCCGTGAGCGAGCCCCATCAAGCGCTACTCCTGAACTCGAGTGTGTCGAGAAGAGGAGGGGTGAGCCAAGACCGGACTCTTAGGTTAAAGATAAGTGGCCGACTTGTGGTTCTTCACGATAATAGCAATTTCTGAAACTTAGGGCGATTTCATCGGCTTTGCATTTGCATATAGATAGGTTTCAATTCTGCTGAGCATCCTTGCATGTAGAGTGCTGGAGGCAAGGTGAGCATTTACGCTTTAGCATCCATCATCGTTTTGATCGCTTGCATTGCTTTTCCGCCTCTCTACCTCTGATTTTGATCACCTAGGTGCTCAAAGGAATTGACTCCCCGATAGGATCGTGCATTTTTACTAAAAATCCAAAAAAAAATGATAATCAATAAAATTGGGACTGCTAACATTACTCGACCCTAAAATCAACCAAAAAGAAAAAAAATTCTCTTGGGGCGAGTAATCCCCTCATTGTCTTCGCTTTTACTTGCTCGCGCACACACTAAGGTTAGAGCCCAAAATCCCATTCAGCCCCTAAGTGTTTGCGCAATATTTTGACTTCTCACCTAACTCTAAAACAGACAAGATAAAAAGACCGCATTTTACGGTCTCTACCGAGTTGAGTAGGTGAATTGAGGGTTTGAATTGTTTCATTTTTGTTTGTGATTGTTGCGTGTGTGTCCTAGATCGCTTCTGCGCACTTGCGCCTTTCTTCTTCACTCTCTTGACTTGACCATCGTGCTCTCCCGATCATTTTCTTTTGTTTCGAGATGGCCGACTGGAGCGTATTCTATCCGGACTTCGCGGATCCCTCCTTCACTCCAGCCGGTCCATCTCCTTTTTTCCAGGAGGACTTTGCTCCTGACTTTTGTACATATCCGCCTCAGCCACAGTATCAGGACTCGGATTTCTACCCACACCCACCTCTATCTCCACCTATGTATTATCCGCCTCCACCTTCACATCCACCCGAGACTGAGCTGATGGAGTCACCTTTCATGGAGTCCACCCTTGAGCACTTGACCCAGATGATGGATCATATGAGACAGAGGATTGACACCCTCACTAGTACCAATAAGAGCGACCATGATATTCCACCATTTGATGCTATGGGTTCACTCGAGGATTTCCATGAGAGCTTGCAATCGCCCAAAATACAAAAAAATGAGAAAATTTTAAAAACACAAAAAGAGATTGGGAGACCTTTGATTGAGTCGGACTGTGAGGAGAGTGCCCACCTGCCAGACCCTTTGACCACACATTCATTCACACCTTGTCCCACCTTTGACCCCGAGGATGCCGCTGTACAGACTGCTCTTGGCATTCCTCGTGTATATGCTGATTCCGACTTCCTCCCTTGTATGGAGGAGGTCCAAAAATTCAAAAAAATGCTAACTAAGCCCGAAGTGGTGGCCACCATACATGAGATTATCCGTGCCCCACTTCAGCAGGCCATGACCGATTTATCTGCTCATCTTCCCAAGAAGAGAAAGCGAAGGAGCAGATCTGAGCGTCATATCTTGACCATGGCCACTGCCCACGCCATCACACACCGTCCCATTCCTAAGAAGAGGAACACTGCCACACCTTTCATTAGCTGCACCATCTCTGACCACACATGTGATCGCACTCTCCTAGACGGCGGTGCTTCTATTAGCATCATACCCTTCTCGCTGGTACAGTCTCTTCACCTAGGGCCTCTCAAGAAGACCAGGATGATTGTACAATTTGCTGATGGATCAATAAAGAGGCCGAAGGGTATCCTTGAAAACGCCGTCATCTCGATTCAGGGCATGAGCTATCATGTTGATTTTGTCGTATTGCCCATGGAGACCTCCACAGGGGAGCCATCTCCAATCATCCTGGGACGATCGTTCCTCGCCTCTGCGAGAGTCGTTATTGATTACGGATCAGGAGAGATTCGCTTCCGTCCTGCTGATGAGGGCGAAGCAGTGATCACCGCACCCACTGCCGACCAGAGACCTGCACCTGATGCGACTTCACCTATCTTGGCTGACCTTGAGGACCATGACCTTGATGATACCATCAGAGAATTTTGTTGTCTATTGGATTCCACTGAGACCCGAGAATTCCTCCCGGTTGAGGAAACCTCGGAAAGCATGGACCTCGACGTTCCTTCCTCTGGGACTTGGCGTTGTGTTGATGACATCCGCGGGATTTACACGATTGACACCATTGAGCGGAGGGCAGATTTAGAGACTATACAGGACGGACATGCTTTGACTACTTCCACCGATGAGTCCGCTCCTGTTCATGTAGATACTGATGAGCCAAAGGCCGAATTTGATTTGGTTGCTTTTCTTCAGAGATTCGGGCCTTTTGATGAGAAAGATGATCCAGTTGAGATTATAGAGGACGAACAGAGTTCGACTACTTCCACCGATGAGTTCGTGCCTTTTGATTTTGACTTGGACGAGACCTCGCAGGACGACACTGAGTACACTACTTCCGATGATGATGAGTTCGTTCCATTCCACTTCGATATCAGCGAGACTCCCAAGGCCGGACCTAGCCGTACTTCTTCCACTACTCCGTCTGTGCCTTCACACCCTAGGGCCCCTGAGGACTTACACCCCGTCGACCCTGATCGGATTCCGTCCACTGTAGACCCCGATGTCGACCTGCACCACACTAGATCTATTCCTCCGCGGTCCCGCAAGAAGGTTCGCTTTCTACCTTCTTGATCATCTGTATATCCATATCTGATGTATATTCACTTTTGTGTACCTCTGTTCTCTCTACCGTATTGCTCGTCCACCCATTCTCGTGTCTGCCTTGCTTAGGACGTACTTTGTCCTAAGTATAGGGGGGTGGACGAGTCGAGTGTTCATTCATCGTTCCGTCTGATTACTCCTGTTGTTGTCTATACTTAGGGCGTCTTTTACCCTAAGTATAGGGGGAGTGGTTTGTACATCCTCCGATCTCTTCTCCTATATCACTCTTTCCATCTTCAGATTCCTTTTCTTCTTTTCTTCTTTTCTTCTTTTCCTCTTCTATCTTCTTCATCTACTGAAAAAGTGCCGCCCCTTGTAGACAGTTTTCTATACTTAGGACGTACTTTGTCCTAAGTATAGAGGGGTGTGCACCCTGAGTGGTTCTCATTCATTTCGATCCTCTCCATTGTCTCCTCTTCTTGTCTATACTTAGGGATATCTTACCCTAAGTATAGGGGGAGACAATCTGAGTACGATCTGTTCATTCCCACCCTTGACCCTCCCTGCTTTGTGAACAATCTGCTATACTTAGGATTATTTGATCCTAAGTATAGGGGGGACGGTCAACTTCTCATTGATTCATTCATTTATTCTTTAGACTTTCCTATACTTAGTACGAGTTATGTCTTCTCTTTTCTCTCCGATCTATGAGGACATAGCTCAAGCTAAGTATAGGGGGGTCGTATATACTACGTATATACTTTAGCCATAACTCGTACTTTCGTATTTTCCTAATAATATGGCTAAAAATTCTTTAAAATTCATTAAAAATCCTTAATAAAAAGATGTGATTACTCCTCAAATTCTTTTTGTATTTACTGATTATTAAATCAGGTGAAAATGTTTTTTGCAAAATGTTTGAAAAATAGTTTGAAAATCTTTGTGAACATCTATTGAAAACTATTTTGAAAATGTTTTGTTTCGTGTTTTCAACCTGTGTGAAAATGTGTGTTTTGCAAAATTTCTTTTCTTTGTGTGAAATAAAAATGTTTGAAAAATGATTTGCAAATGGTTTGAAAAATGGTTGCAAAAATGATTTGAAAAACCTATATATACTGTTTTGAAAGCCTTTGCAAAATGATTTTCAAATGTGTGTAAAATGTTTGTAAAAACTATTTTGGACTATAGTTTTCAAAAATTGTGTGAAAAGCTTGTGTCAAATAAGTTTGAGGAATATTCACATCACACCAAAAATCCACTGTATATATGTATAAAATTGACCACTTACCCTTGTAAATTCTGAAAATCCACTTCTTGTAAATATAAGAAGCACTCCCGTGTACATATTTTAACCTATTTTTCAGCCAAAATCTTTTTGTTTTCAAAATTCCCAAAAACATTTGTAAAATTAAAATCCAAAAAAAAACATTTGAAAAATCTTTTTGAAAAATACAAAAAAATGCATCTGCATCTGCATCATCATCATCTTTTCAAAAAATCCATAAAAAGTTCAAAATCTTGAAAATTGCATCACAAAAATATTTTCTGCATTGCATTGTATGGCATTAGCATTTTTCGGATTGAGTTTGATAGTTGAACAAGTCTAAGTAAAATCCGGAGATTGGAGCTTGATTGGACCTTAAAATCTACCTAATAACAGGAACCTTATAGGAACTGGGTTTGAGGTACTTCAGGTCTAGTTGACTTAATTCTTTGAGGATCACGGGACTTGGTTCAATGGATTCTTGACTGCCTAAGTAGAGTATTTCGGAGCACACGCACGACTCTTGTTGATAATGACCTAACTTGGACACCTGCACTTTCACATAGCTCTCCACGGATGAGGTGGTGAGGAGGCAGTTTCCTTTGGTTTGGGGTAGCATATGAGGGTAGTACTTCTAGGCGGAACCTCTCTTCTTCTTATAGTGAAGGAAGTGCACCTCAACTTGGTCTAGTGGTGAGGAAGTCTAAAGACAGAAGCCGTGGGTTGCAATAAAGCTTCAAAAGAGGGATAGTCTACTGGCTCAAGAGGAAAATTTCTTGTATATATGTTGCACCATGTAGATATGTTGTACAGATGCAATTGAAAAAAAAAAAAAAAAAAAGAGAAGAACTCCAGAAAAGTGGTGGGTCGGATTGAAAATTTAATAACCCCACCGGAGTGTATATAGTCCAATAAAGCAAAAGCTTATGGTATCCATGTTACATCTCATGAAGCTTGCAGCGGGAGACTTAGCTACACTGGTTGAGCTCCCAAAAGTCTATACTTCTTCCCCCTCTTCTTGAGCCGGTTGCACTTGAACTTAGAAGGGAATACCCCGCTTCTCGAGGAAAGAGTTGCTAGACCGAGGCATTAGAGTTACCAGGTTGAGGGAGGTTGTTTCTTTGTCACTTCTGAGGTAGGGAGCTGCATATCACTTACACTGTACGAGTCAGACTCATAGTCGTAAGAGTTTGCGTATGAGTTGAAGTATTTCTGACCTGGCTATTGAGGAGACTTGGACAGAGTTTTGGGATTCTCAAGGACTGTTGGATTTCAAACTTGGTTCTCATTAAGGTTCCGACCGCACTAAAATTCCAAAGGTCCGACTTAAGCTCCAAACTTTGATTTTGCGAAGACAAGTTCAATAATTAAACTTAATCTAATTTTCTTCTTTTTCTTTTCTTTCTTTTTCTTTTTGCACTTATTGCATAAGTGTTTGCTAGGGACTAGCAAAGGCAAGTATAGGGGGATGATGAATCCACGTTTCATCATCTTTATTCTATCATTTTGGCCTTAAAAACCCTAGTAAATGCGTGTAAATAGGCGTAATTCATGCATTTTAGCATTCATGCATCTGTGTGTAAATATTGTATAAAATGCGGTTTTTAGTGCCAAAATTATAGAATAAAGAAAAGAAAAGAAAAAGAATAAAATATTGCAAATATTTTATGACCCGAAACCCCGAGACCTAGGCATCTTGATGAATAGGTCGACAAGGAATAAAGTAGGGGGAGATAAGGGCCAAAATACCAATAAAATCCCTTTTATTTTATTCATTCTTTATTAATTTTGGGACCTATTTTTGGTTCCACTTTTTATTCATCAAATAAAGAAACTTTGTACATGAAAGTTGTAGATAAATTAATAAAGAAAAATACAAAATTGATTTCACAGAAAAATAATGTACAGATAAAAAGTTATGGTCTGAATAAAAATCCAGAATGCCAACTTCCCAGACCCGTATCTCACAAATAAAAACTCCAAATGCAGCGTACTCACCTTTAATTGTATATAGAAGAAAATAATCTAATTAATGGTGGTGGTTTCGCATTTGGCGGAACTACGGTTTGAAAGTTGACTTTTGGACCCCCATTGTATACTTGTACATATTAAAATATTCAATTTATTATTTATTTATTATTTTTATTTTATATAATGTTGTAAATAATACTTATAATAATTATGTACATTAAAATAAGAATAAAAACATCATTAAAATACAAATAAAAATACTTGTATATATTCAATACATAGGTATATTACCTATAGACATACCTATACAAAACATACTTGTATTTTATTAAATATACAAAATAAATCATAAAAATAAAATAAAAATATATTTGTGTCTATAAAAGTATTTTATAATTTTAGAAAATAAAAAACCAAAATAAAATAAATTAAAAATACCTAAATAAAAATAAAATACTTAAATACATAGATATAGATACCTATAAGGGTATAAATGCAAACTTGTAAAAATATACTTCATAAAAATAAATAAAATTCACCATAAAATAATTTATAAAATAATAAACATTTTTTATTTAATAACCAAAAATCAATAAAATCATTATCTATGTTTAAATGATTTAATAAGCATTTTTTTTAGGGTTTTTCCTGGTTGGTCCACGTGGACCAACCAGGAGGGTCCGAGAGTTGACCGCGGGTCAACTCTCTGACCCTTCCCCTGTCTTGTGTCAGAATGAGTTTTGTCGTCTTTTCGCCCATTTTTCTAGGTCAACCTTTTCCTCCTTTCGTGACGAAGTCTTCACGACTTTTCTTCCTCGACTTGTGGTGATTCACGCCCAAGGCTCTCCTTGGGCTGTGGATCGCTGCATCGAGCTGACCGTCTCGATCTTGGAGCCTCGTTCTTCACGCCATTCACCACCCATTCAAAAACCCATCTTTCCTTCCTCCTCACTTTGAACCCATTTTGACCCCTTTTCTCCCTCTCTTGGTGAAGCTCCGGACTGGACGGGGTGACAGCTCGTCCTCCAGCTCATCGGAGGCAAGATTAGAGGTTGAATCGGCGCTCCAAATCCCCCATCTCCGGCGCCGCCGTCGAGGTCCTCTTCCTCGGGCTCCCCAGCCTTCGAGGTCGTGTTTATCTTATTTTTTTTAGTGTTTAGCTTGCTGTTATGTTTAGCTTTTAGTTCGTATCTTCAATCAGAAGTTTAATCGTTTAATTTTGCCTCGATTCCACCTCGAATACCTCGCCGGAGCTCCAAAGCTCCGGCAACCACAACCTCGCCACGCACACCACCCAATCCTCTCGTTCTTGTCTTGGGACCTCTGCTGTGTCTTCTTTCCATCTGCAGGTCCAGGGCGCGCAAAGACCCTCCTGGGGGTCGATTCTGTGCAACTCGACCCTCCTGGGGTTGTCCTCTCTTGCCAACGCCGCCGCGGGGTCCTGGCCGTCGTAGGCCATTTTGAAGCCGCGGCCCCTCTCGAGGAAGCTCCCAGGTGGATCGTGGGGCCATCGGAGGGAGATCGACGCCCGCGCGTGGAGATTTTGTAAAGCTTCAACGTCACCTGGGCGTGTTCTTGCCGGGTTCATCCTCCACGCGCCAGGTCCGTCGGATCTCTCCTGTTCTTGCAACCATCCCAGCCGCCGCTCGATTGGAAGGGCCTCCAGCCGTCGGATCCACAACGCCGATCTAATCTTGGCCGTCAAGATGAAGGGGTATCGGCCCCCCAGCGTCTGACACGTGGCGTAAGTGGACACCGCACTACCGTTGGATCGAGCCCCTGGGCATTTTGCGCTATCAGCCCAGGGATTTTGTTGTTTCATATCGACTGCAGAGACTTCTTTTTGCCTTGTGATATTTCTGGTAAACTTTACAGGAGTGCCCTTGTTCTTTCTGATATCACAGTCATACCCCCGCCAGGCGCGTGCAATGCACGTGGCTTTGGCGTTTTTGCAGGGGGTCCCCTGTGGCTTTTTGTTATTAATTCTTGTCCAGCAAAGTTTAACTTAGTTATTTAGTTTCTGGAAACATTGTACGCAGGCCCCCCAACTTTCATAATATTACATAAATGCCCCTGCAATTATGAATTTTCCTTATGCTTCTTGTATTTTTTGCACGCATCTCTAAAACCTTAAAAAATCCATAAAAATTAACTTAAGTTCCTGTTGCATAGTAGTTTATTACCATATTTTTATTTTTCGTAATTATTGCATTTTATTATTTATAAAAATTCAAAAATAGCCATTTTCAGCACTGATTGCATTAGAAAATCACTAAAAAATATAAAAACTCTTCAGAAAAATCCCAAAAAAATATATTTTGTGTCTTTTAGTTTGTTTTAACTCCCAGCCAAAAATCATTAAAAAATACAAAACCAAACTCCAAAAAATTGCAAAACTCTAAAAACCTTCATAAAAATTTATAAAATCCATAAAAAATCCAAAAATAGTGTTTTCTTCTCCTGAATTTTCTTTGTTTGATTATCTTTAAGTGAAAATTAATTTGGAGAATTTTTGTTACTGTTTGTTATTTCATTTCTCCATTTTAAGTTTCAGCCTTGCTTTTTACTACTGTTTTCTTTATTTAGCCAATTAAAAATACCAAAAACATTTTAAAAATTACCCAAAAATCACAAAAACAGTAAAAAAGTATAAAAATACCAAAAAGACTTTATTCCTAATTTTTGAATATTTTTATCTATTTTTATAAATATCTCTTTCTCTCTTTTATTACATTGTCTTTATTTTCCAATATTGAAAAAAGAAAATAAAAAAAAATATAAAATATAAAAAGAAAATAAAAATCAGTAAATTAAAAACCAAAATACAAAAATATAAAATTAAAAAAATTAAAAAAAAATATAAAAATTAAAACCCACAAAAAAATAGCATAATAGACTCTTGATCACAACACACACATTTTTGAGCACTTGTGCCCCGTTCTACCTGTCTGCTCCCTGTGTTCGACCTCTACAATACTTGCACTATACACATCTTGTTGTAGAGTTATAATAAATTTTAACTCCGCACATTTACTTTCATTTCTTGATTTATCTGTTGTGGGTTAATTGTTGTTTGAATTACGGTTTTCGTCGGAGGTCAAATCAGCGACTGTTGACTCGCCTTGTGAGTCGACACGACCTCTGCGATTTCCGAGTCAACAATACTTCACTCCGGAAAATCGGAGTTGTAAAGGAAGAGATATTCATAACTTCTTGTACGAAAGAATGATTGAGGATACGGTACGTATATTTATAATATTTACCTTTTTATATTTGTTTATGACTAAATTGTTTTTGATATTGTAGATAATCGACATGTTTATGGATGTGCTGCAACATAAATACAGCACAACTAATGATCATTTCCCATTTGTATTCACACCAATATTTCAAATGGTGAGATTATGATTACTGATATAATTAATATCAAATATGTATAATCATCCTAATTTAGTATTAAAACTTGTATTTTTGCAGCAATATCTTGTGAACCTAGTGGTTAATGCTACGGAAAGTGAATTTGATAAGCTTGAGGAGCTATACAATGAAGGATTATTCATGCCAGAGTTGGAGAAAATCTTCATTGTTATCCACACAAGAAACCATTGGCACCTTCTTGTTACCGATTTTAAAGCAAGAAAGTTCCTTTCATACAATTCTATGAAAGGAACAAGATTCCATAAGAAGGATGTATTGAAATGGGTATGAGATAATTAAAGTTTATATTTTATTAAAATTCTTGATTAACTGTTAATAATATTCTTTTTTAATTACATGTCAGCATGGATGGATTTCTGAGTACTTCATGGACAACATTCCAGATGATTGCCTTGCAGGTTGGGAGATCATTTACGTGCAAGATTGCCCGCAGCAACCTTCACAAAGTCTGGATTGTGGGATTTACGTGATGAAGATGATGGAGTACCTATGTGAAGGAAGGGCGTTGGACTTCACCTACGATGATATTGACAGATTCAGATCTGAAATAGCTTCGTTATTGTTAACGTGTGGTCACATAGAGAACTCGGCGACACAATGATAAAGCTAGATGACAAATTAAATACATATCTTAGAGTTTTTTATTTTAAGTCAGAACTATGTACTGTTTAATTGTCTTAAATTGTGTATGTTTCAACAGTTTCTACTTTATAACTTCTTTAGAAACAAACATTTCATTTAAATCTGACGAGTAATCTATGTTTGCATTGACTATATGTTACATGTTGTAGTCAATATATTCATAAAAGACAGGAAGACATAAGATAAATTATAATGCTCGATAACTAAAGGACATTGTGGTTATGTTATAGATTCCAATTGACATCGCAATGATTACTATTTGTTTGTCATTACTGATGCTGATATAGACTTAAATTTGCTGATAGTATCAAAATATTGTCAGGAGTAATGCAGCTAAATGTATTATAATGAAAATGTTTATAAACTATAGAACCAATATGTAAACTATTGTTCTTATATGTAAAATAGTAAATATATTCGTAAAAAGTCTATAATATATTATAATGATTTATAACTACACAACATTCTGTTTGTGTTAAAGTTTTCGAATGATCGAAAATCTTCTTCTACTTTAAAGATACACATCAGTAACAGTTTGTTATTACTCATACTGATTTCGACTTGTACTTGCGCATAACTAAACAATTAGGATACAAATAATGTTGTTAATTTACGTAAGGTTTTGCAATTCATTATTATGGAAACAATTATGGTAACAATTTAACAATTTCTGCCAATAATCTAGTCGTAAAATAATGAAACTTTCAGAAAATTGCAAACTTTCATCAAAGAAACTTTCAGATAATTCAATCTTTCAGTCAAGAAAATAGTTGTAAAATAATGACACTTTATGTAAATTATGATAACTATTGGTAAAATAAAAACGTTGTATGTAAAATATTGAACATATTTGTTAAACTTAGGATATATATTGCAATGCTCGATATCTAAAGGACTTCCTTGTAAGATTAGAGTTTTCCAATGACAGGAAAACTTCTTCTACTTTAAAGATTAACATCACGATGATGGGTGCACGATGATTACTAATTGTTTGTTATGCTTCATATGATCTACATATTTCTAAAGTAATTAAAATTTACGTAAAGTATTGCAATTCGTTATTATGTAAACAATTATGCTAACAATTGCAAACTTTCAGCCAATAATCTAGTCGTAAAATAATGAAACTTTCAGAAAATTGCAACCTTCCATCAAAGAAACTTTCAGAAAATTCAATCTTTCATTAAAGGAAACAGTTGTAAATTATTGAGACTTTATGTAAATTATGAAACCGATTTGTAAAATAATAACATTGTATGTAAAATACTGAACATATTTGTAAAACATATGAGATATATTGCAATGCGCAATATCTAAACGACTTCCTTGTGAGATTAGAGTTTTCCAATGAAAGAAAAACTTCTTATACTTTAAAGATTAAGATCACGATGATGGGTGCACGCTGATTACTAATTGTTTGTTATTCTTCATTATTACATATCATGAACAAGATTCTAAAATAATGAAAATTTACGTAAAGAATTGCAATTCGTTATTATGGTAACAATAATGTTAACAATTGCAATCTTTCAACCAATAATATGGTTGTAAAATAATGAAACTTTCATAAAATTGCAACCTTTCATCAAAGAATCTCACTCAACATTGCAATCTTGCAGGTAAAAATAAAAATGTAAAATGATGTAACTTTATGTAAATAATGGTAACATATTGTAAACTATTTCTATATCATGTAGAATATAGAAGTTTTTTTGTAAAAAGTATAATATATATTGCATTTAACGATAACTAAACGACTTTCTGATTAGATTAGATTTTTCTAATGATCGATAATCTTCTTATACTTTAAAGAATAACATCACGATGATGGGTGCTGGATGATTACTAATTGTTTGTTATTCTTCATTATTAATTTATAATCAACTGGCTTACGGAAATGTGTCAACTTTATAATCAAATCCCTGAAATACACTATGTTATGATAATACCAATGGATACATCTGATCTGAAACAACATAAATAACACATTGTTTGAATTCTACAAAAAAATGATCAAAGAACAATAAGCAACAAACATACATAAAAATAGAAAATCTAAGTCTAATAAGCATCCAAACGTCAAAGCTCATTTGCATCCAAGAATCTTTCAGAAGATTGCAAACCTGCAGAAACAAACAGAATAAAAAGGAAAATAATAAGCAATATTAAAATGGTTTATATGAGATGTATAAAATGTTGCAACAAAATATCAAAAAATATAATCTTACTTTATTAGAATTTGATCAAATCACTTTAAATTCCTTCATTTTCAACTGCACAATAAAACACAAAGATTAGTGAAAAAATAAACATATCAGTAAACAACGAATGTTAAATATTTACCATGATTCGCAGATTTGTTATTAGGACAATTCCTAGAATCGTGTCCAACATTGAATTTGAGGCAAGATTTGCATTGTTGGCCTCTGTTTCTTCTCATTTCAGATTCCGATCTAATACGATTGCCAACGCCCTTAGGTCTACCACCGCGACCACTTCCTTTCGTTCTAGCAACATTAGGTTCTTTAACAGCTGGTTCAGTAATCATATCTGGAACATTTGTATTGTTCACTGCTGTAGAACTCGAAGAAGGTTTGTTATTTATCATGCGATCAATGTTGCTACATAAATCACTTAATCTTTCTTTGGCAAATAAGAATATATCCTCATCATGTTCAACAGAAGCTGAAATAATATGCGAACACAATTGATTTAGCTGCGACGACCTTTCTTGGTGTGCAACTTTCACATAAATAGGATAATTTCCTGATTTTTTAATGGTTCTTGTCCACCTTTTCAGAATATATTCCTCATTCAAACGCTCCATGTTCAGTATCTTCAATACTGCAAGTATGTGCCTACATGGATATCCAAAGAATTGCATATTCTTGCATTCACAAACAAGAAAGTCGCTTTCCGTTGACGATGAAACACATAATTCTTCATCAGAGTTCCCAATATATGACACAAAATATTGACAGTAATCCGGGGAGTTCAGATGAGTTTGAACATTAAGTTCCTTCACTTCGTTCAATTCATATCGAAATTTATAAAATATGAACTTGGTGTAGATACGAACCAACTGTACCTCCATCTTCCATTTGAAGTTTGATTTTGGAGTGTAAACATCGCCAATGTTATCCATGTCATTCTCTCTTTCCCTGCGTCGTTGAATTGCACTTTGAAATCTACAGACAAATTCTAGCAAAGAGTTCTGTTTAGTGATGTGATGTTGCAAAAATGCATTCATACTTTCACTCTTGTGTGTACTACGCTGACCAGCCCAAAAATAATCCTTAAGATATAAACTAATCCATTTAGATCTGATACTATACTTCTCGTTCAACCAGACATTAGATGATAGATCATACTGATCAATTATCTTTCACCAACCCTGCTCAAACTCCCTAATAGTAATACTTTTCTATACAACTATGGAAAACGCAGATAGAACTTCATTTATATCTTTAATCTTTCCAAGCTTACTTTTAAGCTTGGCCATTATATGCCAAGTGCAGAATTTATGAACAGTATGTGGGAAGCATATCCTAACAGCTGCACAGATTGCAGGATCTTCATCTGTGATTATAGATACTGGATGTTTGCTCATTACTTCTAGAAATCTCTCAAATAACCACGAAAATGACTCGGTTGTCTCCCTGCTCATGAACGAATTCCCAAAGAAGATTGTGTAACCGTGATGGTTAACACCACAAAAAGATCCAAATACCAGGTTGTATTCATTGGTCCTATATGTTGTGTCAAACGATATTTTATCTCCGAATAATTTGTAATCCTCAATGGAGGCACTATCAATCCATATACACTGAGTAAGCCTGTTATCATCATCGGTTGTGTAAGCATAGTAAAATTCAGGTGTATTGGCCTTACAACTTTCAAAATGTTCAATTAGAAAGTGCACATCCATCCCAATACGTTGTTTCTTCTCCTTTCTGTTCAAGTTATAAATATCTCGAACAATGCTACCAACTTGACCACTGGACATGTTTATGAAAGCTGACTGCTTGGATACAGGTATGTTTGCATCATTCATTGACTTCACAAGCATTTTAGTGGCTTTTGAAAAATGTCTATTTGGTCTGAGGTATCTGCGTTTAGATGGAGAAACAAGATTGTGATTGTGATCAGGTTCAAAATTCGATACAAACCAATCATTGAGATCAGGCCTATATGAGACAGACATGAAAGCTTTGCACCCAGTCCTTGATATGCCAACACGGCGCTCCTCCTTATAAAAAATAGATTCATCACTCTCATCACTTCTTGCATTGTCCACTGACATTGTTTTATCTGTATTTTTAGAAAACCCCTCTTTCCAGCAAACAAAAGATTTAAATATAATTTTGCACTCCTTGGAAATCTTATCTTTACCAACTCTAGAGCTTGCTTTCCTAACATTGAATTTAATCTCAGTTGCGTATGCCTCATAAAATGTATATGCATCTTGAATAGATAGAAATATTTGGCCTATATGCGGTGTGATAGCATTGACAGGGTCACTGATAGAGCAGTTATCTGAAATTCATTAGAAATATGGTTCCAAAAATTAGTTATTTTTAATTTAAAGTATTACATATAAATGTAAAATAATGTCAGATAATGTAAAATGATGCACGTATTTGTAAAATATCGGGTAATGGACTGGAAATGACACCAATTGGACGATATTACATAGGATCATATAATGTAAAATGTTGTTCAAGATTGTAAATTGTAGTTCATTAATGTAAAATAATGAACTATACCATCAAATATACATAATTTACGTAATTTGCAAATTTTTATAACAAGAACATATAAATGAACAAAGGCTGCAAAGCTTTCAAACATCTGTTTAGTTCAGCATACCTGGTTGATGTAAATTATCATCAGTTCGTGCCCCGAGTCCAATAAGTTCACCCTCTTCGTCAGATAACTGGAGAAACAAAATATAATAATGTCACATATTAACATAAAAAGCCCAAAATATTAAAGCACAATACGACTTCGATTCAAGAACAAGATCGTCTTTCAACAAAAATTACAATATTTCTCGTGATTTGCATAAATAAAATTATTAACCGAAAATGAAAACCGTACATTACCTGGGCATTATCTCTGTAAAATTCCGTATCTACTGTTTGGCCGATTTCCATGTAATTTCACGGAGGTATGTCTCCAAGTTGTGAATACTGGTTCAATGAAACGTTAAGGAAGAAATCGTATTTTAGGAAGCAATAGAATTCAATTCGAACGTAACCAATCCGCTAAAAAATAGGAATTCGATTGATTTACACAATATCTGTCGTCATTAATAGAATATGATAATTTTCTATAAATAGCAAATTTCAATTAATAGAGTCGTAGTGGTATCGACTCTCCAAAGGCGGTTTTTACTATGGCCGTCGATGGTAATCCGACGGGTCTAATTGAGTGTCGCACCATGTTTGCAATGAGGCGCCACCTCAATTCAAGTTTTTCCTATATATATATATATATATATATATATATATATAGAGAGAGAGAGAGAGAGAGAGAGAGGACGGGGAGCTTGCACCAAGGTGCATGTAATTTTTCATGCACCGGACCTTATATCTTCCATATTTTTTTACTTTTTTGAAAAATACCACCATGTATATTCATCTATATCCCTCCAATATGCCATTCGAATTTCGTCAGAAACAGAGACTCCTATGACCTCCATCTAGAACAGGTAATTTTAACGGTCCTAGAATTGCTGTAATTGACATGTTCTAGATGGAGGTTATAGGGGTCTCTGTTTCTGACGAAATTCGAATGGCATATTGGAGGGATATATATGAATATACATGGTGGTATTTTTCAAAAAAGTAAAAAAATGTGGAAGATATAAGCCCCGATGCATGAAAAATTACATGCACCTTGGTGCAAGCTCCCCATCCTCATATATATATATATATATATATATATATATATATATATATATACACACATATATATATAGGGAATATTTCCAATGAGGTGCACCTTTCCTGGATGCATGGAAAGCCACATCAATTTAAGCATTTATTCTATTTATTTTACACATTCTAACTCCATAAATTTAATACTAAATATTAACATAATATGTATATCATGAAAGATTTATGAAAATATTAATATATTTGACATTAAATGTTTGTTACTATGTGGATGATATATTTTACATAACTGTATTATCATCATTATTTTACAATATGTAGTTCAAATTTACAATATTGTTACGTAATTTACAAATTTGGTAGCGGCTTTCTGAATTTCAGGAAAGACCCACCTCATTAGAAGGGCTCCCTATATATATATATATATATATATATATATATATATATATATAGCCTTTCAAATAGGATGCAGTCCTTCCAGAGTTCAGGAAGGCTGCCCCCTTTTTGTATAAAAATGAGCACTTTAGTAGAATACATATACAGTTTGTATTATAGGTGCACGTTATAGATACATAGCCGCATACAAAACTGTGTATTATAATACAAACATTAAAACTGCACATTATAATACAAAACAGTATATGTATTCTACCAAAATCATCCTGTTTTATACAAAAAAGGGGCTGGCCTTCCTTAACTATGGAAGGACTGCGTCCTATATATATATATATATAGGGTAAAATGTGTATGCCCCCTAGGGGGAGCTAACTTAGCTCCCCCCGCCCCTTCTTCACAAATTTTTTTTATTTTTTTTGAAATCTAAAATCGTGTAAATTCATTATTAAATCCCTATATTATGTCATTCAAATTTCATGCGAAACAGAGACTCGTACGACCTCCATCCAAACGGGGTCGATTTAAAAAATCCTGTTACCGTTAAAAAAATGATTGTCTGGATGGAGGCCGTAAGAGTCTCTGTTTCACACGAAATTTTTATGACATAATATAGGGATATAGTGATGAATATTCACGGAAAAAAATTTCAAAAAAAATAAAATTTTTTGAAGAAAATAGGGCGGGGGGAGCTAAGTTAGCTCCCCCTAGGGGGCAGCCCCATTTTCCTCATATATATATATATATATAGGAAATATTTCAAATGAGGTGCACCTTTCTTGAATGCATAGAAAGCCACGTCAATTTAAACATTTATTCTATTTATTTTACACATTCTAACTCCATAAATTTAATATTAAATATTAATATATCATGAAAAATTTATGAAAATATTACTATATTTGACATTAAAAGTTTGTTACAATATGGATGATATATTTTACATAACTGTATAATCGTCAGTATTTTACAATATGTAGTTTAAATTTACAAAATTGTTACGTAATACAAATTTGGTAGTGGCTTTCTGAATTTCAGGAAAAACCCACCTCATTAGAAGGGCCCCATATATATATATATATATATATATATATATATATATATATATATATATATATATATATATATGAGGAAAATGGGGCTGCCCCCTAGGGGGAGCTAACTTAGCTCCCCCGCCCTATTTTCTTCAAAATCTTTTATTCTTTTTTGAAATTTTTTTCCGTGAATATTCATCACTATATCGCTATATTATGTCATAAAAATTTCGTGTGAAACAGAGACTCCTACGGCCTCCATCCAGACAGTAATTTTTTTAACGGTAACAGGATTTTTTAAATCGACCCCGTTTGGATGGAGGTCGTACGAGTCTCTGTTTCGAATGAAATTTGAATGACATAATATAGGGATTTAATAATGAATTTACACAGTTTTAGATTTCAAAAAAATAAAAAAATTTTGTGAAAAAATGGCGGGGGGAGCTAAGTTAGCTCCCCCTAGGGGGCATACACATTTTACCCTATATATATATATATATATATATATATATATATATATATGGGAAAAGGGAGGCTGAGCCCCATGTGCAGCCAAGTTCCTGCACCTAGGATCTGAGCCGTTGGATGGGTTCCACCATCAATGGTTGGATGTTGAGATAGCTAGTCCCGTGTGTCCAGCCATTTCCCCTGTACTGTACCTCTCTTTGCCCCACTCCCTTTCATTCGTCCGCACGCAAGACGCCCACCGTGGAGCCGCCCCATGCCCTCATCGTCGCGCAAGACCTAGCTGTCCATTCCCTCGCTCTCCGCCACTCACGTGTGTCCTCTCGTTGTCGTGCAAGCCCTTGTGCCTCTCGGTGCCTCGCGCTACGCCGCCCACGTTTTCTCTAGATGCCCTCTCCTCGCGCACCTCCGCCCTGTGCATGCCATCTTCTCCCTGGTGTCGTCCTCGTTGCGTGCCTTCACTGCTCCGATTGCGCCAACCGTGCTCACCGATTGCGCCCACAAAGTAGGTTCAATGTGGTAATAATAAGTTGTTTGGAGAACTGGTTGGCACTCTAAGTTTAATGCGTAAGCATTAGTGTCTTATCCCTGGAAGCCTGAGTGCCATTTAAGCTGCAAGTTTAGGAAAAGCGTAGGCTCTGAATGGGTTCAAGCCTTTGGGAAGGATGTTAGCAGCGCATCCTTGAAGAACGCCACCTATGTGAGTGTTACTGTGGGCCGCAGTTAAAGGAAAAGGGTCTTTCCTGAACACACTCATGAAACAGGATAAGGGTGCATGGCCTTTAAGAGCACCAACCCTGAAGATTGTACCAAGAATAACGCTTTGTTGTTTCTACCGTATACTTTAACACCAAGGTCTGAAGTTCAAGACGTAGTTCACTTCGTTCCTCTTAAAGTGAAAGTAGTAAACTCAGGTAGAGGTTCAAACCGGAAGGTACCTTTACTGAAAGCAAAGTGTGGGCAGCCGAAAGAAGTCTCTTGAATCCTTTTGAGTCTCTTTTTCAAATTGGTGAATTCGTGGGGGATTGTTGTATTAAAATTGTAAATATATAGGTTTTAAGTGGAAAATCTATTATTTACAATTGGTATTGATTTGGTTTCAATTGGGAAACCAAATGCTTTGGAGGGAAAGTTGGGAATTCCCAAATTTGAAATATGGAAGTTTGGGTAGAAGTTTAGTACCACACCGGGGAGAACTAAACTTTGGGTGGACTTATATATGAGTTCACACCCCAAGCTCTTGTAGCAATAGTAGAGAGGAGGAATGGAGGACCACACACACGCGCGCGCTCCGCTCCGTCTCCTTCTCCGGCTCCGGCTCCGGCTCCGGCTCCGGCTCCGGCTCGGGCTCGGGAGAGTCAATTCGGATCTCGATACTTTTGCTGCGGTTTTCATTTGGTAAGTCGATTAAATTAATCACACGATTAATTTGGTAAGTCGATTAATTTGCTGATGTTTATTGCTTTACCCTTTCTGGATCATGCCCGTGTTATTTATGTTTCTGTTCTATTAATCGGTTCCTGTTTGCATTGTATAATCGGATAATGATTGGGAAACATACGTTTAACGTATTTTTATTTGGTATTATTTCTCTGTTAATTCATTTGTATCCGATAATATATTGTTTGATGTATGCACTAGTAATCTTATTTACAACAATATTTTATATAGATAGCAATTACCGACACAAGAAATTTGTATTACAATCATGACAGAAAGGAACAACTCATGTCCATGAACAAATTTTGTCGAGTTCCACTCTAATTGCAAGAGTTACAAGCTCATGTAACAGATCCTTGAGGTGTATGTATACAAGGTAAGCGACATGCCCATATTCCATATAACAATAAACAGTTGTTTATGAAACAAATGAAGGACAATAAGCGGTTCGTTGCCGTCAAGCTCCGGGAAGCTCACTTATTCTACACGCCTTATAGTTTGCGAACATTACAAGTATCGTATGTAATGAATAAGCATTGCACTTTGCATAGAATCTGGAATGGGTTGGAGATCCTTGATGAGGTGCCATTGCAACACAACATAAACGACTTAAAATAAACAAAATAAATATAGCCAAAATTGACATACAATTGAAACTTAACCAACAAAATCGAAACACATTATACAAAATGAATATCTTAAATTAATCAGTCATTGTTTGACATAATGTCACCGATAAAAAAATCCATTTCAAATGCATGAGCAGCTGCAGGCACTATGGAGCTGAGGATGCTTGAGTCGGCAGAGGTGAACGAGTTGGCAATTGCTACAGGAGGCAATTGGGGATTGAGAGGTGATGCGGTAAGGGGTGAGCGGATGCCATGGAAGCAGAGATTCCGAGGTGGTGCGATGGACGTCGAGTCTGGGAAAGGAGGTTGGACAATGACGGTGTGGTGAGCACGGTCAGTGCAGTTCGTGCTGTAAAGGAGCGCGTAGCAAGGACGACGTCGGAGAGAAGATGGCACATGCACAGACGGAGGAGCGCGAGGAAGCGAGCCATTAGGGCTCATGCGGGCAGCGTATAGTACGAGGCACAACGAGGTAGGATGTCTTGCACGGGAACGAGGGGACGCACGTGAAAGGAGGAGCGTGAAGGACTGGACGGCTAGAGCTTGCTCGGCGACGAGGAGATGGGGCTGCTCCATAGTTGGTGTGTTGCGTGCGGGCGGGCGAAAGAAAGGGAGAGTGATGGGGGGCAAATCGAGGCACAGTACGGGGGAAATGAGGGACACATGGGACTTTCGATCTCAACATCCAACCGTTGATGGGAGAACCAATCCAACGGCTCAGATTCCAGGCGCAGGTACTTGGCTGCACATGGGGCTCAGCCTCCCTTTTCCCTATATATATATAGGGTAAAATGGGGCTGCCCCCAGGGAGTAGCCAACTTGGCTACTCCCACATCTATTTTTCCCTCAATTTTTTATTTTTTGGAAAAATAAAAATTTATATATTCATCATTATATCCCTCTCACATTCTATTAAAATTTCGTCAGAAACAGAGACTCCTACAGCCTCCATCCAAACATGGTCGATTTAAAAAATCCTGCGACCGTTAAAAAATGACGTCTGGATGGAGGGCTTAGGAGTCTCTGTTTCTGACGAAATTTTAATAGAATGTGAGAGGGATATAATGATGAATAAAGAAATTTTTATTTTCCAAAAAAATAAAAAAATGAGGGAAAATAGGGGTGGGAGTAGCCAAGTTGGCTACTCCCTGGGGGCAGCCCCATTTTACCCATATATATATATATATATATATATCCATATATATATATATGAGGAAAATGGGGCTGCCCCCAAGAGGGAGCTAACTTAGCTTCCCCCGCCCTATTTTCTTCAATTTTTTTATTTTTTTTTGAATTTTTTCTGTGAATATTCATCACTATATCCCTATATTACGTCATAAAAATTTCGTGTGAAACAGAGACTCCTACGGCCTCCATCCAGACAGTCATTTTTTTAACGGTAACAGGATTTTTTAAATCGACCCCGTTTGGATGGAGGTCGTAGGAGTCTCTGTTTCGCATGAAATTTGAGTGACATAATATATGGATTTAATAATGAATTTACACGATTTTGGATTTCAAAAAAAATAAAAAAATTTGTGAAAAAGGGGCGGGGGGAGCTAAGTTAGCTCCCCCTTGGGGGCATACACATTTTACCCTATATATAGGGTAAAATGTGTATGCCCCCTAGGGGGAGTAGGGTAAAATGTGTATGCCCCCTAGGGGGAGCTAACTTAGTTCCCCCCGCCCCTTTTTTCACAAAAAAAATTATTTTTTTTGAAATCTAAAACGTGTAAATTCATTATTAAATCCATATATTATGTCACTCAAATTTCATGCGAAACAGAGACTCCTACGACCTCCATCCAAACAGGGTCGATTTAAAAAATCATGTTACCGTTAAAAAAATGACTGTCTGGATGGAGGCCGTAGGAGTCTCTGTTTCACACGAAATTTTTATGACGTAATATAGGGATATAGTGATGAATATTCACGGAAAAAATTTTCAAAAAAAATAAAAAATTTGAAGAAAATAAGGCGGGGGGAGCTAAGTTAGCTCCCCCTAGGGGGCAGCCCCATTTTCCTCATATATATATATATATATATATATATATATATATATATATATGTGTGTGTGTGTGTGCGCGCGCGCGCGCGTGCATCTACAAATTTATATCTCATGTATATGAACTCTATTTTGACTTTACTCACATTTAAAGTTCCTATCTAAAATTATTTTGAATTCTTAAAATACTGTGAATTTTAAAAATACTTAGTATGTACGATTTATTTGTAACAAATTGATTTTGAGACCTCTTTAGGTATAAGTACAATTGTAATTTTTTGTATTTAACTCTTAATACTCTATTTTCATTTCAAAAATACAGAACAAAAAAATCACAAATTAAAACAAGTAAAATGAGTCTACTATCGATGTTTTTTTAAACCGGTTACTATATCACTCATTAATATATATTTATGATATTATTCATTATGATTTTTTATACTTGAAAATAGCGAAGAATATCATATTCATTACAATATTATTACTGGTGGTCCATATAAAATGCTTATATATTGTGTTTTTTTCATAATTTTGACTAATCATTGCTAAACTTTGAAAAAATTCACGATAATTAGATAAAATTTTGAAAAATAACAATAGATAATTGTTGTTATATGCACTATCACTAATGATATAAGAGCATATATGACAATTGTTGCTAATTTCATATACAAAAAATAATTTCACAACAAATAATATCATCATTATATATTTAACGATGAATGTGTTGGGACGCGTCCTGGTACAAATTCTGCTCTGATACTAGTTGACGTGAACACGACCCACCGGTATCGTCTCCTCTCAAATATTGGACGTTGGGGGTATGTGTAACGTCCTCCGGATATAGAAGAGGATACATATACGGATGCGGATGCGTAATCAACCACTATCACACACTACAAGAAAAGTGATCCAAGGCAACGAATAATTTAATATTCATTGTCATATCTTCCGTAGTTAAATATATAACAATGAATATTATTCATTGCTTACTTATTTAAATTCGCAACGAATAATGGTATTCGTTGTTATATGCTCACAACGAATTATATAACAACAATTATTCGTTGCTAAATTTTACAACGACTAGTGTGAATTTTAACGAATAATTTAATGAAAAAATTTGTTGTTATATGGACCTTTAACAACAAATATGATATTCGTTGCTAATTACAAGTACAAAAGATAATTTGGCAACGAATAATAGTCGTTGTTATATCTTTAACATCGGAAGATATGACGGATATTCAAATTTTTTGTTATCTTAGATCCAGTTTGTTATAGTGATAAAGAACATGAAGAAAAAAACAAACAGGTATACCGGTGGTCGGTCACCTCTTGTGACCACCGGAGAAGAAAGATCGCTAAAAGAAGAACGTGTACAACTCCTGTCGTTCCCTCGCTCTCTTCCTCTCTTCTCTCCCTCTCATCCTTTCTCTCTGAGTGTTACATTGTTCTTGTTGTGGTGTTATAGAGGCAATGCCTCCACTCCCCATAGTCCTCTTCCCAATAAGACTATAAATAAAATACAACTCAACTATTATTAGGATTAGGAGTCCAATCCTATCATAATTCCTAATATTAATTTGACTCTAATCCTAATAGAAGGAAGAATGACAAATGTTTATTTTGTTCTATATGGTTGTCGTGACAGAAGTTCATTTTGTGTAGTGTTTATATTTTAAGTACAACGTCACTATCGAGTCATTTTGTTGTAGTTTTTAATCTTGATTGTTTAATATTAATCTTAAGTACAAAATACTATTCTTTTATAATACAATTATTAAAAAACGATCCTACCTAATTTGAAGTAAATTTTCTACACGTCCACATCTTTTGTTGTTGAATATCAATCATTAAAATGTGCCCATGATTGGAAGGGCGTCCATTTTTTTCTTGACAATCGTATGCACATATTAACACCGAATTGTTTCCTCACGTGACAATTTGCACTCCGGCCCCACAATATTAATTACTAGGGAGGGTAAACCATCGCTTCGTTATGGGTTCATTTGATCTCTAATAAGAAACTATATTGTAAAATATGAAGTTACAGTAAATTTGTAAACAAATATTTACATTATGCATATGTAATATTTACGGATGTATGTTATATGTATATATTTTCCTTTTTACAAAAAGTAAGTATGATAAGATCAACATATACCTAAAAAATTCCGAAGAACCCCGAGTAAGATAGTGTTTTTTTACAAAATATTTATATTTTCGATAAATTAAATTATTGTCTCCCGTTATATGGTAGTGCAACTAAAAAACTAAAAAATGGAGTCAAAAAAGGTTGAAATGGCAAAAGAGGCAGCTATGTGTTGCTGAAAAGAAGGATGATGGAAGTTGCAAGAAAGGGAGAAACCGGCAAGTAAAGGAAACGAGAAATGCGACAAAAAAAAGGTTAAAATGACAAAAGAGACAACCGCGTTTTTTATTCGACCCGAGCTCAGGTCCGGTCCAATTCCTATGGGCTGGGCTTGGGTCGGACCGGCCCATCTTAACCCATTATATATTATTAACTTTGAGTTTGTGTTTAAAGTCAATCTCAATTCAAGTTAGACGAGCTAAAATTATTTAAAACATATGCCATAATACTTGTGCAACAACTAAAACTCAATTCTACCGGAGATGATTTCTCATTTTATACAAGTCCACTCAATGTTATATACCATAAACATCTCTCATTACAGAAATTGAAAGAGTGAACCAAGTTTACACAGTTAACAACAACAGGTGCACCAGGCACTACATGTTAAAAAATGGCCATAATGCTCGTATTGGGTAAAGGTTCAATAATAGAAAATATTATAATAGAAAAATAAACACTAAAAACTCAAGAATAACCACCAAAATATAAGACATAGACTAATTAAAAAAATTAATTCTGAAATAAAATACAATGATCATCAACTCATATGTCCCACACATGACTTTCTTGATTTATAAACATTGTATGAAGATAGGATACATGAACAGAGTGTGCATGATAGGTGAGAGTTTCCATACGTGTAGGATACGGGAAGGGTTCGGACCCTCTTTGGGTCGGGCTCGTGGGTCGGGTTGGGCTGGGCCAAGCCAAGTTCGAGCCCGGCCCAAAAAATTTCGGGCCTAAAAATTAGACCCAAGCCCGGCCCAATGTTCGTTTGGGCTTGGGTCGGGCTGGACTTTTTGGGCTGGGCTTCGGACTGGGCCGGCCCAGCCCAATGCTCATCCCTACACATATTATTGCATAAAGATTGGAGCATAACTATAATTGATGAATCTCGGAAAGGCACAAGTGAAAAAACCGTTCTCTAAGGCCATGTTCGGTTGGGGGTTACCCCCCACTTTGGGTGAGTGACCCCCAAAACCCTCCCTTCTAACCCACTAGTGGGGCCCACTCCCTTCCCATCAAAAAAATATATATTATACCATCATATCATCTACAAATCATAAAATACTCAACTTCTACTCACTATTCCAAACTTCAATACAATCACATCACAACAACCACCCACTTTTTCAAATTTCAATACAATCATACCATAATAACTACCAACTTTTTCAAATTCCAATACAATCACATCACACAAACCCTCCCAACCCTTAACCCACCAACCAAACACACTCCCAAAAAAATGGGTTATCCACCCCGGGATAACCCGCTAACCGAACGGCCACTAATGGTTTGTTCGGTAAATAGTGTCAAATATAAAGGTTTCACCTCTCTGTTTCTTTAAAATATCAAAGATATTGGGTGCTTATAATCAGAATACCTTTTCCTACGTACGCCATTTTAATCTTTAAATGTTACATATATACAATAGAAATCTTCTAATATATTATAACGTCCCAGGCTTAGATCTCTGATCTGTTATTGAGGAAAACTGGCCCTGATAATTTGTTGGGTTCGGGCTCAAATGGACCCGTTGACAACCATTCAAAATGCTTAAGCTCAAGTTTCAAGTAGTAATCCCCATAACTTATAAACCACACCCACACTTTGTGAGTTTTCCATGTGGTACTATGTTTGGGTTAGGGTGTTACAACCTCCCCCACTTATATTCGCAACGTCCTCGTTGCGACATGACACATCACTTATTCCCCGTGACAGTGGCGGTTGCATGCTCCGGGTAGCCTTTTCCTCCAACCTCTTTGTAGGGACGGCTCCACCTCTCGGGTAGCCCTTTCCACTATAAGAGGGAAATTGGCTCTGATACCATTTGTAACGGAACGGATCGAGCTGACTGGCGGAAGCTTCAAACATTGGGTCGCATGACCGAATCGTTACCCATTTACTTGCATGGCAATCAATATGCATAGGATATCCATGATCAATAGTGTCCCAAGACTTAGGTACATAGAGAAAAATCAGTATTAGAAGTAACTAGTCGATGGCTTGATTCTCTAACTTATTTGTCCCATCGTCATGGAGTTGAGGAGAATAGAGAACATGAATGGTGAGATTATTTGTCTTGACAACGTAGTGTTGATTATTAGAGTTTATGACTCAATCATAATGGTATCATGGGGCAGATCTTTAGTTAGTAAATTTATCCTGATGATCTTTACTCACAATAACTCTTTACTCTTTAAGTGAGAACACGACATGGAGATAATTAAGCATTGGATACATTAGATGTAGATGACTTTTGAAACTACATACTATCATAATGAGAAGAATCTTTAGGACATTTTATCTAAAATATGGGGCAAAAGTGTGATAGACTGAATGTAATAGAATCCACTTTTCGGAGACGCTTTCCGCTGAGTGAAGTGATTTTACCATTGGAACTTCTTTCATGTCGTTTTAATTATTAGCTTCTTTATACAATGCTATTTATGTTGGAGTTGTAATAAGATAACTTTTAAGTTTACTGGACTTAGTAAATTATTATTTCCTATGCTTATTGATTGCCATGTAAGTAAATGGGTAACGGTTCGGTCAGGCGACCCAATGTTTGAAGCTTCCGCCAGTCAGCTCGATACGTTCTGTTACATACATACAAGTACATGTATAAACTTGTGTCACCACTCAACAAAGATGATGCCCAAATCTTCTTTTTCTTGAATCATATGCAATTTAAAATGGTTTAGACTTGAATGGGCAAATTCGATATTGGATGGTGTGCGCAACACTCTACACTTGCAGAACATTTTTACCATGTAAAAACAAATACACATAAACTCATGTTGATTGCGGAGCCACAGTCTCCCGCATGTGCAACTTCGTCCATGAGTAGTGATATTATATCATTACAATATATCCAGTATTCATGTGTTATGGATGAATTATATCGATAGCAATAAATTGAAATTAAAGTGCTACTTCATGTAATCAAAATAGGTGTGGATTGAGCCCGACCCAAACTCGAGTCCGACCCAAACTTGAGCCCGATCACGCGGGCCTTGGATCGAGATCAAGTCCTCGATTTGCTAAAAAAGTGAGCGTCGATCCGATCCAAAACCCACGGAAAATTGACTGGTTTGGATCGGACTTTCCCGCCACCCTAATAAGAGATAGAATTGGTTTTAAGACAAACCCCACAAGAGTTGCGTCCAACCGACATGTCCCTCCATAACCATTTGAGTTTTACTTAAACACCCCCTCCTAATGGCCACCACTAACCTTCAACCAACACCTCCCTAATTGGCTTTAGGGTTTCTTCTACTCTCATCCTCCTCCCCCCTTGCCCTCCATGACGTGAACGATGACGAACCCATGGAAGAGGTCCAAGATCTCCTCCTTCTCCCGCTTCGTGGCGTCCCTCCGCTCCAAGCGGACCCCTTCCTCCGACTCCCCACTCCTCGTACAGACCGGCTTCCCCACCTCCCTCGCCGACCTCGTCGTCAAGCACCGCCGCCATCGCAAGAGCCACCAACCCCGCATCCCCCACAAATCCAGCGTTGCCTCCCGGGTCTCCGACCTCGTCGCCGTCGTCGAGGCCTCCCAAATCGACAACCACCTCGACGACGACGACGACGACAAGGAGCAGCCGCCGGAGGAGACCCGAGTAGAGCCCGTCGTTCCGGAAGTCGTCCAAAGACCCCCTTTTGCGCCGAGGAGCACCGCCAGTAGGAGTGTCAGCTCCCAGGCGAAGGCTGTTCTTTTGATGGCGCTCGCGGTCTCGACGAAGGAGGTCGTTCTGGGGATCATGATCTCCGCCATTGTTCTCCTGCTCCTCGAATCCGTGGGAGGTCGGTTGCTCGATTGGATTAGACGGAGGGAGGCGGCGAGGAGTGTAGTGGTCGAGGTTTCGGAGCTGGATTCCTCGATTAGAGGGGTGCCCACTCAGGGATTTGACCCTTGGACTGCGAATTTGCAGGAAAGGTGTGATCTTGCGGGGTGTGTGGAGGAGGAGGTTGTCACCAAGGCCAAAAAGAAGCACTGGAGGAAGCTTGTCTCCGAGAAGTTCCGTGGTTCCCGGCGCCGGAAGGATGATGAGAAAGTGCCAGCATCTGATAGCGTGCACAGCTCCTCGTCGGAGAGGAGCGGGGAGGAGGAAGCAGTGGAGGTGGAAGACGGTGATATCAGTAAGGATATTGTATTTAAAGAAGAGAAAATGAAGGATTGTTGTAAATCAAATGGGAGATCATACCAGGTGTTCTTGTTGATCATTGTTCTCTCTGGGCTTGTGGGTGGCAAAGTTGTAGCTCTTGTTCTCACAGTGGCGTGCTGCTCCTTGATGAAGATCATGGGCATGTTCCCTGGGAGTAATCACAAGCTCAAGGTATGAATTTGCTTCGGAATATCTTTGATCCTACTTCCACTGGCCAGATTTGCTCTGCCAGGAATACTCCAACTTCCTGTTGGCAATTCGGTGGCCCTGTGTAGAGATTTGAGGTACCTATCTGTACACTATACAAAGGGAGAATAGAACCTTTGCTTATACAAACTTGATCTACAATGTGATGTTGTGTGTAATTATACCTTTTTGTTCCTTTTTCTCCCTCTGGGGTATTTTCCCATGGTGTAGGGGGTGTTGCATAATCAAAATGTGCATGTAAAGAGGGTGTCGGACTAACTATTTTCTTCCTGAAAATTCTAATTGGTTGAAGAAGCAACTGGTCTTGTTTTAGCTTGAATTTGAGTGTGATAACTTGTGAGATGATTGTGCCGCTTTGTATATAAGATCAGATTGCTTGTTTATTTTGCGTTGGAACTAAGAATTCCCAGAAGTCCCTTTCAGTTTTTCCTCTGAAATTGCATATGTTTTGTTATCTTAATTGCATGTCTCTTTCAATCACTGAAACAACCGTACTTAGGCCTAACCTATGTTGGAAAGCAAATAAGAAACAGGGATTAATTCCAAATGAAAGTGACATTTATTTGTGAGATCATTAGTTCGTGATGATTATCTTATGTAAGCCTTCTGGATATAATGTTTGCAACATCAACAAACAGATTTTAGAATAGCTTTTACAGATTGATGGAAATTTTTGCGAGAAGGTGTTTTAGATTACCTCGTTGATCACGAGTTTCATAATCCATGGAGCGTCAGCATTGGTTTGATTTGGTCTTCCAAGTAGTGGTCGGTATCGCATGCATCACGCCCAATTCACATCCGCGTCAGCACCTATTCCTTGCCTCTACCTCTCATCAGGACTCTGGTTAGTTATTTTTTGCAGGTTCACTGAAAACTTAACCCTCCTTCTAAGTCAGGATTCAGGGGTGGTGTATGATTCGATAAATGGGTGGAAAGCGAGGGCAATGAAACCGATTTCTATTACCAAAACAGACAAAAATCAATCTCTGCAAGATCCACTTGTTAATATGTACCCATCTTATTAAAAATACAAACAGGGGACTTGATGCCAATAATATCAGAGTGGGGGCAAATGGAACCAAGTATAGATATTCATGATGTGTGTGTGGTGACCGAAATGTAGTTGGGATTTGGGATTTAGTAGTCCAACCTCAAAAAATTCTAGAAAATGCTCATATTAGGGTATGGGCAGCCCGTGGAAAATGTTGTGCATTTATCAGTCTGGGACCTACCTTCCTCTTTATGTCCCTGTTCTCTCAGTAGCTTTCAGTTTTGGCCTGTCGAGCGCATTATTATCTCAATGAGAAAGAATAACATGTTTGGAAGACGAGCCTGTTCAAATTGTTCTCTATGCGATAATGCGAGAGGCTTCATGTAGCTCGTGGTGCCGCTAGATGGAAGTTATATATATCCATTTTCATAGTTATACAGAAAAATGTGGATATTTGTCGAACGGATGTGGACAATGGATGTCTGATAACTAGGGTGGAGCATTGGGCTCGACCCAGCCCAACCCGAGAAAGCCCAGCCCGAACCCGTTAATTTTCTCCGGGCCTTGGGCCGGGTCGAGGCCCGGATTTTTGGATAAAAATGGAAGCCGAGCCCGGCCCAAGGCCCACGAGGTCGGGCTCGGGTTCGGGCCGGGCTCGGCCCGCCCTCATTTTGAATAGCTGAATGCTGGGCGTTACCAACATCTCTTATGGTTGATATGGATTCTTACGGTTGCAATATAACACGTCTCTTTACCATTGCCGTTAGGTTTGATAGACACCATTTAAATCTTGATGCACGATCATTGGAGGGTAGAATTTAACTAGAATATCATGTTTTATATAGACGCCTCATGTAATCATGCAGTTTGGAACTCGAGATCTTTATATGGTATCCAATAAGCAAAGGTGGAAAGCAGAAGGTTTTCATATATAAATGAATGTCGATACAGAAAGTCGGTTCAGATTTTGAACAGTCACCTGACCGCTAACAAAATCCAAGACTTGTTCATCAGGTTCATTCATGGAGTACATGCATTACTGACATGGATTTTTTAACGTATAAACCATGAATTCTACCAGCATTACCAGCCAACTTTATGAAACCACAAACTTCCTTGGCATATAATCTTCATCAATGTGATGGTGACTATGATTTTAAATGCTGTGAATTCTAACAAGCATGCTTCCAGAGTTCGGCTAAGAATTTCTTCGAGATTCACCAAAGGACAATACACATTATGGTGTGATCATAGATGGCGGGCTGATATTAGTGAACAATAAAGAATATGCATGCTCCATGCAAAATACATGTTCATGTCCACAAATGGCGGGTCGGGTCGGGCTATCTAGGGTCACGTCGGGTTCGGGCTGGGCCCGACCCGGATTTGAAAATTTAGTAAAATGAGGGCCCGAGCCCGACCCGTATGTTCATCGGGTCCGGGTCGGGCCTGGGCTTTTGTGGGCTGGGTCAGGGTCGGGTCCAGGCCGACCCGACCCACTGCTCCACCCTACTGATAACATGTTTAATTTTTATGCCTTATTGTTATTTTTTTTGTACTATAAAAGAAATGATTAGTTCGATATATTCATATAAAAAATGATTTCCTACCATAGTTGATAGGGATGCCAAGCGAGAATTAATTTTTTTTGGATCTTTCATTGTCATCCTCATGATGCACGCATAGATCTGCACTTCTTTTAGTATGATTTTCGAGCGTATTCCCTTGTGGCAATGGAGGAGGAAGTCGGTCAGAGTTCGGCGCATGGGAAAGGGCTGTGTGCAACTGACTTCACCTATGGAATAAGCCCTTCCCACTCACCTGTGGACGTAAGGGGCAAGAAAATATGCATTTTAAAATTGTTTTTATTAATCTTTATTTAATTATAAGTTTGATAAGTAGTTGTTTTTATAAAATCATGTGTTAATTATAAAGCTTAATGGGCTCTTTTAAATATAAATAAATATAAATGTGAATGTTATAATAGCTAGATGTGATAATTACTTTTATCTGTATCTTTATACATATTTCTCTAATAGCCATAACATGTAGAATTCATTGTTGGTTCCGGTTTAGGAGGCGGATCGTCCTTGGCATATATCACGGTCGCTACGATCACAATGATCTCAAAGAGAACCACAATGTTATGTTTCATTATAAATTACAAGATAAACAAATAAACCACAAGAGTACATATATTTAATACGGAAACCTCTTAGGTAACAATCACAACTATAGTCTCCCGACTCGAGCTTTCGACCTGGCTCATCTCCTTCTTATCACAAAATCGGATTGCTTATGCAAGCAACCTAATCATATTATAACAAGCTATTCTGAATAGCTTCCAAACCATATTGCATTTATATAAACATAATAACCTAAATACTCGAGTAATTACGCAATAAATATTATGACGCAAAAACTAGAATGATCTTTTCGAGCAAGGAGCATGCTCGTAAGAAGAACTTCAGAGCTTTAGGTATGAAGTGTAGAGTAGAAAATAGCTAAAGATCTTTCCCCCAGAGATAAAGTGTAGAGTAGAGATAAGAGAAATTGTTCTATGTTATTGTGCGTAGGACTGCTAATCAAACTGAACATGCTCGTATTCAATTAGAGTCCGTTCGATAATAGTTCCGAAAATGTTCATTTGCTTCTAAACGAACTGAACATGAATTCAAATTTTAGTTCGATAGCTTGACGAATCGAACATGAACATAATATATATTCATTCGATTAAAGTTCGTGTCAGATCTGTGTATGCATATATGTGTATTTTAACGTGTAACTTCGTATTTATACATAAGATAAATTTCGAGTGAATGAAATTGGTATTTATTGAGCTTTGTACCACTTTAATTTTGATTAATTTCTTATTTTTACTGTTTATCGAACCTTATTATCGAACTTCAATTTTGAACTTGTTCATATAAACAAGTATGAGTTAAGTTAAATTGTTAACAAACTATTATCGAATCAGTCTCAAACATTCGATTTTTAATGAGCTCGAAATCGAACATATTCTATCTAACATTTATCGAATCAAATTCAAACTTTTAAACTTTCTTATCAAATCGATATCGAACATAGGTTCATTCGTTATAGTTTGGTTCGATTAGCATCCCTAATTGTGTGTTGTAGAACAAGATCTAGGGTCCTATTTATAAGCTCAGGTCCTCTATAGCCACTGGGGTCAAATCAGGAATAAAAATCTTCCTGAAATAATAGTTGATTAATTAGAGATGAGTTGATTGATCATGTCAAAGAGGTTGATGGATCGTATTTCACAAATTTTTCAATCAAGTAACACAAATGATTGATCATTAAATGCTCCATTATCGGAAGTTTTGAATTTGAATATTGATCGATCATGCCAAGGATTTGATTGACTGTGGTTTATTGATCAATCAAGAAAGATTGGTCGATCAATAACGAATTTTGACCAATCATATGTTTGTTGATTAGTCAAGGAATTTAGTCGATTAGAGATGGTCGATTAGGGTTGAAAGGTTGATCAAGCATATTTGGGGTTTGACTTGAATGTAGGATGCATGATATTCTTTGATGTTTACAAACTAAGATAATTACTAGATGCATGACTAAATAAAAGAAAAGTCTTCAACTTCTTCATAAGCTTGAGTTCCTCTTCTTGAGCTTGAGCTTGAGCTTTGAGCTTTAGTATGAGTTCCTTAACTTTGGACTCCTTTAAGATTCTTAGCTTCTTCTTCCATTAAGCTTTATCTACATGTTTCTTTATCATCAAAATGTGCATGTCCATGCCTGAACTTTCATTAATCCCTCTTTTGAAAAAAATATTTGAAGTGTTTGCAAAAATAATGTATGTGTATAAAAAAATCGAAAAACAAATTTTCTCCCCGTGGAAACTTTTGTAAATTTTTGTAAAAATATTTTCTTTCGACCCCTTTTTGACTTAATCAAAAAGTGTAAACATCTATCAATTATTGATAAATACCAATTATTGGTTAAAGAGATGACAAATCTCTCTCTCCCCTCTCTCTCTCTCTCTCTCTCTGATAACATTTTTTTTACAATGAGATCCCCTTAAATTAAAGTTCTCCTCTAATCTTTGCTTAAATGCTCCCAATAAAAGTAAGAGTCGGGGGTTCATCGTCAATGCATGATCAACTTAATAAAAAAAATAAAAAGTCACCTAGAGTTCTTAGAGGTGAACTTCTCTAGTATCAATACCTTCTTCATGGTAGAAACATCCATCATTGATTTTGCATATGATAGTCTTTTCGCATTGGTGGGATCCATCTTCCATGTTGATATGATCTACTCTATTTTCTTTTCATTGGTATTTAATTCATGCAAAACTTTTTTTTGATACCTTTTTTTGAGTCCTTCGTGTTAGTTCGCAATAAAACTTTCTTTATGTCTAAAATTTTCTTCTCCTTTTCAAGGAAGTAAATAATCCTTTTATGAACTTCACATCACAGAAATATAGAAAATATCAAATTATTTGTGTAAATAATGTATGTTGATCATATGAAAATAAAATTTCAGCACAACTTTCGTACATTACGAAATCACTAATTTAGAGAAATAATTTTCCTAACATTGTTTTTAATATTATGATAAAATATCAAGATGAAATCGAGGTTACCTATTGAAGCGTGAGTCTCAAAATCAAGAGACCTCTTGAATCAAGTCCGATTTGCGCATGTCTCTCTAGTGGGCATGATGATGAGTTGTGTTACTTCCCATGAACTTCGATGATGTCTTCTTGATATTGTCCACGTAAGGATGATCAAGCTCCTAATTAATTTCGTCGCACGCAATCGATCGTTTTTCACGCACGAGGAGAACAGAGAACGTGACGATCTTTTCCTCCACAAGGCCACGTCAGAGGAGAGAAGAGAGGCTTGACAAGATGGACGTGTAGGATCTTGAAGAGTAGATGTGTATGAGAGAAAAATAATCAAGACTCTTATCTTCTTTTGATTTTCAAGGCAATAAGCATACTATGAAAGAGAGGCATCACCCCTATGAGGAGTCTTCTCCTCATAGTAGACGTTCTCCATGGTGTCCCATGGACATTCATCGAGAGCTATAATTTTGTCGTTATTTAATAAGAAACATGACTACAATAATCTCCTTTTAATTAACAATTGAATTAATTAATAAAGTAATCAATAAATTGAGATCCTAATCCAATCAGGTTTCTCATAGATGGCGTCATGTGTCATCATGATACACGTCCCCCACTTTCCATATATGGATTGAATTTTTTGCTTTATTTATTAATTTGATAATTTTATGATCAAAATTAGTAAATTTATGAGATAATCCTCATAGCTTATGATCATATTCATAAATCAAAAAAATGTAAATCTAATTTACATTTATTAATTTTATGTGAATCACAATCACATATATGCCTTGAAATAATTATATGAATCACATTCATATAAATCCTAATTATTATGAATCATCATTAATTAAGTAATTATATTTTTGACTCATATTCACAAAAATACCCTTATGAATGACAATAACAATTATTGTCTTAATATTGACTTCAAATAGTATGAGTTATAATCCAATTAAGACTCATGAGATACAAATGCAAATACCGTGAGTGACTTGAAATTTGGATATCTGTCCCATTTCAAGATTTATACCACTTTTAGTGAAAATAAGTCACTTACGAATGTTGAGATCGAGCTGAAATAATTTACACTCTAAGTGAGCTCAATGGAACACATCGCACTATCCATGAGCTGGAGAATACATCAGTGAGCTAAATCCAACATCCTTGACCTTTTCTAATCAAATTGCAAATCATTTAGAGTTTAGAAATGAGTTCAAGTAGTGTATATATTTCCATTTCCATCATCATTCCACTTTCCAATATTTGGGCATTTGAAATTGGACATTAGATTCAAACGAGATGAAACTTAATCCAATTAACTCTCAAATCATTAAGCTAAGAAATGGATCCGATAAAATCCATCATGTTTCATCATTCTCTCAGAATAGAAATGTCATGATAGATTAATAGATCTAACCCTGAGTATTCCCAATACTCATTCATCCTTCATGCTAGAAGATTTTCATATATCTGAAGTTCAAACCCTAGTTTAATTGTATTTTTCAAAATAAATCAATAAATTTCTCATTTGATAATTGGACAATAATATTAATCATATATCTTCCAAAAGCATATATTAGTATATCGAATTCGTGTCTTATTTCACTAAGAATACGACCATATTTGCATTTCATTATGACTCCAAATTATCTCATGAGTATGCTCTATCTCCCGGTTCATCAACTATGAACACGTATGATTCCTTTAAGAGATCATAGTTCTCATATATCTTCATATGCATACCATCTCATCGGTATATGGACCTTGGGCAGGTCACCAATCTATTGGTTTGCCAAATGTGTAAATTCAGACATATAGATGTATATCTGCCTCCAGACAAAGGATGTTTGCCTGATCATGATAGTTACGATTCCGCTCTTAGTTTATCTTAACCTCATCAAGTCAACTCTTTGAATTTATTATTCCAACATTTCGAATCTCTATTCCTATGCAGATGACATGCATTAAGAAGTCGATTGGAAATTAATCTTTAGAGAAAGATTGACGTCTCCTTTTTCAGATTGGAGATCTTTATTGAATGTCATATGTTCCTCCCACCTGCATGGCATTTAATATGGCGATGATACGTAGCCCTAATTGTATAAAGAGACCTTAATATAACATGCACTCATAATCATTCATTTCAGATGGATATGATAAATAATAACTTTTTATTGCATTAATGAGCCACCAAGGGCTTACAAAGATCTTTTTCCAGAAGTAGGTACAAAAGTAAACTACTTTTTAAACTCAATATTTTTTCCTAAGTAGGTGATTTTATTCTTAGAATAGCTAAGGTCATGTTATAACAACTCATTTTCCTTTTTCAGAATATCCAAGTCATTTAACAAAAGAGATTTATCATATATTAATTTTTTATTAATATTTTTAAGAGACTATATTTCCTTATCATATTTCATATTTGTTAAAAAACATATTGAGAGGTATTATAAAATTCACCATGAGAAAGATTACTTACCTCTTCATCAGAAATGGATGAGCCGGATCCGACCAGTCCAACTAATCCTATGCATGCACTTTTGCTTTCTTCTTTACTATTGCTTGAGTCTTCCCATATTGCTTGCATTGCTTTCATCTTAGACCTCTTCTCTATTTTCTGAATTCTTCTTTGGTTCAAAATAATACTTCTTGACATGCCTCAGCTTATCGCATTGGAAGAATTTTATTTCTCTTTCTCCGTTCTCTCTTTTTTTTAGAAAAAAACTTGACATGTTAGGTCATGAATATAATATCATCATCACAGTCAGATCCTTCTCGAGTTTCCTTGTTGACCACATGGAATAAACTTTTTGCACCTTTTCTTCCCATTTCTTCATGTTTTATATTTTTATTTAATAGATAAGAAGATTACATATGAGATCTTATAGATATGTTGTTTTGAAGTATGTTGATTCTTTTTTAGCCATGACCTTGTGCCCTCATACTCATTGTAAAAAGGCGATGATTTTTCTTGTGAGTTCTTCTAGTAGGATGATTCTCCTCAAATTTCTTAATTAGTCCAATATAGCGGTTTCCTTTCTGCATCTTGAAGGTCCCGTAATCTTAAGTGAGTATTCTGAAGCGCGATTCATTTACCTTGGATGCAACTTTGTGAGTACTTTCCAGGCACTTTAAGATTTCTTTTGTCATCTTCAAATACGAGATTGAATAAAACTCTACTTTGGATAGAGCGCAATATATAGAGTTTATCACCTTTGACTTGAGAGTCATATGTACTAACTCAATGGTATAGTTTCCTATACCATTTTCTTCTATGAACTTGAACTACTTTCTCATCATATTCCATATTACAAAATTAGATGATTGAAAGGAGATCATCATCTTGGTCTTATAGCTTGAGGTGTTCATCCCGTTGAAGTAGGGAGGATCAATCATCGAGTTCTCTCAAGTGTGTGATACTGAGATGTCGGTCACGTACGTGATAGAGATGGGCATCCTTCACATGAACAAGGCTATGATATCAATGGTTGGTTCCCATCTTAGGAGATACATGAGCAAATCAGAGTGGATGGATAATTAGGATTTGCTGCGACCACAATAATCTCTAAACAACCATAAAGTCGCATAACTCTTTCATACACAATATAAACACTGAAATCTCAAGTGTACATGTATTTAATGTGAAAATCCTCTTGGGTAAAAATCATGATCAGAGTCTCCCAACTCGAGTTTTCAACCCGACCAACTGAATCTTGCAACTAAATCAGATTATTTACACGGTAAACCCAACCATATTACAACAAGATGTAATAGGAAACTTCGAATTGTATTATAGTTAAATAAACCTAACAACCTCGATATCAAAGTAAATATATACTAAAGATTACGAGGCAAAAGGTAGAACGATCTTATAGAGCGAGGAGTATGCTTGTAAGATGAATCACAAAACTCAAGAGTTATAAATGTAAAATGTGGAGTAGATAATAGCTCTGCATCTTTCTCTCAAAAGAATAGAGTGGAGAGAAGAGAAAAGAAGAATTGTTCTTTGTTGTTTTATGTTGCAGAATGAGATCTAGTATTTCGATGCCTAGGTCCTCCATAGTAGTTGGGACCCATCGGGAATGAAAAAACTTCCTAAAATGATGGATGATCTATCAAAAGAAAAAAGATGATCAATCAGAGAATATATGATAATCAAGTCAAATACTTTGTTCCATCATATTTCACATAATGATCAATCAAGTAACCAAGATGTAGATGATTGATCATTAAATGACTATTAACTGAACATTGGGATTCGATTGATCGATCATGTCAAGGAGATGATCCATCATGGTTGATCGATCACTCGAGAAAGGTTAATCCATAAGACAAGGATTAATTTTGACCAATCATAGGTTTATCGATCCGTCAAGGAATCTGGTCGATCAAACATGATCGATCAAGACTAAAAGGTTAATCTACTATATTAGGATTTTATACTTGAATACAATATGCATGATATTCTTTGAAGTTCTATAGAAACTAAGATAACTATAAGATGCATGACTCTCGATAAAAGAAAAGTCTTCGACTTCTTCTTGAGATTGAGTTCCCATGAGCTTGAATTCCTCTCCTTGAGCTTAAGGTTAAGTATGAATTCCCCAGCTTTGAACTCCTTTGAGACTATTACCTTCTTCTTCTCTTAAGCTTGAGCTCCTCATGCGAGAGCTTCTTCTTGGTCTAATTACTTCCTTGATTTTGACCTAGCTTCAAGTTACATAAGCAAGTTTTGATAACGTCGAATTATGCATGTTCATGTATGAACTAGAATGCATATTAGGGTATTATTCGAAAATTGTATAAGCACCCATTCAAACATGTGGGTCCCCTTTACATTGGGTAGTTGTGTGGTCATACACAACAGATGATGTGTGCAACACATACAAGGACTTGATATCCCCTTTGTTGCGAATTGCGGAAGCAAATATGCACAAACATGATCAAACAAGAAAGATGCAAACACAAGGATTTACAAGGTTCACCCGTAAATGGATACGTCCTTGGGCAGCGGCGGTCGGTTTCACTATATGGAGAGAAATATATTACATAGGTATTGAGAAGGTACAAATATGGGATGAGAAACAGGATCAGAATTAGGATGCAGTATCTGGTGACCCTAGAGTCCTTTTTATACTACAACAGAAGAATACCATCTATATTCAATAATACATCCCAACAGCTCTCAGTCAATCAGAAGGCAGGACACGGATCAGACATGTCAGCAATCCTAACCCAACAGCTCTCAGCCAATCATAAGGAAACACACATATCAGACATGTCAGCAATCCTAGCCCAACAGCTCTCAGCCAATCAGAAGGCATGATACAGATCAGACATGTCAACAATCCTGGCACAACAACTCTCAGCCAATTAGAAGCCAGGACACAGATCAGCCACATCATCAACCCAACAAGTGGTTAGGATTCAAGTCATATCAACAAACTCCACCTTGAATTGAATCTTCATATAGCAGAATGAACCACTACTATTACTCCTCCATGAGTTGAATTCTCTACTAGCAGAATTAACCACTGAGAAACTCCATCGGGATTGAATTCTGATATAATAAAATTAACCGCTACTATATTCCACCATGAGTTGAATTCTCCACTAGCAGAATTAGCCACTGCTAGACTCCACTGGGGTTGAATTCTCATATAGCAGAATTTTCCACTACTATAATTCACCACTTGAAATTCAGATAACATGAATCAAGGTATTATAAACAATATTCACCTTGAAATTTCTCCTTAGAAAAACTTTACCGAGCTTCACCTTACCGCCGCTAGCCCCTCCTTAGGGTTACTGCCAACTGTCGATATTGAGCAAGTCCAATCAATGCTTGAACTTACTCCCAGGAACTGTAGACCCTTACAAGACACATAAGGTCTTCTGCTTGTTTCCCTTGATGACAACAACCCCAGCTTTGGCAACCTGCATGACTTCACCTTCAGCGTTGTACATGTATCCTTTATAGTCCAAGACTCCAAGAGATATTAGGTTCTTCCTCAGATCGGGAACATGTCGTACTTCTGTCGCAGTCCTCACAACCCCATCATGCATCTTGATCTTCACAGAGCCGATCCCTACAATCTTGCACGTTGTATTACTCTCTGTCACGATGTTTCAACCATCTATCTTCTCATAGATGCAGAACCAATCTTCATTAGGAGTCATGTGGTAAGAACAACCTGAATCAAGAATCCACGTGCTATCTGTCGTCTTCTAATATATATGACGGTGAGAACGAAATCGTCTTCAGATTCTCTACCACCTTGAGCACTACAGTAATTGTGGCCTTCTTTGGGCAGTCTTTCTTCCAATGTCCAGGGTTCCTTACAATAATTGCAGATGTTCCTATCATTGTAATTCTTGTACTTCTGCTTTCCATTTTTTGTGTAGTCAGAACCATATGAATCTTCTCATGAGTCATAACCAAACCTGCAACATTAGAGTCTTGCATCCCAATAGCCATATATCAAAGTTCACGCGTATGCAGACTCGTGCGAACTTCCTTTAAGGTTATGGATTCTCTTCCCACAATGAATGATTGAACAAAATTCTCAAATGATAATGGAAAAGAAACCGACAAAATTAAGGCAACATCTTCATCTTCAATTTTAATATCTACATTTCTTAAATCCATCAATAATGTATTTAAGCAATCTAGATGTTCTTTAAGAGATGTAACTACATGCATACGGAGAGAGAGCAGATGTTGCTTCAAGAGCAACTTGTTGGTTAGAGACTTTGTTATGTATAGACTTTCTAGTCTCAACCACAGACCGACCGCAGAATCCTCATCAGCAACCTCCGCGATAATCTTGTCCGCCAAACATAGCATGATCGTCGAGTGTACCTTCTATTTTGGTACCATCAACTCAGATGGCTCGATTGCCTTCGCTCGCTTATGATCTAACGGTGCCTAGATGCACTGCTGCTTCAGAAGGACGTGCATCTTGATCTGCCATAGACTAAATCTATTATTCCCCCCTGAACTTCTCGATCTTCAGATTGTGTGATGCCATCTTGTTGGATGATCCTGACAGAACCTGAAGCTCTTATACTAGTTTTTTGCGAATCGCGGAAGCAAACACACACAAACACGATCAAACAAGCAAGACATAAACACAAGACTTTACAAGGTTCACCTAAAATGGGCTACGTTCTTGGACGACGGCAGTCAGTTTCACTATGTGGAGAAAAGGGTATTATAGAGGGTATTGAGACTGTACAAATATGGGATGAGAAACAGGATCAGAATGAGGATGTTATATCTGGTGGTCCTAGGGTCCTTTTTATACTGCAACAGAAGAATGCCAATTGTATTCAGCAATCCATCCCAACAGCTCTCAGCCAATCAGAAGGTAGGACACGAATTAGACATGTCAGCAATCCTGACCCAATAGCTCTCAGGCAATCAGAAGGCAGGACACAAATCAGACATGTTAGGAATCCTAGCCCAACAGCTCTTAGCTAATCAGAAGGCAGGATACAGATCTGACAAGTCAGCAATCCTGGTCCAACAGTTCTCAGCCAACTAGAAGTCAGAACACAAATCAACCACATCAACAACTCAACAAGTGGTTAAGATTCAAGTCATATCAACACCCTTTATGTGTTATATCTGTAAAATTTTAGGGATATTTACATTCATAACTCTAAGTAATTTCATAATTACAATCATAACCCCAAGTAATTGTGAATTACACGAGAAACCATGGATAGTCACTTCGCCTCAAGCCCATAACCCTCTGTTAGTTTAATACATTAACTCAACCATAAAATCGAATTAATCTAACTTGTCTTCAATCCAATCTTTGTTAATTAAACAAAAAATCAAAAGAAAAATAAAAAATTCCTTCCTCCTCCCACCCCTCTCCCCTCCTCCAGGAAAGCCACCGCCACCCCACCCTCTCATCCACTTCCCATCCTCCAGGCCAGCCGCCGCCACCCCACCCGACTTCTCCTCCCTCTGCCTTCACCCCACTGTCGTCCACCTCCTCCACCCCTTTCTCATCCAACACGCACCTCTCCTTCCTCTCCATCTGCCTTCGCCTTTCTCCCCTCATGCGAGCAGCAACAACTGCTCCTCCCCTTCCCTTCCCTCCGCCTTCCCTCCCTCAACCCTCCCCTCCCCTTGCGCATGTTCCTCCCCTTATCCTCCCTCCACCCTCCCCTTCCCTCACGTCTGCTCCTCCCATTCTCCTCCCTCCGCCTTCCCCTCACCTTTCCCTCTGTCAATCATCTCCTCCCCCCGTGCTTGCTCCTCCCCTCCCTCTGCCCTCCCCTCCCCTCGCACGAGTAGCATCAACAACCCTTCCCCTCCCTCTTCCTTCCCCTATGCTTTCTCCTGCTCCTCCCCTTCCCCTCCCTCTACCTTCCCCACCCCTTCCCTAAGGAAGCTGTACCAGTCGCAGAGGTGCCATCGTGAATGGTGTTGAAGATGTCAAGGGCCTTGGAGAGGGAGCCATGGAGAGGAGTGGGGGAAGGGGATAAGGAGGGAGTTGTGGAAGTGGAGTGAGCAGAAGAGGCGATCTCAGGAGAGAAAGAAGCTGAGGAGGCGGCAGAGCCACGAGAGGGGGAGGAAGGAGTCGTCATCTTCGGGAGACGGGATGAGGGTTTGGTGGATGCAGGTCACATGGAGTCAAGGAGGTGGGAGAGGCACCACCACATCAAGGAAGAGAACATGATTTGCAAACAAGGTTGAGAATTAAGGACAATTTTGACTTTTTTAACGGAAACCATCAACTATAACATGCATCTTAAATGAAACAACACATGGTTATGTATGTAAGAGTTAGCATTATTTAGTGTTTCTCATGTAATTCACGATTACGTAGGGATATATGTGTAATTACGAAATTACTCAGAATTATAGGTGTAAATATGCCATGGGGTGGGGGAAGCGGTAAGGATATAGATGGTGTGGTGGATACTATAGTGGATCTGGTGTTGACCGTAGATGTGCTGTAAGAAATTTGTTTGTATGTTAGTATATGCATATGCGTGTATAGATGGATATTCAGATGGATATATACCAAAATTATAAAGTCATATCCATGTTCTTAACCGTCAAACCTTTGAATGAATATCAATGAGTATTCATATCCTTGAAACTCTGAAAATGTACATCCAAATTCCTAAAAATACGGAAATATTTGTAAACAGATAAGAGATATATGTGCGTCCGCGCGGACAAGGTGTGTGCGCGTGTGATCTTCCTTTATGCATATGCAACTCAGAGCCTCTTATGTGGCTTAAGCCATAGCACCCGCTTGATGTAGCGATCCTGGACATCCACTCGTTACCAAATCATTCTCCAACAATGTACATCATACTTGTATATTTTGTGATTTTTTTCTATTTCCTATAGAATGATTCCGATGTGACAGTTGAGAGAATTGTTAAATGGGTTATGTTGGTGAAGGTATATATGGAGCCGCATACCTCATGTATTCATCGCTAAACTTAATGGAAAGATTCAATACTTAATAACTTTCTTCCGTGATTTCACCTTACTCCTTAGAAGGAAGGATTCCACGTTCGGCATTCTATATTTTGCACAGTGGCGATAAGGAAAGGATGATTCATATCACTATAACATTACCTATTCATGCTCAGATTAGGGATATTTGCACCCATAACTTCGAGTAATTTCATAATTACAATCATAGCTCCGTGTAATTGTGAATTACACCTAGGATCCTCAATAGTGATTAACTCTTACATCCATAACCTCGTGTTAACTTACATAAAAATTTCCGTTAATTATGACAGAATCCTTCAAATATTTTACATTTTCTACCATTGAATTTCCCACTATTTACAAATGATACCTTCCTCCTCCAGCCCCCAATCTTCCCCCCTCGTCGACCTCCTCCTCCTCCCTATCTTCCTTCAGCACCCCCACTCCCCCACTGCTGATCACCTTCCCACCTCCCTCATCCATTCCTCCTCTAGTGTCCCCCTATCATAGGCATCACGATGATCATCCCCTGCTCGTCCAACCCTTAGATAAATCACCCCTCCAAGTCCTCTTCTTGAGCAGCCTAACTACGCGATGATGCACTGCACAGAGGTGTTGTGGGGTCTGGAGAGCTTCGAGATCCTGAGAAGCATCCGATTTGCATCCTCGAGGTAGTCGACGGAGACGACATCCGTGCACTAGAGGAGGAGGGTTCCTAGGTGGAGCCCTTCCTCGTCTCACTTCTTCTTGTTCTTCTCTTAGGTTTTTATAGGTCATCTTCGACGTAGGAGGAGAAGGAGTGTCAGTAAGGTTACTTTTGTATCTTCCTAGTTGAGCAGTTGCGTCTGCGAGGTTGAAATATGGGTTGGAGGTTTACATGCCGAAATGGAGGGAGGGAAGCAGAGAGGGAGGTGCTCAGAGATGGTGGGGGAGATGGAGAAGGAAGGGGAGAGAAAGTTGCTCGGCGGGGGAGCAAGAGGAGGAAGTGGAGGTGCTCGATGGGGGTGGGTTGAGAGGAGGAGGAAGGGGAGGGGGTGGTGCTCGATGAGGGAGCCGGACAAGGAAGGAGAAGGGGAGTTGCTCGATGGGAGAGCAAGAGGAGGAAGTAGAGGTGATCAGTGGGGGAGCAAGAGGAGGAAGAGGAGGTGCTCGGTGGGGGTGGGTTGAGAGGAGGAAGGGGAGGGGTGGTGCTCGGCGGGAGAGCTGGAGGAGGAAGGGGAGGGGGGTTGCTTGATGGGGGAGCAAGATGAGAAAGTGGAGATGCTTGACGGGGGTGGATTGAGCGGAGGAGGAAGGGGAGGGATGGTGCTCAGCAGGGGAGTTGGAGGAGGAAGGGGAGGGGGAGTTCTCGGCAGGAGAGCAAGAGGAGAAAGTGGAGGTGCTCAATGGGGTGGGTTGAGAGGAGGAGGAAGGGGAGGGGGTGGTTCTCGGTGGGTGAGCAAGAGGAGGAAGTGGAGGTGCTCGATGGCGGTGGGTTGAGAGGAGGAGGAAGGGGAGGCGGTGGTGCTCGTCGGGGGAGTTGGAAGAGGAAGGGGAGGGGTAGGTGCATGGGAGTTGGAGTAGGAAGGGAAGGGGGAGTTGCTCGGCGAGGGAGTTGGAGGAGGAGGGTGGAGGGTGACATCCTGGAGAAGGAGGTCAGAGGCGGAGGGGAGGGAGGGAGAGGGAGGGTGTCGGGTCGTTGGAGAAGGAAGGGGGATGGGGTAAGGGGCCTTTTATTTTTTTGAATTTTTTAATAACCGTTGGATAGACATAGGTTAGAATAACTCAATGATATGGCTGAACTAATGGGAAAACTAATGGAGACTTATGGGTATGAGACGGAGTGACTTTCTGAGGTTTCTCATTTAATTAATGATTACGCAAGGTTACGAATGTAAATATCCCTTCAAATTATAACATGAGATCTAAGGTGGTATACGGTCTCTCAGAAAATCTTGGATTCTTGGGCAGATATCTCGTCATGTTCAAACAGTCGACAACTTGATCGGTGCCAAGGTCCTCTTGCTCCATTGCTATTGCAAAGAATCCAGAAAACAAATCTCCAGATATCTTTTAGTTAATGCCGATCCCTTTTTCCTGCGGAAAAAAACAGAGCATTCTAGAGAGTGCCGGAATTTCCATCCATCCGTGGCAGGCTGCAAGGCCACACGATTAGAATCGATTTTCTTATTGCATGGGCACTTGTGGAATATTAAAAGAGAAATAGGCGTATGATCCTTGGGAATATCCCTGACTGAGTCAAATACCAATACTGAATGTGGATTATTTATTAAGTGGATCACATGAGTGATGTGAAGACCGAAGACCAGTGCTTTTCCGGTGCCTTCTATTCGTCACCAACAGTCTCCAAAGCTAAAATGCCGTCAGAGTCAGAGACCGATGTCACCTGTTGTTGAGAATCTGCAACAACTTGCAGAATTTAATAAAAGCTCGTTCCCATTAATCTGTCACTGTCATGATAACAATTTCTTGTGATGGATAATAATTCTTTGTATTCCATGTAAAAGTGTAAAAGATTAAAAAAAAGGGGTATTGTCCCCTAAAGTTTTAAGCACCCAAAAAAAGTGTAGGCCCACGGTGGTGTACAGGGAGAACGAAAAACATCAAACCAACGAAACAGAATTAGAGCCTCTGCAGAGCAAAAAGGAGGTCACTGTGGACACAAAAATTGTGGTGATTAGGTTCTGTCTGCTGTCATTGAGATCCTAGCAGCATAGATGATTGAGGTTGCCAAATGCTGCGAGGTGGAGGAGCATTAGAGGACCATCTGCAATTTCTTTCCTTCCAAATTTCTCAGACGGCGGCTGCTAAAGCTGCACTACATAACCGGCGGAGGTTCGCGGAAAGGAGATGAAGGATCCAGTCCAAGATATTGTTGGGCCCTGGCGAAGACGGTTGAGGGAGGTCAAGACCAACGAGGACCTGATTCCAGGTGTCTTGTACAAAGCTGCATTGGAAAAAAATATGTTCGCAAGTTCTAACGGACCGGCAGAGGTAGCAAGAGCCGGAGTGATAAATCCCCATTCTATCCAGCCAATCTTGCGTTGGTAATCTGTTGATAACAGCACGATAGAGCGTGCAAGAATGCTTGGCCACGGAGTCCTTGCTCCAAACCACCCCCGCCCAAGGAACCACCGTCCCACGATGTCGAACCACATCGACCGCATGTGAGAAAGGGAACCCAAGAGGCGAGGACAATCGAGTGGGGAGATTGCCAGAGCCTATAACAAATTTCTTATAGATTTAAAAAGATATATATACACACACATGTGGACTTTTTTAAATAAATATTTTTAATTAATTAATCAGGAAGTTTTGATATTAAAAAAGCCAACCATCTATTGGCCTCTGAGGTGCTGATTTGGGATGAAGTGTCCAAATCGGCACCTCACGTGACGGTCCACATTTTCCTTCCCTCCCCCCACTCCTTTAAATATAAATTTATGTTCTACTATAATGAGCCAAAATAACTTAGTTTAGACAACACTCTTAAAAAATTATATAGTGTCGATATATAAAATTCACAAACCTACTGCATAATTAATTAAAATTATATTAAAAACTTCATAAATAATGATAAAATGAGAAGAATGATTCTGCATATGCATACCCATTCTCAAAATGATAAGAATGATTCTGCATATGCATTACCCATTTTCTAAACCAATCTTTTTCAATTCTTTTAATATCATAATTTCAAAATATTTCTTATGAACAAGTACATACTCATTATCAGAATGGTAAGAATTTGTGATATAGTATTATCCGATTTATTTGGATAGAAGTGTATTTAATAATTTGAATAAACAGTAGAAACTAAATATGAAGACATTCAACATGACAAATCAATTATCTTAACATTCCACATTTTAACATCTACTCATTTAAAAGAAATGCAGATATTTTATTAAAATCTTACAAAATTACAATTTTCAATAAATTACAATATTCTGTGATATCCTTTTTCTTAAAATTCCTTCTAGGTATCCTCCTTCACCTCTTCTGTCATTTCCTTTGCCATTGTCTCATATCTTGTTTCATATGTTGTTCCTTTTGCCTTCTTTTTTATATTCCTTTTCTAAATGCATTAGTACATGGTCAGAAGGATGCGACGTAGCTAAGGATTTCCTCAAAGGTTCAGCTAGTTGAGTAACTCGATCTATCTGCGTAGGTTGCATAATCCTTACTCCTACTGATGGTCTGTGAGGCGGTTCTGAAGGTTGTTGTGGCATTGTCATGGAAACATCAAGTAATCACCTTTTGATCTCGGTTGTCTCATTTTGGCAAAGCATGGCAAATATCTCAGCTTGAAGACCTTTTGAATTGTATTGAGTTGGTTTTGTGAGCTGAGAGGACCTAGAGTAAAATTGACTTAAAGGATCATCATATAATGGTCATGCAAACCGCAATTGACTCCAAACTATAATATAACCTATAAGCATGAAATAATTGCATTTATTAATAAAATATTTTAACAGTAAATATTAAATTGAATTATTAAGAAAATTATATAGTGAAATTAATGCAACCCAAAGTCCTAAAAGGTAGTTGTTCTCTTGTGACATCCCATGTCCGCTAAATCTCTCATAATGCATACCTATAAGATGTGTGTTATATCCAATACTGTAGAAAAGTAAAAACTAAATTGAATTATCATGACAATAAAACTCAAACATTAGTTGTTGTTGAGATCCTTGTCTGGTGAATCCCACATAATGCATACATAAAAGATTCAAAATATAACCAATATATAAAAAGGAAAAAAAATAAATTGAAGTATTTTGATAAGTAGACAAAAAGTTATTGCAACCTGAAGTTTCAAATGTTGATTGTTGTTGTTGAGATCCGTGTTCGGTGAAACCCGCATAAGGCATTCCTAAAAGATTTCGATTATAGTGAATCCATAAAAAAGTTAAATCTAAGTTGAATTATTGAGATCATCAAATACATAAATTTTTGAACCTGAAGAATAAAACATTGGTTGTTGTTGTTATTGAGAATCCTCTTTGCTATATCCCACATAGCTCCTACCTAAAAGGATTTCTTTCATATAATTTTCAAAATAAGTCGAACAAAAGAGAACTAATTAAATCTAAAGATTGATGAAACATGATGCTCCTATGGTATGTGTCTCTTGTTGTGATATGTATTACTAGTCATAGTGATGGAATTTGTGATGGAATGGATACATTAATAAGAACATGTTTATTGTGTCATCAAAATATGCAATTATATCCTCAACTTCTGTCTTCATCGTAGACAACAAATCTATTGATCATCTGAATTCATCAAGATAGCTTCGTCCTTGCAGAATCGTATCCACCCATTTAATTTATAATTCAATGAAGCAATAGAATATCGTAAAATTAAAGATAATAGCATAAAACATACCAACCGTCTTTCTATTAGCCCATGAGGTTGGTAAGCTATTATAGGATGTGGAATATGCATTTGGATCCGCCTTCTTGTTATGCTCCAGTACCATTGCATGTACACATCATTATTTGCATCATCGTGCTCAAGTACCATCAATTCTTCTCTTTCCTCCGATAGCTATACGTATTGTCGAAGTAGAATCGATCAATTTAGGATGGCAATGCTTCATATTTTATTTCATCAAGAGATAATGTTTATCCTCTCAACGGATGTTGTGATATGTTATCGTACCCAAATTGTCACATAATATGATCTGGTAAATGCATAGCTATCACATCATAGCATATCAATAGCACTCTACTCATCCAAACAGGTTGATTACGTCGACAAATCTCATGCAGTTGTGTGATTTCTTCATCAACGTAGGGTATCCAGATTATCTACATTCAGTAAATAAGAAAGTTATTTAATCACTAACTCGATTGTTAAACTGAATGAGTAATTTATTTCAATAATTACCTGATGAGCCTGATGCATACCCAATTCATTACAATAAAATACCAACGTCGCAGTCTGTATGTTCTCCTTGAAACTTCACACGCTAATCCATTTTAGGGACAAGTCCTCCTCGGATCCATGCACGATGTCTCACAACTGGTCTTCCTACGTACACATATTCACATACCCAAAGCTGCATGTTATGCATGTTAATCAAAATAAATCGAGTCATGCCGATGATCCAATTTTTGTAAATAGTGCATACCTGTAGAAATGTGAAAAAACCATTAATTTGAGCTAAAGAGAATCATCCCAAGCCAATTGAGCAGATTCTTCCGATTCACGTTAATGAAGTAGGTGTCTAATTGGAAAATTAAGCATTATTAATGTATAAATGAATTGAGATCTTTATGTAAACGATTGCATATGCTTACTTGAGAGGCATCATATCTCCGTTGTTGTTTGCGAGAACATTGCACTCAATATAATAAAAAATTAGGGCCCTCACCCTACGCGTTGCTTCCTGCTCATCTTTAGTATCTGACAGTGGATAAGCTTCTCCAAAAAAAGTCTCTCTAATCCGTGATAGCTTCTCCTTACCACTTTTTTATGCGAGTGGGAACAACACCTAACAAGCTAAAACAAAGGGATTCCCATCTTCAGGACAGAACATCCAGGCTAGTAACACGCAAACCACCGTCGTTCAAACCACTTTTTATGCGAGTGAGAATATGTAATTTAATTCATGAAATTATAATTATTCTAAAGTACGTAACTACTTTTAAATTTTCAATTATCAATTTAATATATTATGTAATTAAATTTATGAAAAATAAATTTAATTTTTACAAGCACGTAACTATTTTTAAATTTATAATTATTTATAATACATTCACAAAAATAAATAATTAATTCAATATGTAATTTTAATTAATGAAATTAAAATTATTCTTAAAATACGTACTTATTTTTAAATTTTCAATTATCAATTTAATGAATTATGCAGTTTAATTTATGAAATAAATTTATTTTTAGAAGTATATAACTATTTTCAATTATTTGCAATATGTTCACAAAGATGAATAATTAATTCAAGATGTAGTTTTTAAAATATGAAATTAAAATTATTCTTAAAATACATAACTATTTTGTTTTTTCATTATTAATTTATTCTTTTATGTAATTTATTTTATGAAATTAGTATTTTTAGAAATACGTAACTATTTTTAAATTTCAATTATTTGCAATACTTTCAAAAATATGAATAATTAATTCAATATGTAATTTTAATTTATGAAATTAAAATTATTCTTAAAATACATAATTATTTTTAAAATTTTCAATTATCAATTTAATCAATTATGTAATTTAATTTATGAAATTAAATTTAATTTTTATACATATGTAACTATTTTCACTTATTTATAATTCATTCACAAAGATGAATAATTAATTAAATATATAATTTTAATTCAAGAAATAAAAATTATTCTTAAAATATAGAACTATTTTTCATTTTTCAATTATTAATTTTATCTATTATCTAATTTAATTTATGAAATTAAATTTTATTTTTAAAAAATATATTTTTTTTTAAATTTTAAATTATTTGTAATACTTTCACAAAGATGAATAATTAATTAAATATGTACTTTTAATTTATGAAATTAAAATTATTGTTAAAATATTTAACAATTTTTTAGTTTTTCAATTATAATTTTAATCTAGTATATAATTTAATTTATAAAATTAAATTTTATTTTTAAAAATACGTAACTATTTTTAAATTTTCAATAATTTTCAATACCTTCACAAAGATGAATAATTAATTCAATATGTAATTTTAATTTATGAAATAAATTTTTCTATAAATACATAACTATTTTTCAATTTTTATTATTAATTTAATCGAATATTTAGATTATTTGTGAAATTAAATTTATTTTTAAAAATAAAATTAATTAGAATAAAATTATGTGAATATTAAGACATGATTAGTTAAATTAATATGATTAAGAGAGTAATATTTTTACCATTAAAATGTTTATAGACACAAAATTTAATAAATAGTCAAATGATAAGAGAAATTATTTAACTAAATTGAGACATCCCACTAAGAAATTTTATATGTATAAATTTAAAGATACCCGGAATGAAGATTATCTTCAAAGCGAGCAAATAAATCCCCGAAGTAATAACTTAATATCCACAAAATAATATTTCCTCAATAGATCAAGAAACTTGCAAAAAAAATCATTACGGAAAAAGGATGTGCTTGTTACGCTCTTACTTGAATGAGAACAACACAAGACCGATGATCCGAGGGAAATTAAGAACACATTCAAGATATTGATATGAAGAAATGAGATGAGAGAGAGGAATAAATGGGGAGAATGGAGAGGATGAAGAGGAATGAGTGAGGAGATATAGGGGGTGTGCCTATAGATGATGGTTCTTTTAAATATCAAAACTTCCTACCTATTTAATTAATGAAAAATATTTTAATATTTATTAAAAAGGTCCCACATATGTCCATGCTCAATTTTGTAATTACGTCTTAACAATTTGTTGCAATCAGCGAAAGTAAACAAGAACAAACCACACATGCAAACATGGATTTACAAAGTTCACCTTTAACTTAGGTATGGCCTCGAGCATCGACGATCGTTTTCAAAGTATATGGAGAAGGTAGATTACAGAGGATATTGAAAAATCCTAATCTAGAGAGTTTTGTAGACTCGAATATCTTTTCACCGGTTCTTATAAAATTTTGTAAGTTTATTCTTCTACTGTACAATCTAACATTTTCCCAATTTTCCTAATTTTTTTTGTTTAATTTCAGATCTACATCCAACTCTTAAAGACACTTAGCATGCAATTCTATATTAGAAGTCACTAAATACTTGCATGAAACATTAAATGCATTTCTTTTTTATTTAAGTTGATACTCGCATAAAATGCAAAATAGAATAAAACTAAAGACTTAACATTTGTTGTTCTTTCTTTTATTTTTTATTTCCTAAATATTCTAGATTATATAAGTGATGTTTCATTGTTGTAAAAAATATAAATGACATATCAACCAATGATAATAAAGACCAAACTGATAGATATGAGAAATGGATTAACATAGATAAATGAAAATGGTACAAAAGAGAGATATGTATAAATTAATAAGGTAATTACATGGTGAATAATATATCTAATAACTTAAATTATACTCACGTAAAAACATTATTGAATAACTAAAATTTTTATGGGAAGATTGAGCTTAGAAAGGAGATGAAAGGATTTGTACAAGCTTAAAAAGGTTTTGACAAAATCTAATAATCAGGCTTCATGGATAGATTTAGAAATTCCATGCCAAAAATATTAACAATTGCTATTTGAAGATAATAGTTCTAGTTGAAAATCCAACCTAAGAAATTAATTAAAGATATTTTAAAGTTTTTAATAAGATTTTATTAAGGATGCTAATCGAATTGAATACCTTCAAATCCATCAGGATTCAAATTCGATTGATTTTGAGTTTCGAAAATTCAACTTTGATTCATTTTATTTTGAATTTGAAACATGTTCTGAATATGATATAAATTATTCAAATAAAGAATACTGTTTTTTTAAGAATTCATTTTTATAACTCTATTTTTTAATACATATTACTAATATAAGCTATATAATCCAGAATGATTAAAATAACTATATAATCCAGATTGATTAAAAAAACTATATAATATGGATGATACCCAACAAATAATATATAATTCCTAAAATGGCTAATTTTATGAACATTGTATGTCTTTTGCAATCTAAATTTACTCTTTTTCTGAGGAACGAAATATATAAATAAAAAACAATTATATAAAGCTTATAAAAGATATAGAATTAATATGTTATGTTAACCGTTGTATGTTAAAAAAAAGTTTAACAAGTCATGTTAACCATTGTATGTTTGAAGCAAGATAAGAGTGCACTCCTATAAAAAATTAATGCAAACAGATCTTATTATTTGAAACAATGAGAATAACAACAAATAACATAGAAATTAAATTACTCCATGCATCATGATTATCATCGATATCTCAAAACAAAAGTCTTGAATCAAATATGATTTTCAATTTACATATGAACAACTACCATAATGGTGAGAAGAACTTGTAAATTACCTAGGTTATGATCAATATCACCTTGACATTGATAATCGTCACCATATTGTCTTACAAAGATAACCAAAACAAGATGGCAGAGGGGGGAATAATTGGATATGTCACAAATCATGAGAGACATGAATGGAGGACTTAGTATAATAACATGGCTATTGTATTCACCTGCACCAAGAAGGAACACTACCATCTATCTCAAGATTGATGGATCTTTGATAGAGAATAAAAAAGAGAAAAGGTATGGTAGGGAATTTGAGAACATGAAAATAAATGTAAGATAAGGAACTATGATAACAATATTAAATATATGTTCCTTCCTACTAGACTTTATAGTTGATAGTTTCTATTATATTTCTTAAAATTGAATATTTGTTTATTAACCGATATAATTGTTCATACACGCATATACATGCGCATATAGGTACGTACGTGTGTATGTATGGATATGTTTGTATACATGTATGTGTTTACGTACACTTTTATGTATATATGTATGTAAATACTATATATATACATGTTCGTATACATATGTGTATATACTGATATAAATCTTGAATTGAATTATTACTGAATGAATTTAAGTAAATTAAGATTCGATTCTTTTGGGAATTGAATCCACAAGTCAAAATCATATCGATTTATTTTACTTAAATCAAACTTTTTTTGATTTTTTATAAAACGAAACTCAATTGAATTTGAATGGTTCGATTCAATTAACATCGTTGATGAAATCCTATAGAGCATATGCGATATTATTTTAACATAATTATTTGTATTTTTGATAACAAAATTAGTAAGATTTTCATTACGTGGATTAAAATACTAAATCTTCTTAGAATTTTACACACCTTCAATTTTAGATATTTTGAGAGGTATCTGCTGTATGTGTAACACCCCAATCCAAACATAATGCCATACCTAAAACTCACAAAGTGTGGGTGTGGTATATAAGTGGTGGGGATTACTACTTGACAACTTGGGATTAAGCATTTTGGGTGGTTGTTAACGGGTCCATTTGGGCTCGAACCCAAGAAGTTGTCAAGGTCAGTTTTCCTTGATAACGGACCGGGGACCTAAGCCTGGGACGTTACAAATGGTATCAGAGCAGGTTCCCTCTGATAGTGGAAAGGGCTACCCGAAGGGAACTAAGCCGGAAGCGTGCAACCTTCACTGTCACTGGGAATAAGTGAATGAGCCAAGTCGCAACGACGACGTTGCGAATATAAGTAGGGGAGGTTGTAACACCCCAACCCAAACATAGTGCCATACCTAAAACTCACAAAGTGTGGGTGTGGTATATAAGTGGTGGGGATTACTACTTGACAACTTGGGCTTAAGCATTTTGGGTGGTTGTTTACGGGTCCATTTGGGCTCGAACCCAAGAAGTTGTCAGGTCCAGTTTTCCTCGATAACGGACCGGGGACCTAAGCCCGGGACGTTACAGTATATTTAAATGCATATGGTATTTACCAAGTTTTTTTTGTACATGTGCTCCTCTAAGATTCTACAATTAAAGTCATCTTTACATATTCTGTAATAACACTTATGTCCCTATATTCTTACAAACTTCAAAGTTCTACCATTTCATAATTACACTTATGCTTCAATTTAATCCTAACCGGAGGGAAGAGATGTTAATTTTGTAAGATTATAAAGGTATGTGTTATTACAATAAAGGTAAATATATAACTATAATTACAGAATCTCGAAAGGACACAAGTATTAAAATCCCTATTTCAAATAAATGATTTATTTTTTAATATACTTATTGGTAGATATTTTGAAATATAATTTAGTTATCAAAATTTATCAAATATTAAGAATGTTTCCTTGAGTTAGATATTAATTTTTTTTTCAATGAGGGGAAGAAATTGAACCAAAAGAAAAGAAAAGAGGAGGGAGGGGAAGAGAGAGAAAATGAGAGGCAAGGAGAGTCCTACTTGACTAAAGAAATGGGTTTCAAATCTCATTTCGAGTGGGAGATTGAATTATATTTCTACAACTACAAATTATATCCATTCACTTGAAGGATAACAACTAATAAGTTGAGATAAAGGATAAGTTAGATTTATCTCTCGGTCTTGTTGAATTGGTTAGAACAATAAGGAAGGAATAAGAAAGGTAAATATTTACACAAATCACCATGTATCAATTTATCTTGACATATCTTATCTCCCTTTCTCATGTCTAGCAATCAAACATGGTTTGGAATTTAGGCATGAATATTTTAGATTATCCAGTAGTGGGATAACACATGCTTGGATATTTAACCTTATATTGAGATAATATGATATTTTCTCCATTTGTTTACCTTCCCTACACAAAACCCAACCAAAATAAGTTAATAAATATATTCAAATAAAAGTGGGAGGAAATTAACCATCTATTCTTAGTACTAGGAATTTTCTATTTATAAATCTCCCTGGCACATCCACAAATAAACAAAAAAGGGAAAAGGTAAAAAATAGTAAGAAGACCCCTCACCTCACCCTTCTTTTTTATTAGGTCCCCATTTCTCTCTCATCCCCTCTCCTTTCTCCTCCTCTCTCCCCCGCCTTCCTCTTCTGCTCCACGAGGGGGGAGCCAACGAACACGAACCATCTCCGAGATCCCCTGCTCCCCATTTCGATCGAGAGAGCTCTGTTCTTAGATCCGGTAGCTTCCCCATTCTTCCGCATTCTCTTTTTTTACCGGAAAGATTCAATTTTTCTGTCCAGACTTCGAGGAATGGGGAGCTTCTTGATCTCGTTTTTGGTTCTGCGTATGCGTGTTGCATTGCGTGATGCGCATGTTTCTTGTGGGTTTCGAATCGAGATCCTATTTCTAGGCCAATGTTCAAGTTTAGGGTTTGTGTTTTAGTGGTTTTAGAAATCTAATTTTCAGAAGAAGATGCTTTTTTCTCGAAATCATAGAAAATTCGCATTTAACGACTAGGTTTTAGTTCCATGAATTCAAATTTTAGGATATTTTTGTAGTAATAGTAGAAAAGACAGATTTTTTTAAAACTCAAATGTTAAAACTGCATGGCTATCAATATTATCGGTATAATGATAGATCTCATTCTTGAAGAACTGCCCCCTTGTTAGTTATTTAAGTAACCATTGTATTATATATAATTGAATCTCTAAACTCTTAATTTCGAGCTAAACAGATTCCCAAACAGCATAAAAAACCAGTTCTTTCTTTACAGCCTATAAAAAACTTACTTTGTAACCATATCCACTCTTTGATGATTGGCTGGAGTCAACTGAAGGTGATCTTTCCCTTTATTGAACTCCAGCAATTGTGCCTTTTGAAAGGGCAATTTCTTCCAAAACAAATGTGATGAATATTCTTGCTTTTTCATATATAAGTTTTCCAGAAAATACAGGTATTGGCAAATGAATTAAGTTTGTGCCAAGAAAAGTTTCATTGCAGAGAGGAAATGTAATTTGTGTAGGTCTTCCTGTGTTTCTTACCAGTTGGTTTTATTGTGTGTGACTTCACAGAAAGGGGAAGATAGAAGATGGTTGCGGAGGTGTTCACTGTTGACTTAAATAAGCCCCTTGTTTTCCAGGTTTGAATTTGCCACTCATGTAAAGTCTGCTTCCAATACATCATATCTGATTGTGCCATATTCTGAATGATAAGGAATCATTAATCTGTTCGATTCAATAAAACTAGGCTAACAAATATAGTTCTCAAATCAAATACTCTCATATTAAATCAAATAACCCCTTCAAGACAGCTACAATTGAGGGAAAATACTCGCAACTATATATAAATATCCTCTAGTTTGATGTGGTTACGGCTATATAATGCACAATATATCATTCCTAGATAAGACAGGATTATGGGAACCTTACCGTTGTTATTGATACTAGATTTTTTTGCATGTAATCTAATTCTCGCTTGTCATACTCGATCCTTTTACATTTTCAAGTGCGAATTATGCATAGTCTTGTTAATTTTAAAATGTTGGCACTCTTCTTCTAAAATTTCAGTGGTTTACAACATTTATTAATAGACAATATACATTATTCTCTTGTTATATTTGGTTCAGTTTTTTGAACTGTTTTGCACTTTGTATCTCTTTGCTTTTCATGCACGCAGTTTTCTCATCAGGGCTGACTATTAACAATAATAATTGTAGGTTGGCCATCTTGGCGACAAATATCAGGAATGGATTCATCAGCCTATTGTTAGCAAGGAAGGTCCACGCTTCTTCGAAAGTGACTTTTGGGAAGTGAGTGGTAGTGTCTCTATGCATTGTTTCTTTGAGTTTTGTGTGATCTGTTCCTTAACTTGTTTTGTTTGGCATGCAAAACATCAGTCTTTAACTCGCACAAAATGGTGGGTTATTCCCATTGTATGGTTGCCAGTCGTTTGCTACTTCGCAAGCAGATCTGTCCTGATGGGCCACATGTTACCTGAAGTTGTGGTTATTGTTGTTTGCGGCGTATTTATATGGACTTTCTTGGAGTATACTCTGCATCGTTTTCTTTTCCATGTTGACACAAAGAGTTACTGGTATGTGAGACAACTCTATCTTGTTTTTATATTCATGATAAATCAGGCACTTGAATTAAACAAATTGTATGATCGTGCAGGGCAAACACTTTACACTATCTTATTCACGGTTGCCATCATAAGCACCCCATGGATAGTCTGCGTCTGGTTTTTCCTCCTGCTGCAACTGCTATATTATGTTTCCCTGTAAGGGCCTTATTCTTATGATATGAAAATTCGAACCTATATGATCGATATCAATATGTATCATGCATTCCCATTGCTAGAAAAATGGATAATGTTAGACAAATGAGAAGAATACACCTTTCCAGGAGAAGATGAATGTCTTAAGTTTCTGATTATTTGGAAATATATGAGCATGGCATGATCGAAATCTAAATAACTCACACTGCAATAAAAACATCGATCAACATTATATGAAATGTGCGTGTTTACTTAGCCTCAAAACTACATTTCTGTTTGTGCTTGACTTGTATTCATCAAAAGAGAGATCAACGAGAGGCTTTCATAGTTTACTTCAGCTTCTTTCTGATGTGTTATATGCCTTGTAGGTCTACTACTTCATGAGGTTATTATCAACACCCACTGCCACCCCGGCTTTATTTGCAGGTGGTTTACTTGGTTATTTAATCTACGATTGCACTCACTATTACCTGCACCATGGGCAGCCCTCAGGACAGCCCGGTCGCCATCTGAAGGTAGGCAGCCTGTCTGCATTTTTTGTTATGAACAGAGGGATTTGCTTTTGTTAACTGTTCGTCCATATTAAGGATTACAATACATTCGTGATGCTGATGGTTTGAACATGCTCGAATGTTTCACGCATTTGATTATAAATCATATTGTATTCTGCCACTTTTTTAAGTTGGATCGCAGAGCTAACTGAACTGGAGAGATGCCAAATATTTCGTTGCTGCAGAAATATCATCTAAACCATCACTTCAGAATTCAGACTCAGGGATTTGGGATCACTTCTTCGCTGTGGGACATAGTATTTGGAACGGTGCCACCGCTGAAGGGAGCTCCCGTGAAGGATAGCTGATGTATGTTCCTTTGTTTGTCTTACTGTACAGTAGGTTTTTTTTACCTCAGAATTCTTCTCCAGTACATGGCGAATCACCTGAGCAGATTTGTTGCAAAAATGTGTCGGAGTGATACTGGAAGGCACCATGACTTTCGCCTCCTTGTCCTGATTTGTCGATAACTGGTGTGGTAAAATCTATGTATGGCGAACTTGGAGTAACATGTACATTATTTATTTGTTGATCTGTTTCCCCTGCAGTTTAATATCTAAAATTTGCATATAATGCAAATTGTAACAAATGCCAGGGTTGCGTTGATCGCAAGCCAACTCGACAGTGAATCGGTCAATGTTTAAAGTGCATGTATCCAACGTGTTACCTGACCCAATCCATCATTATCTGAGTCATCGGTTGAACTAGTCCATTCCAGCATGGTTATATCACATCCATTTTAAGGAGATTTATTAAATGCAATTTTCTCAATAAGAAAGTATAAGAAAAATAATGACCGTCCTCTTTAGAATCATCTTTGTTGTGAATGTTGTAGAATTAAAAGCATCAACTAACACACTGATATATATGACGAACGTTTTCCTACAATATCATAACAGTTACGTGGAGATATTTCTGTTAGGAGAAAAGGTAATAGTTAGTAGGACTCCTCAGCCTCAGAACAGATAGAGCGAGTCAGAGACTGTCTCTTTCCAAGTCAAATAAAAAACTCACTATATAACGCTAAAAGCTATATCAAACTTAGGGCCAATCTCTTTCTAGTCTTCAGTCTTTTGTCCTATATTTCATTAAGACCTTTCACCTATCGGTTCCGATTCAAAGACAGAGCTCACCTCAGCCTCTCCTAGATATAGATACGAATTTATGTCGAACTCTTTTCTCCACAACATTGGAGCAATTTAGCTATAGCAAACTTGTAACTAACTATCTCCTTGGTTGTTAGGGGGCACTAATTGAATCAAATATCTTCGAATCTATTAAGATTCGTATACAATTCATTTTAGAAGTTTTGAATCAGAACTCGAATCAAATTTTAACTAAATTTGCTAACTTGAATTCAAATTTGATTCATTTTGAGTTTCAAATATTCAAATTCAATTCATTTTATTTTGAATTTAACAAGTTTAATTGTGATTTAAGGCCTATACATTATTTTACATGACAAATTATACTAAGATATTATTTTAGTTATCTATTCTTGAATTTAGATGAATAAATTAACTAAAAAACCTAGTAGATAAAATATATTGCATAAAATCTAATTTTTACTATAATTATATATCTTTGATATTTTAATTTTTTTAGTGCTTATACAAATAAATGAAGTAAAAATTATATGGTTCCCATTAAAGAGAATATTTCAACAAAAAATTGAATACAATTTACAATTGCGTGTTGAAGAAAAACAAGACCAAAGTCTTATTTAAAAAGTATACAAACTAATCATTTAATTTGAAACAATGAGAATAACAACAAAAAAAACTTAGCATGATAGCGACCAACAAGTTGGTAACAAGAGCTTGTATAGTTCTCTTGTAATGATTAATATCACATTAACATTGATAACCAAAATGTGAAATATTAGGCAAGGATAACCGATACAACAAGAATGTGGAAGAGGGATATCTGAATAAACCATGATTATACATGTTAAGGAGAAACTCAACATAGTGCAGCTATCTTCTTCTCACGTAAGGAGACAGAGTATTTCCACAAGATCGATGGGTCTTTACAAAGAATTAAACAAAGGAAGGGAAAGTGAAATAGGAGTACATGAAGGAAATAGTTGTGGCATGGAGAATTGAGAAAAAAATCTTAAACATTTCTTATTTTATCCTAGATTTTGTCTTATGTTTTCTACTCTCTTTTTTAAAATATTGGACCTTTAGTCTTTAACAAGAAGGATTATGAGTGTCTATCTATGTTGGTGTGTTCGTGTGCGCACATGTCTCAATATCGAAGAGAATTATTATCAAACTAATTCATATTCAATTCGTTTGGAAATCAAATCCACAAGTTTAATTCATATTCGATTCGACTCATTTTAAATAGAACTTTTCTAATTTTTTATTGAACGAATTCTAATCGAATTCGAATAATTTAATTATATATATAGGAGTGATCCTGTGAGAGCTAAAACCTGTGAGAGCATGAGAGCATGCATTCTGGACCACATGATCCAACCAAGAGAGAGAAGATCAAGAGAGAGAAAACGGATCCTACTCCATGAAGTAGGTAACTTACCTGCTCCATTTTTTTCAAAATATTTTTATTTATTTTTGAAAAATGCTTCCATGGATTCTCATAACTATATCCCTATAATATGTCATTCAGATTTCGTCAGAAATAGATACTCCTATGCCTCCATCCAGACAATCATTTCTTAACGGTCACAGATTTGCTGTATTTTTCATGTTCTGGATGGAGGCCGTAGGAGTCTCTGTTTCTGACGAGATTTTAATGACATATTAGAGGGATATAGTTATGAAAATCCATGGAAGTATTTTTTAAAAAAAAAAGAAAATTATGAGAAAAAAAGAAGTGGAGTAGGTAAGTTACCTACTCCATGGAGTAGGATCACATACATACATACATACATACATACATACGTGCGTACGTACGTACATACATGTTGGAGTAGCGGAAGAGTGGTGGTATTTAAGAAGCAAATTAAAGGAAGAGGATATGGATAAATGCACAAAGTAGATAAGAACTCAAGAACTTCTTTTCATTAAAAACTTGAACTTCCATACAAGTCTTGGACTTTACAAGAAAAGAACTTACAATGCTTATAATAAAAGAAGAGAGACTTACAACACTCGGAAGGAGGAGGATATTTGAGAGACTCTTGTGTTGGTAGAGAACTTCTTGTTGTTGTGTGAAATGAGGACCTCTTAGGGGGGTATTTATAGGCCCCCAAAAGGGTGGAAGTATTTTGGAAGAGGGATCTAGAATCCTCTTCCATGCTTATCCTTTAAGAGAAAATATCTAAATATTTTGATGGGAGGTGGAGAGGTATCTAGATATTTTCTCCACCTCTCTATTTTCTAGAATATTCTTCCAAGTGCATATTTTCATGAAGCTTCTTATGTTGGTGGAAGATATAGGCCCACATCTTTTCATATGGTGGAGGATTGTAGGCCCATTTATACTAGCCCATTACAATAATACTTTATGGGCTAATTACAAATTACATTTTCGACACCCCCTCTTAATTTGTAATTTGCATTATTCATCTGAAGTGTTGGAATTTTTCTGTTGGAAGTGATTTTGTAAAAATATCTGCAAGTTGATCCTCTATATTGATGAACTCCAGCTTGATGTCGCCATTCTCCACTAGCTCTCGAACATAATGATGACGAAGTTCAATATGTTTTGTTCTTCCATGAAAGACTAGATTCTTTGGCATAGCAATGGCTGACATATTGTCAAATAATATAGTTGTTGGAAGAGCATTCGCTTCTTGAATATCATGAAGAAGCCTTCGAAGCCACACAGCTTCACATGATGCACTTGTTACAGAAATATATTCGGCTTCAGCAGAGGAAAGGGATATTGTCTTTTACTTCTTAGAATTCCAAGATATGACTTTAGATCCCATTCAAAATAAATAACCCGATGTGCTTTTTCTATCATCTATAGATCTGGCCCAATCACTATCTGAATAGCCATTGAGAGAGTTATCTTCTTCTGTAGTATATTTAATTCCAAAATCCTTGATACCTTGAATATAACGAAGAATCCTTTTTGCGGCTGCATAGTGAAGCTTGCTGGGCTTGCCCATAAATCTTGATACGACATTAATTGCATATACTCATCTGATCTTGTATTAGTTAAATATAACAAGGAGCCTACAAGACTCCTATAAAGAGAGTCATCGGCTTCTTGAGCTCCATCATTTGCAGAAAGTTTTGTATTGACAGGCATAGGAGTTGCCTCTGGCTTGTAATTTAACATATGAAATTTCTTAAGAATATCATAAATATATTTTTCTTGAGAGATAAATATTTTTCCTTCTTTCTGTTGAACTTGAAAACTAAGAAAGTATCGCATAAGATCGAGATCTGTCATTTATATTCTTTCATCATTACTTACTTGAATTTTCCAATCATCTTGAAGGAAATGCTTGTATATATACGATCATCAACATAAAGACATACGATAAGGAAATTCTGCGTACCTTCTTTCTTTACATAAAGATATGCTCATTAGGACTTCTTAGAAATCCATTATTACGAAAACATACATCGATTTTATTATTCTAAGCTCTTGGTGCTTGCTTTAAGCCATATAAGGCTTTGCGGAGACAATAGACTTATCTTCATTATCTTTGGAGATATATCTTTGAGGTTGTTCAACATAAACCTCTTCTTCAAGATCTCCATTAAGAAATGCAGATTTAACATCAAATTGATAAACTGGTAACTTCTTTTAAGAAGCAAGTGCAAGCGAAGTTCTAATTGTCTCCATGCGAGTAACATGTGCAAAAGTTTCATTATAATCAATACCTGGTTGTTACGAATAGCTTTTAACAACCAATCGAGCTTTATATTTGTGAATGGAGCCATCTTCATTATATTTGACTTTATAAATCCATTTAAGATCAATGACATCTTTATCTTTAGGACGGTCCACGAGCTCCCAAGTGTGATTTTTATTAATGACTGCAATCTCTTCATTCATTGCTTGAATCCACACTTCTTCTTTAGCTTCTTCTTCAATTTTTTGATGCTCACAAGCAAATAAAGCGATAGCAGAAGATGATGCATAAATTTCTTGAAGAGACCGTACCTTTTGTTGCGGATATTCTGAGTCAGAGACATTTGGTCCAACTGATCTTTGAATTGAAGGAAAAATATCTTCATCATTTGGATTGTCTTCTTCAGTTGCAGCTTGCTTTTGTGTTACTGAAGAATCATCCCATTTCCATGAAGATGTTTCATCAAAAATGACATCTCTAGATATAAGTAATTTTCCTTCTTTAGGCCCATATAATTTGTAAGCTTTATATTCATCACAATATTCAATGAAAATATATTTCTCTCCATTTTCATCAAACTTTTCTTGTCTAACTTGAGATGGAATATGAGCATATGCAATGGAGCCAAAGATTTTGAAATGATTAACCTTGGCCTTCCTTTCATACTAAGCTTCGTAACGTGTCCTATCCAACACTGCTTTGATAGGAGATCTATTCAATATATAAACTGCGGTATTTACTGACTCTGCGCAAAGTTTGTTAGGAAGACCCTTACCTTTCAGCATGTTTCTTGTCATCTCAACGATTGGTCGATTTCTTCTTTCAGGTACTCCATTTTGTTGAGGAGTGTATTGTTGTTAGCTCCTTCTTGATTCCTTGACTTATGCAGAAGTCTTGAAATTCTTTGGATGTAAATTCTCCTCCACAATCTGATCGGAAGACTTATTTTCTTCCACTTTGTTTTTCAACAAAAGCTTTAAACTTGATAAAAGTAGAAAAGACTTCAGACTTTTCTTTCAAGAAGTAAACCTACATCATTCTATTGTAATCATCAACAAATAATAAGAAGTACCTGGCTCCATTGATAGAAGGAGTTTGAGTTGGTCCACATACGTCTGAGTGTATCAACTCAAGTGGAGCTTTTGCTTTCCATGATGTCTTTGTAAATGACAATCTATGCATCTTTCTATATATGCATCTTGACATATACTTTCATCTTTCTTGATGAACGGAAGCCCAACAACTAAGTTCTTCTGCTTTAATAACATGAGGCTTCTAAAATTTAAGTATCCATATCTTAAATGCCATAACAAGGAATCATTTTCATTTACAGTTTTTAAAGCATAGCCTTCTTTTAGAGGTATTGATAATGGAAAGACTTTATTTGGAGCCATTTTAATATCTGCAATCAGTACATTTCTTCTTTTATCAAAGATTTTGCATACTCTATTATCAAATTTTAGAGAATGGTCATTATTCATAAGTTGGCCAACACTTAGAAGATTCTCAGTTAAGCCTAAAACATGGAGAACATCATGAATGAGTTTAGAAGTACCTTTCTTTGTTTGTACTGCAATAACTCCTTTTCCTTCCACATTTTACAGCGTTCCATCTCCAAGCTTAACTTGTGAATTATGCCCTTTCTCAAGGCTCACAAATGCATCTTTATTCCCTGTCATGTGGTTACTACAACCACTATCGACATATCAAATGTCTTTAGATACTTCTTTAGTATTCATGCAAGAATAAAGTAATGGATTGGAATCCTCATCTTTTGTAATATAATTAGACTCATTCTTTTGGAACCAACAATCCTTTTGAGAATGATTTGTAATTTTACACCTTGTGCAGCAGAATCTATCATCTTTGGATTCATAATTATCTTTCTTGCAAATAATGCAATGAGAAAAAGATTTTCTTATACCTGTACTTTTTTTATTATATCCTTCTTTGTATCTTCCATTGTCTTGACCGTTGTAAGATTCATGTCTTCCATCATTCTCTTGTCTCCTTACATATTGCCCTCTACTCTGTTTGTCATGATTTCCATTCTTAGTTTTGTACATGTTAATGTTTATTTGAAATGCTTGCTCCAAGGGTTGAGTGGTGAACCTGCTAATTCTTTGCTTATGTGCTTCAAGTGAACCCATTAATTCATATATAGAAAGAGAAGATAAATATTTAATATCTTCAATAGCAGCAACAACATGATCAAATTAAGCAGGCAAACTTCTCAATATCTTTTCAACAACCTTCTTATCTATAATAATATCTTTATATCTTTGAATTTTATTTATAATAATAGAAGCTCTTAAAAAAAGAACTCTTTGATATTTTCATCATCTTTAATTAAAAGATTATCAAAATCACTTCACAAAGATTAAAGCTTGATAGAAATTACCTAAGGAGATCCTTGAAAATCTTTCTTTAAAATCTCAAATACTTCTTTAAAAGTAGTTACTGCAGAAATACGAGGAAAGATAGATTTACTTACTCCTTGCTGGACGAAGAGAATGGCCTTTGCATCTTTCTTCTTGTTCTCCTTTAACTCTTTCTTCTTTCCTTCACTTAGTGAAGCAATTGCATCTACATCTTTCACCTCCTCATAACCTTTTATGACAAGATCCCACAAGTCTTGTGACATGAACAGGGTCTTTATTTGAAGACTCCAATAATCATAACTTTCTCCATCAAATATAGGAATGGAGCTTTGGGTATAGTTGAATAAAGGTATGTTGGAGGTGGATGTCATGGTGTTGAAAAACAAGGAAAAAGTTTCAACAAGAATGTAAGGATAGTTATGCCTTTGATACCAAACTTGTTGGAGTAGCGGAAGATTGGTGGTGCATAAGAAGCAAATTAGAGAGAGAGGATATGGATCAATGCACAAAGTAGATAATAACTCAAGAACTTCTTTTCATTAAAAACTTGAACTTGCATACAAGTCTTAGACTTTACCAGAAGATGACTTACAATGCTTAAAATAAAAGAAGAGAGACTTACAACACTTGGAAGGAGGAGGACACTTGAGAGACTCTTGTGTTGGTAGAGAACTTCTTGTTGTTGTGTGAAATGAGGATCTCTTGGGGAGTATTTATAGGCCCCCAAGAGGGTGGAGATATTTTAGAAGAATGATCTAGAATCCTCTTCCATGCTTATCCTTTAAGAGAAAATATCTAGATATTTTGGTGAGAGGTGAAGAAGTATCTATATATTTTCTCCACCTCTCTCTTTTCTAGAATATTCTTCCAAATGCATATTTTCATGAAGCTTCTTATGTTGGTGGAAGATATAGGCCCACATCTTTTCATATGGTGGAGGATTATAGGCCCATTTATACTAGCACATTACAATAATACTTTATGAGCTAATGACAAATTACATTTTCAACAATACGTGCATACATACATACATACGTACGTGTACATACATAGTTACATATGTACGTACGTACCTATGTACCTACGTACCTACATACATACATACATACATACGTACATACGTACGTACATACCTACATACGTACGTACATACATGCATACATACATGCATACATGCATACATACATACATGCATGCATGCATGCATTCATACATAAACAAGGAGCCTTTAGCACTGTAGCGGGTTAATGACTTCAGGAGACATGGTATATACCAGACGGTATGTTGTTTCTTTTGTCTCAGTTTTTATTCGGTTGATAATGTAATATGCTTCTTTTCTCTTCAGACAGATTTTTAGGAAAACTGTATGTACAGTCAGTCACTCTACATGTTGTAAAATAAATGGAAGTTAATGAAATGAAATTTTAGTGGTATTTGTCTCTATTAACTTTGTGGTTATGAATGTGAATGTGAATGTCATAAGTAGTTTCGGCGCGAAAAATTTTCCCTGACTTTCATTTACTTAATGCGAGATTAATGGATGTTGTAATGCAAAATGTGTGTAAACGGACACCCGGATCATCGAGGGTTCACATTTTTGGTACATGCATGGATGCATGCATACATCCATGCATACAAAAAATAAGAAAATAAGAAAATTTAAAAAAAACAGAAGTGAAGTAGGTAACTTACCTACTCCATGAAGTAGGATCCCATACATATATACGTACGTACATACCTACCTACGTACATACATACATGCATCCATGCATACATACATCCATGCATGCATGCATGCAGACATGCATACACCCACATACACGCATACACGCACGTATCCACGACCACCCGCACGCACGCCCTCCCGCCCGTTGATGAAACTCGATTTCATCATCTTTATTTTCTATTATTAACCCCCTCGCTTAAATATTTGTCAATAAAACCCAGTTAAAGTCCTGTAATTATCAGAGTCTCAAATAAACTAAAAACCACAAAAAATGACAAAATAAAAATTCGTGGTATTTTTAGACATAAAGATACCCTCAAAAATATTTCGGGCTTTTGTTTGACTTCATCTCCAGTTTTGTCCAACATGAAGCTTGTAGATCTCGTCAAGATCTACAACTTTCATGTTTCGAGTTTTCTCAAATTCGGCCATCTTGACCTTCATATTTCAACTTGAAGTTTGCAATAATCTAATTGGGCCACGTGGCCCAATCTGGGTGAGCCACATGGCCCCGCCCTCTTAGCTCTATCCGCCCGCGCTTTTTAGCCGTTGGATTGGCTTTTGATCCAATGGCCAAGAAATCTCCACACCCGCAATTATCCCTGGCCGTCCGATCTGCTCCCAACTCTCATTAGCACCGCACGTAAACGCCTTGCGCAGAACGCGCCACGTGGCCGTTAGTAGACCGCTCGATTGCGTCCCTGACTCTCCATCACAGCAGCTGCTTCCGTCTCTCTCCTCAGCCGCTCGATCATGTCCTTGGTTCCATCCAAGCCGCTCGCCAGCGCCACGGCCAGAGCTCGACACGTGGCTGCTTCACACCCCTTCGATCACTCCGCTCCCGATTGCATCAGGATCGTCGCTCCGCGCCCAATTCTCCACCGTTGGATCTTCAGATCCAACGGCGGAGCGTCGTCGTCAACCTCCGACCACCCCCTCTCTCTCACACGATCCAGCTCACGCACGACTTTGCCCTTCCCTTTTTCTCCATGACTCCAGCGACCCTCTCCTCTCGCCAACCACCTCCTGGTCTTCCCCCATCATCCCTCTGCCTTGCACAGCACTCCACGACCCAGGAACTCCTCCCAATCGCCCCATTTCTCCCTCCAAACCCACATCTCCACCTCCATAACCGGTTACCTTCGCCTCTTAAATACACCGCCCCCACCTCCGATACTCTTGTCCATCAATCAAGGGGCGGTGGCCCAGCCCTCCAGCTCCTCCTTGTGACAGGGGGAGGAGCTTGGATCGAGCGACGACGACCTTCTTCCCCGATGAGACCCGCCGACCTCCAGGCGGCGTTGCGGTGGCCTAGAGCCCCGCCCGAGCTCGCTGGCACGGCCGGCCAGTACGTGCGACGACTCGGGCTTCTTCTCCGACGCCCAGCCCAGGCCACGACCTCCATATCCGGTCAGGTAAGTCCTCTGATCTTCTCTTGTTTTTTTCTTTTTATTTTGCATAATTTTCAGGCCTCTATAAAATCTACCCCGCTCCACTGTCCACCCATTTAGCTTCGCCATCAAACCACCTTCCTCGCTGACTCTTCCGATCACCACCCTCCTCCGTCGCGATCCCTATCATCCCAGGCCTTCTCCTCCGTCAGAGGCAGAGGAGGATACACTCAGGGCTCCAGATTCTCCGCCCCTTAGGCCCATCGCTCACCTTAGCTCGCACGCACACACCGCTAACCACTTTCTGCAGGTCTACCCTTGTCATTGGCCGGACCTCGGGCGGAGCTAGGTTCTAGAGCTCCGCCTCCAGCGATCGGGCGTCGACAGAGTAGTCCAACCACTCCGACAGCTCCTCCGACATCGGACCTTCATCGCTAGAGCATCGGCATTCTTCCCTGAGCTTCACCAAGCACGGCGAGGCGCGGCGGAGCTCTAGGCCTTTCGCCGGAGCTCTAATCGCGCCACCAGCCATCGAAGAGGAAGGAGAAGCAGCTACCGTTGGATCTCGCCCCACGGCGGAGATCCAACGGCCCTGGAGGAGCCACGTCGCCATCCCGGAGCGCGGAGGCTCGGTGGGACCGAGCCTCGCCCGAATCAACCTCGAGCCACCACGTGGCCCGAGCCACCTGTTACGGCCACCCGAAGCAACGCCGAACCTCACCCCCATCCGAGCATGAGCTCACGTGCTACACGCACGTGAGTTGGGCTTTTTGCATCGGCGCCCTCGCACCTTCTGCATTTTACGTCCAGTTCCTGATCCCACGTGGCAATCCCTGAGACCACGCCGAGCCTGATCATCACCAGGCCTAGAGTTTCGTATACCCCGAGCCAAGCCGAAGCTCCATCGATCCTCTGCCGATCCCGAGCCTCCTTCCGAGCCTAGATAGCACGTGCTTGGCACACGCTTATCTGGAGAAAATTGCAGAGAAGCCCTTCGAATTTCTTCAATTTGCAGAAAGGCCCCCGCGCGTATGGTTTATTTACAGGGAAGGCCTCGCATTTATTTCTTTTGCATTTTAGTCCTTTCTAGGGGCCTTTTTGTAGTTATCTTTTCATGTTTTCTTTCAGTTATGCCCTTGCTTTCTTTTATGCGTATCTTGAGCATCGTGTATCCGATTTGGTTGATTTCAGTTCCGTTTCGAAGCTTGTTTGACCCACTTTCTTATGGCATGTTCAATTCTTATTTTCGGACACATTAATTCTGATGATTATTTTATTTGCCATGTATCTCTTTAAGCTTTAACTTGTGCCTAGTCTAATTGTGTTTAGCAAGCTTGATTGAGACTTCAAATCTGAAATTGACTCATATTAAATTTTGCTCAATATTTTTACGTAGGGCATAATTCCATTGCATTTCATGGCATTTATTTACATGATAAAAATTGATAAAAAAATGCATGTTTACTTCAATGCATGGTTGAGTTGTGTCTGCATAATTTGGCCTATATATGCTTCAACTCGACACTTAATAAAATAGACTTAAACCTGATTAATACGAGAGAGGCTCGTGTCCCTGAGTTCGACCTTGGTTTCTTGCCAAGTAAAAATTAATTTATGATCATCTCATTTTGATCTATCATACACATATTTAAATGAGATGATCTTTTTGATGAGCCCATTTCGGCCCGACTGCTACGACATGTTGAAGTGTTAAAAACACACTCTTAAAGGGCCGATTTTGCGGCTCGTCAAATGGCACCGTTGCCGGGGACACGGCTCATTTCTTTTATTTTTTTTGGATTTTTTTATTTAATTAAGTGTATCTTTTTATAGGTCACTTTTGTTCATTTATTTCGCATTATAAAATTTTCTTTTTTCGATTGATCTCTAATCATTGTTTTTGTGGCAGGGCCCTTGATGGTTCAAGGAGGCGAGGAGCAGGATGCGACCCGCTACAAGGAGTCGCAGAAGCTCACTTGGAGTACGTCGAGAAAAAAGAAAAAAAATGTCTTGCATTTTTATTTCTATATAATAATTCATCATTTACAGCGGTCTTCGATTGAAGGCTCGCGGATGTAATCGAACGATCGTGGTTGTATGGGGATCGTCCCCACTTGAGTGTCGACCTAGGACCAGGCACGCGGCTCTTTGAGCGGTTTTCATTCTTCTTCTTTTACGTGCTTGCTCGTAGGTTAGGACACACTTTAAATTTAGACGCACATAATCTCGCTTCATTTAGCTAAAATTAATGAAAATTATTCACCGCTAATAGATGCATGATTAGGTGCGGCTTTTTCGACTTGCATACATGTCAATTTTGGTTTTTAAAACGGCCCCAGTTTTTCACGGATTTATTGTCAAATCACTACGTGCTTTATCGCTTAGCCTAGATTGCAATTTTTATCGAATACATGTTTTTCTCGGCTTTCTTCTCCTAGTTTGATCGCCTAGGATTAATGGAAAATGGGAATGAACGGTAGACGATGATTGCTTGATTTTGTGCTAACCATAATTCAGTGATAACTTAAAATAAAATTGGGACTATTAATTGCAAGTCAACCAAAAATGGAGTAAAATTCGGTTTTGGGAGAGCTATACCCCCGCTTACGCAATGATTTTCACTTCACATCTTTTCCTTGCGTAAAAAAAATCTAAAGTTTTATCACCAATAAAACCGACAAGATAATAAACCAACCTTGGTTGGTCTCATGAGTGAGTTGGTGAAACTAAGGGTTTGCTTGATTGATTGAGCCATGTTTGCTTCGATACACACCCTAAAACCTTAGTCACTCCATTTTATCTCCGAAGATTCAACCGCTCACTTGTAGATCCATTCCTCTTCTTCGTTCACCTTGGGTCCCTCCCAACATCAATTCCCATCTTTGTACTTAGGCTAATCTCAGCCTAAGTATAGGGGGGACCCGAGTCCCTGTGATTGCTCTACTCATCTTTCCTTGCCTTTATACTTAGGTTATTTCTAACCTAAGTATAGAGGGAGCCCACTCTTAGTTCCAGTATATTCCTATGTACTTAAATGGACCTATGGACTCGTAACATCTAGTGCTATGAGGACATAGCAAAGTTTAAGGATAGGGGGGTATACCGTATATACAATTTACTTACTTTAGCTAATATATGAAAAATTTGAAAAATTTAAAACTTTTTGGCTAAAGTAAAATCCTTTGGGCTAAGAGAACTCAAAATGATTTCACGGCTTTTCTCGGCTTTGTTACACTATTTTGATAAAAATATTTTTGAAAATGATTTGAAAAATGAGATTTTCTTGTTTTGAAAAATCTTTTGAAAAATGTTTTGAAAATTTTATTTGTGTGACATGGTTGTGAAAATCTTTTCTATCTCTATCAAGGAAAGTTGAGTCTAACATGTGTTTTAACTTTAAATTAAAACCCACAAAAATGAAAAAAAATCAAAAAAAATGTTTTTGAATGAAGGAGTTGGATTAAACCTCTACACTTACACTTTCACCCAGGATCTGAAATGTTCAAGGAAGCTTGATTTATGAGGTCTTTGAGATTTGCGGTTAACCAGCCTTAGTCATCAGGGTCATCGACTTAATTATCCACATTTCCCTAGGTCTCTAGATCTGCATGCTATATTCCATGCTTAGTCTCAGACAAAAAGAATATGATCAGCACATCACATGCATGACTGCGGTTTTTGATTGAGATGAGTTGACTTTTCACCTGAGGAATTGGGATGAGGGATTCGAGTCTGGATTTGATCTAATGATGCTCGAGGATGGGATAAAATCTTTGAAGGCTTCATGAAACCTGAGTGTCAGCAATTTATCCAGTATGAGAACTTGGTTCTTTTACTAATCTCTTGTTATTGACCTAAGTGCCTGGGTGTGATATAAATAAAAAATGTTGATCAGTGTGCGCCAACTCTTGGTAAAAGCAGTGGAACTAGCCAAAAATTATACAAGTCAATGAAAGAAAAGCTCTCATTCCACAAATTCAAATATCAAAGAGCTTCCACCAAAGGCGAGCGCTCCCAAACTTTTCAAAGTGTCCACTTGGACCACCGCTATTAGGACCAGGAGTCGGGCTTGCACCAAAAAAAGGGCTCTGCACCGTAAATGCTACAAGTCTGAGTGTCGAAGGTACGATAGGTACTCAAAAGAGACACACCCCGGTGTACTCCCAGGAAAACAAGTGCAGACGGCTCCAACTTCTCTTGACGGACACACTGATCAACACCAAAAAAATGTGTTGCGTAAAAGGCACTAGAGAGAATCCTTGTTCCAATGAGAGGGAGAGAAGAAATGACACAATCCTATGCCCTCCATCAACTGGCCTACCATCTACATTTTCTAAGTCTGACAACTAAAGAGACGGTAGACTGAATGTAAGATTGGATTTATTCCCTAGTGTTGAGGATTGGGTCCTTAGGAGAATTTCTTGGACCGATACTTTGGGTGAAGATTTGACTCTACTCTCAGAATTGCGGTCAACACTAAATGTCATATCCTTTAGATTATATGTACATCAGAGAGAGTCTAGAGAATTAGAGGAATTGGGTACCTCTTGATTAAGGCTGGGTTGAACTCGAGAATTTTGGACCTCTAAAATTGAGCCGACTTGAGCAGATTGGATCCTGAATTCACATGCACAAGGGGGTTAATCCAACTTAGTCATTCTCTTTGATGCTCGAGGACGAGCATAGTTTAAGTATAGGGGGTGATGAAACTCGATTTCATCGTCTTTATTTTCTATTATTAACCCCCTTGCTTAAATATTTGTCAATAAAACCCAGTTAAAGTCCTGTAATTATCAGAGTCTCAAATAAACTAAAAACCACAAAAAATGGCAAAATAAAAATTCGTGGTATTTTTAGACTTAAAGATATCCTCAAAAATATTTCGGGCTTTTGTTTGACTTCATATCCAGTTTTGGCCAACATGAAACTTGTAGATCTCGACAAGATCTACAACTTTCATGTTTTGAGTTTTCTCAAATTCGGCCATCTTGACCTCCATATTTCAACTTGAAGTTTGCAATAATCTGATTGAGCCACGTGGCCCAATCTGGGTGAGCCACGTGGCCCCGCCCTCTTAGCTCTATCCGCCCGCGCTTTTTAGTCGTTAGATTGGCTTTTGATCCAATGGCCAAGAAATCTCCACACCCGCTCTTATCCCTGGCCGTCCGATCTGCTCCCAACTCTCATCTGCACCGCACGTAAACGCCTTGCGCAGAATGCGCCACGTGGCTGTTAGTATACCGCCAGATTGCGTCCCTGACTCTCCATCACAGCCGCTGCTTCCGTCCCTCAGCCGCTCGATCAGGTCCTTGGTTCCATCCAAGCCGCTCGCCAGCGCCACGGCCAGAGATCGACACGTGGCTGCTTCACGCCCCTTCGATCACTCCGCTCCCGATTGCATCAGGACCGTCGCTCCGCGCCCAATTCTCCACCGTTGGATCTCCAGATCCAACGGCGGAGCGTCGTCGTCAACCTCCGACCACCCCCTCTCTCTCCCACGATCCAGCTCGCGCACGACTTCGCCCTTCCCTTTTTCTCCATGACTCCAGCGACCCTCTCCTCTCGCCAACCACCTCCTGGTCTTCCCCCATCATCCCTTTGCCTCGCACAGCACTCCACGACCCAGGAACTCCTCCCAATCACCCCATTTCTCCCTCCAAACCCACATCTCCGCCTCCATAACCGGTTACCTTCGCCTCTTAAATACACCGCCCCCCACCTCCGATACTCTTGTCCATCAATCAAGGGGCGGTAACCCAGCCCTCCAGCTCCTCCCTGTGACAGGGGGAGGAGCTTGGATCGAGCGACGACGACCTTCTTCCCCGATGAGACCCGCCGACCTCCAGGCGGCGTTGCAGTGGCCTAGAGCCCGAGCTCACTGGCCGGCCAGTACGTGCGACGACCCGGGCATCTTCTCCGACGACCAGCCCAGGCCACGACCTCCATATCCAGCCAGGTAAGTCCTCTGATCTTCTCTTGTTTTTTTCTTTTTTATTTTGCATAATTTTCTAGGCCTCTATAAAATCTACCCCACTCCACTCTCCACCCATTTAGCTTTGCCATCAAACCACCTTCCTCGCCGACTCTTCCGATCACCACCCTCCTCCATCGTGATCCCTATCATCCCAGGCCTTCTCCTCCGCCGGAGGCGGAGGAGGATACACTCAGGGCTCCAGATTCTCCGCCCCTTAGGCCCATCGCTCACCTCAGCTCGCACGCACACACCGCTAACCACTTTCTGCAGGTCTACCCTTGTCATTGGCCGGACCTCGGGCGGAGCTAGGTTCTAGAGCTCCGCCTCCGACGATCGGGCGTCGACAGAGTAGTCCAACCACTCTGGCAGCTCCTCCGACAACGGACCTTCATCGCCAGAGCATCAGCATACTTCTGAGCTTCACCGAGCACGGCGAGGCGCGACGGAGCTCAAGGCCTTTCGCCGGAGCTCCAGGCCTTTCGCCGGAGCTCTAATCGCGCCACCAGCCATCGAGGAGGAAGGAGAAGCAGCTACCGTTGGATCTCGCCCCACGGCGGAGATCCAACGGCCCTGGAGGAGCCACGTCGCCGTCCCGGAGCGCGGAGGCTCGGTGGGATCGAGCCTCGCCCGAGTCAACCTCGCGCCACCACGTGGCCCGAGCCACCTGCTACGGCCACCCGAAGCAGCCCCGAACCTCACCCCCATCCGAGCCTGAGCTCACGTGCTGCACGCACGTGAGTTGGGCTTTTTGCACCGGCGCCCTCGCACCTTCTGCATATTACGTCCAGGTCCTGATCCCACATGGCAATCCCTGAGACCACGCCGAGCATGATCGTCACCAGGCCTGGAGGTTCGGATACCCCGAGCCAAGCCGAAGCTCCATCGATCCTCTGCCGATCTCGAGCCTCCTTCTGAGCCTAGATAGCACGTGCTTGGCACGTTCTTATCTGGGGAAAATTGCAGAGAAGCCCTTCGAATTTCTTCAATTTGCAGAAAGGCCCCCGCGCGCATGGTTTATTTACAGGGAAGGCCTCGCATTTATTTCTTTTGCATTTTAGTCCTTTCCAGGGGCCTTTTTGTAGTTATCTTTTCATGTTTTCTTTCAGTTATGCCCTTGCTTTCTTTTATGCGTATCTTGAGCATCGTGTATCCGATTTGGTTGATTTCAGTTCCGTTTCGAAGCTTGTTTGACCCACTTTCTTATGGCATGTTCAATTCTTATTTTCAGACACATTAATTCTGATGATTATTTTATTTGCCATGTGTCTCTTTAAGCTTTAACTTGTGCCTAGTCTAATTTTGTTTAGCAATCTTGATTGAGACTTCAAATCTGAAATTGACTCATATTAAATTTTGCTCAATATTTTTACGTAGGGCATAATTCCATTGCATTTCATGGCATTTATTTACATGATAAAAATTGATAAAAAAATGCATGTTTTCTTCAATGCATGGTTGAGTTGTGTCTGCATAATTTGGCCTATATATGCTTCAACTCGACACTTAATTAAATAGACTTAAACCTGATTAATACGAGAGAGGCTCGTGTCCCTGAGTTCGACCTTGGTTTCTTGCCAAGTAAAAAACAATTTATGATCATCTCATTTTGATCTATCATACACATATTTAAATGAGATGATCTTTTTTATGAGCCCATTTCGGCCCGACTGCTACGACATGTTGAAGTGTTAAAAACACACTCTTAAAGGGCCAATTTTGCGCCTCGTCACCCGCCCGCACGCGCGCTACATATAGAGACACACACACACATACACACACAGACACACATACAAATACACATACACACACTCCTAGATCCCAAAGAGAAAAAGCCGTAAATTCCAACTTCTAGGCCAAATTCCTGCTCCGTATGAAGTCCAAATTCACCAAACTCACTTTTAAAGTTCAAGTTAGAAAATTATCTATCCAACGGATGTGATTTCATTAATATCGGAGGTCATTTGCAAAAGTTGGATTTCGGGACCTAGATGTACATTGTATATTATGTATATATTCATTCTTTCTTCATTTTTTATTTTATCTTTCTTAATTACTAAAAATACAAAAAAATCACGCTTATGTTGTATTCCTTCGACCTCCTCTCCTTCATCCTCCCAGGACTACCTCCTCGTCCCCTTCCTCCCCTCGTCGAAGTCCCCCTCCCCAACCTACAGGAATGCCATCCCCCACCCTCCATTGCTCTCGTTTCCCTCATGCAAGCTCATCAAGGCCCATGTCCCCCTAACCACAAGCCCACGCCCCCTCTCCCCTGTCTCCCGCCCTATCCCCCTTCCCAACCTACAGGCTCCCTGTTTCACCCCGCTCTCGTTCCCCCCGCGCAGAGGCCCCCGTCCCCTACTTGCGAGCCCACACCCCCGCTCCCCCAGCAAGTTGTTGTTATCGAAAGCCCCCCCCCCCCCCCCCCGGAAGCCCCCTGCAGCGCCTGACCACTCTCATGATGCCAAATTCCCCATGTCCCCTGCAAGCTCCCCTTGGTGCGCCTCCTGACAAGCCCCCTACCCCGTAGAAGCCCCCTGCGACCTCTGACCACCCTCCCTGTTGTCAAAGACCACACGCCCTATGCAAGCTCCCCCGTGTGCAGCCCCCGAGTGAGCACCCCACGCCTCTTGCGACCATCTGACCACCTCCCTGCTGTCGAAACCTTGCCTGTGCGACCCTGACGAAGCCCAACCTGTGAGCTCCCCGCCTATGTGGCCCCAACGAAGACCCCCCCCACCCCCTCATGCGGAAGTCCCCTGTGGCCCCCTCCCTCCTTGATATCGAAGCCAACCTGCGAGCTCCCCTCCTGTGCGACCCCCAACAAAGCCCCACCCCTCCTCCCCTTGTGCGCCCCGACAAAGCCCCCTGTCCTCGAAGTCACCTCCTATGGAAGGCCTGGCCTACCTCCGTGATGAGCGTGAAATCCACCTCTTTAATATCGATGAGTTGTAGTATAGGAGGTGAAAATCGGTTGATCAAAAACCACAAACTTTGAATGTTGTGGAGTAATTTTTACTTGGTAAGTGTACCAAGGTCGAACTCAGGGAACGGTGATTTTTAGTTGCGTGGTTTTAAATCAAATTAAATAATTAATTAATGCTTGATTATTTTGTGTGTTTGCAAAAATATACAATGCGAAGATGCGAATGTTATGCACAGAAAATGAATGGGAACACCAATTCAACTCAGGATCTTGTGATTTTTAAACAAATTAACTCCTCAAATAATATGATCTTTCTCTCCGCAAAATTAACCACAAATCAAAATGGATTAATCATAACTCATTGCTTCAGGTTAATAATCAACTAGTATTCAGAATATTGAAGCAGAGTATCCAGCCTCCAAATATCTTCGATTCAGTTCCTCAAATAATCAGCAAAAATCTCAGAGGAATAAATGTAAATTAATCTCCTGTGACAACAGTAATTTCAATGATTTAATCAAAGTAAAATCCTTATCCGAGCTCCTGCAACAGGTTTATCGTTAATTTCTTAAGCACAAGTATGTCAAAATAAGCCTGCATAAGCCAATAGAGATCCTCAAATAATAATTCTCAATAAATAAACTCAGATCTGATCACAAGCTATGCTAAATGATAGAGCACGGAATTAGCTTCGAAATGACATATTATATGCTAAAATCGGAGTCCGAATGAAAAAGTTATGACAAAATGAAATTCCAGGGACTAAAATGTAAATAAAATAAAGTTTTCTTAGCAAAGAGGCCCCTGAGAGGACTTATCTGTAATTTATGAAAACTTGAGGGGCCTAGATGAAATTTACCCCTGCCGGGGGTATTTATGTAATTTCTGAACGATTGGAGGGCCTCAGCGCAATTTTTCCAGTCGCGCACGTGCACCGCACGTGCGCCTGGAGGCTTGTGGGCGGACCTGGAGGCTCGGGGTCCCGAGCCTGTGGTTCGGGTGACGAACCTGAGGCTCGGGGACGGAGGCTGGAGGCTCGGGCCGGGCCTAGAGGCTCGGGCGTCCGAGCCTTGAGACTTGGAGGCTGGCTCGGGGGATGACATGTGGCAGCACAGGGGCCGTCGGATCAAGGGCAGCACTTGCCCGATCCGACGGCAACTGTGTGTCGCGGAGATCGGGCGGTGCAGCGTCGCGGCGGAGGAGGTTGACGCGGAGGTGGCGATGGCGTCGTGGCCGAGCGGTGGCGGAGCCTAAGGGTCGCGAGGCGGTGGTCGGCGGAGTGGTGCCGCGCGAGGTGAGCGGAGCGCCTGAGAGGTGCGGTGAAGACGGTGGAGCTAGCTGTACCTGCAAGGTCAGTGCAGAGAAAAAAAAGAAAGAAAAACAAGGGTATGGGGGACGACTTCGCCGGGACTCGTGTGGAGATGGGGCTCCGACCTTAGCGAGGTCGGAGATGGAGATATGCGGTGGTGTCGTCTCTCTCCGATGAAGAAGAGAAGGTACCTAGCTGTCCTTGACTGGAGCAGCAACAAGGAGCACAGGTGCGCTCCTTGGATCACGCCTGCCGGAGGGCTTGGTCTTGCCTTGCTGTCACCAAGGTGTTGAGAGATGCTCCAGAGATGGCGGATGGTCGTGGAGCTGAGGGTCGCGGCACCTTTATAGGAGGAAGGGGAGCGTTATGGCGAGGAGGAGGTGAACGGCTGGAGGTGGTGGCCGTTACAAGGAGGAGGAAGGGGAGGTAACGGCGGGGGGGGGGGGGTGGTAACGGCTGGAGGTAGGGGACGAAGGTCACGTGCGCAGCACGTGACTCGGAAAGGGCTGGATAGAGAGAGTGTGAGGCGGGTGCCACGTGGCACGCCCTGGAGCTGCCACGTGGCACCAAAAAAATTTCAGAATTTAGAGTGGGAAAAAGAGATAGAAGATGACCTCGGATCGAAAAATTTTCTTCACGAAAGTTGTTCGTCTCGACGAGATCTACAACTTTCATGAAGAGACCAGAAGCAAAAGAAGTCACCTGTGCAAAGTGGTATTTTTGGTGGCTTTCCTTGTGTACGAAAAACCGCATTTTTGAGATTTGTAATTTTTTTGGTGGTTTTAGAGGGGATAAAAATTCTAGAAAAAATACGATAAATAAGAAGAAAATTATTTACATATTAATCTAATTTTTTTGGATTTTTAATGGATAAGAAAATAGGAAAATAAAATAGAAGTCATAATCACATGACTTTTGTGCAGACCGACAACGGACACTCGGACTTGGTCAATTTCTTTGATCTCAGTTTCAATCTAGATTTGAATGTTTGCATTTCTTATTAAAACTTTCATCAAATGGCGTCGTTGCCGGGGAACGACGAATTTTTAGGATTTTGAATCATTTTTTTAATTAATTTTTGTAAAATTAATTTTTGTGTCATTTTTTTTTGCATTTTATTTTGCATTTCTCTCTTACTTCATTTACTAACCGCAATTTCTCTCTTTGCAGACTACTGGGAGCGAAAATTTGAGATTCGATAAAGGATCTGCAAGGACAAAAATTTGAATTTTAATTCCTGTGAGAGAGAAGCTTAGAGTAGATTTTATTTTCTGCAATATTCTCAGGGTCCCTCTCTTTGAACCCTTGTAATAATTAAGACTGGACATTCCTGTGGTGTGTCGGGTCTGTTTCAACCCCTTCTGTGTGGTTGGGACCCGGCTTGAGTGGCGTAGGACTTAGGCACATATACGCTTGCTTGTTTATTATTGATTGTGCTCGTAATCTCTAGGCCACACTTTTTCACTAATTAAACGCACTATAGATCGTTCAACATTAGCCAAATTTTAAATCAATTCTTCCCGCTAATAGAACTATCTGTTTAGGGCGTTTTTCATCTGTGCATATCATTTAGTGTAAATTTAAAATTCCTTGTCTTGCATCCCGCATGAAGAACGCGAGGATTCACTGTAAGTCCTTCTCTTAAGCATGCATCATTGATTTACGCTTGCATTGGCTTTTTCGATTCTCCCTCCTCGAGTTTTACAACTTAGGATTTAAAGGAATTGGGACTGTTCGGTAGGCGTGAATTTTTGTGCTCACATAAACTACAGTGATAACCTTAACCTAAAACCGGGACTGCTAATCAAGGTGATTGTAAATAAACTGATCTAAAATTAACCTGTGTCTGGTGGAGAGAAACCCACTCATTGTTTGTAAGGACCAGATCGCACACTTAGGATAGAGCCAAAATTGAGAAATTTCACAAAGACTACTGTTTTTAAAAACAATTAGCTACTTTTCAGTGAGGGTCTCGGGTAGCCGTTTTACGGTCCGACTTCCCTTAGCAGAGTTGGTGGTTTAGAGGACACCGCGGAAGGCACCGTCCTCAAGCAACACGGGTAGCCGTTTATACGGTCCGTACTTCCACCTATACTGGCTGAGAGTAGATGCAACTAGTTGTACGAACTCGGGACAGTCTTTGAGAAATATTTCAGTACCTAACAGCTCCGCTTAATCTGCAAGATTGTTTTGCCATTAAATTAAAATTGAAAAGATAAGCGGCCGAACCCTGACGTGCCTTCATCTGTGTTGAGTGGTGAACTTGAAAATTGGCTGGTGTTTGACTTGTGTCTGCTTGTTCGTAAGGACTATCTCTCTATCCTCCTTGTCGTAGAAGTTTCATCTTTTACTCCTCCGCTAAGGAATCTCTTCCCCTTAGCAAAAATCTTTTTAAATCACAACACTTATATCTAAACTCTTCCTCTCTGAAGGTGAATCATAATGCCTCCTAAGAAGAACTCTAGGGACGATGAGAACGACAATGACCCTATCCCAGCACTCTTGGCTAGGATAACAGCTGCTGAACAAACCAAAATTACTTAGAACGCAGTTGGAAATAATACAACAAGGCGAGGCTGCTATGGAAGACACGTATCTCCCAGAATTAGATGAAGATTATAATTGGTTGAGACCTGTCCCCCCTGAGGATGCGTTCGAACACAAACCGCATTTCCTGGCACTATTGCCAAAGTTCGGAGGAAATAACCATGAAGAACCATATATCTTCCTCCGCGACTTCGAGTTAGTCTGTGCTAACCTCTGCCACCCTAAGGTTAGCCAGGACTACATAAGGTTGAGAGTTGTCCCCTTCGCCTTGACTGATAAGGCGTCTTACTGGCTAAAAAATCTAGGGGAAGTAGTTACGACATGGGCCACGTTCAAGATTCTGTTCTTAAAGAAATTCTACCCAGTTAGTAGAATTAATCAAATGAGGATAAAGCTCACGAGTTTCACCCAACACCCGAGTGAACCATTTCATGAAACCTGGGAAAGATTCACAGACTTAGTACAGAAATGCCCAGGACACGGGATAAGTAAAATGATGCTGGTCCAAAGTCTTGTGAGCGGACTGAACCCTGAGACTCAAGGGTTGGTTAGTGCATCTTGCGGAGGAAGCTACATGGGGCGCCATGAGGACACCGTATACAAGGTGTTCGAAAGACTTGCTGAGTCTAGCCGTGCACAAACCACTAGCCGGGCTTACATAGCCGGCTCCAAAAAGATGGTGAATAATCTGACAACCGACCACAATGCTGACATGGGAATAATAGCTGATAAGCTAACTATGGTTGAGCAGATTTATAAAAAGGTGGATGAGATCCATAAATCATCTGATATGGAGAAATTAGCCAAATTGCCTAAACAAATGGAGGAATTGGCTGACAGGGTATCAAAGATTGCAACCCCCGCACCCATACATCAAATTCACTACATTCAAGGTCAAGGGGTAAGGCAACATAGCCATTGGGGTGGAGACCAAGTCTTGTCCTCTCAAACTGATGAAACCTCCGCTCAGACTGATTTTGAGGAACCTCCACAGGTCATGAAGATAAATGGAGTCTGGTACAATTTGGAACCAGTCAATCGCTCAGGCCAAAACTCTACTCCAAATCCTCGTCCACCGCAAGCCCAGCCCACCTACGAGCCTCAACTACAACAGAGGCAGCATTATCGCACGGGTTATCAGAACCCGCAACCTCAACCACAACAGAACCAACGCCAAAGCCAACAAGGGCAATATCAGCGACCTCAGGCTAGGCAGGGCCAAGGGTCCTCCTCCTCTTATGCTATCTCTCCAGAACTCCAGCGAGTGCTGGATGAGCTTCATGACATGAGAGTCGACATAAATCGACTCTCTCGTTGGAGAGATGAGGTGACAGCACCCCAGACCGTGATTCCAGCTCAAGTCCAGGCTAACCCAAATAGCCTTGGACACAATCAGGTATTAATCTCTGACTATTCCATACCTGAGCTTAAACCTTCCTCAAATAATGACTCTTATCATATCTCTCTTAGGAGCGGAAGGACCGTAACCATGCCTGATCGAGCAAAGGAACACGAAGACATAGCCCCAGTGTCCACCAATTCACACAACCCTGGGGGAATTGACAAAGGAAGACAGGAGGAGAAAGAACAAGTCCCACCCACACCACCCGGATGTAATGGAGAGTCTGAGTCTGAGTCAGACAAAGAAATGCCACCAAGTTTCCCTGTTTTTAGTCCGAGTCAGAGTCCTGTACGAACTTTCTCATTCAATAAAAGTGATGATGTTGATAACAACAAATCTGTTCCTTTCCCCCGTGCTCTTACGGCAGGGAAGAAGAAAAACATAAAAAACCAAAAAAATGATGATGAGATGGCCCGCATCTGCAAGGAAAATATTAAGGTCACTCTGTCCTTGGACGAAATGATAGAAAGAGATTCGGCTTTTCGGAAATACCTTAAGGTGAGATGCACACCAACTAGGGCCAGCAAACAAAATCCTAGTCGAACAAAGAAACACATACTCTCAGTAGCCACATCTCGTCTTATAAAAAATGACCTGCCAAGAAAGAAGAGAGACATGGGTGCTCACTTTGTCACTAGCTACATCAAGGAAATCAAGTTTGCAAGAACATTGTTAGACAATGGATCATCCATCAATCTCATGCCCACAACCCTATATGAGCATCTAAATCTAGGTCCTCTTAAACAATCTACAGCTGTACTTCAATTCGCAGACACATCAACTAAGCGACCTAGGGGCGAGATTCGAAACATTGTCATCAACATAGAGGGACAAAACTACCCAGTGGATTTTACAATTCTTGACATGGATGTCCCTAGAAATTGGAAAGATTCCCAGATGATACTAGGGCGACCCTTCCTTAGGACCGCAGGAGCTATATTTGATTATACATCCGGGAGAATCCAGTTCGGGAAAGTTGAACTTAAAATGCAGCAAACTAGGTTCCAAAGACCTGACACTGAGTCGAGCACCGAGTCTGAAAAATCAGAAACTGAGACTGAAATTACAGAACCAACAGCTGGGTCCTGGAGACAAAACCCAGCCGCAATGATAGAATCCACCTCATCTGGTGAGGATATTGTTGATGACTTGGTCTGCCAGCTCATCCATGCATCTACCTATACTCTTGGAGACTCAGAGGCCACTCTCGACCTGTCAGTCCATTCTCCTTATGAACAATCCTGGAGTAAGGTACACAGATCGGACGCGGCGATTGCCACACCTCATTCCATCATTAGCGATCCGATCCCTGATACAACCATGATGGTGGTCAACATTGATACACTACAAGCGTCCACATCACAAAAACAAATAGCACAGACAGAACCAGTTTCAAGAAACATCATTGACTTACCTGAACTCAAACCATTACCCCCTACACTTAAGTATGCCTTCCTTGCAGGACAAAAAGGACAATTTCATGTCATTATCAGCTCACAACTGACCGAAGAGCAGGAGATCCGCCTGCTTAATGTTTTGGAGAAAAACCGCAAGGCTATAGGCTGGAGATTGTCTGATCTTCCAGGGATTAACCCAGCCCTGTGCTCACACCATATTTACTTGGAAGACAATGCTAAACCCTCCCGTGAATGCCAACGTAGATTGAATCCAAACTTACGGGAAGTGGTTAAGACTGAGATCGAAAAATGGTGTAAAGCTGGGTTCATATATCCCATCTCCGACTCCAAATGGGTTTCACCTTTGCATGTAGTCCCGAAAAAGTCAGGACTACAGATTATCACCAATGAGGAGGGAGAAGAGATTACGACACGGGTACCTACGTCATGGCGTGTCTGTGTGGATTACAGGCGCCTGAATGCCGCAACAAAGAAGGATCACTTTCCGCTGCCTTTTATTGATCAAATCCTGGAGAGATTGGCAGGGAGAGAATACTTCTGTTTCTTAGACGGGTACTCGGGCTACAATCAGGTAGCCATCGCCCCCGAGGACCAGGAAAAGACTACTTTCACATGCCCCTTCGGCACATACGCATTCAAGCGAATGCCCTTTGGTCTTTGCAATGCCCCCGGCACCTTTCAACGATGCATGATTGCAATTTTTGCCGACATGGTTGGGGATTTCCTGGAAGTCTTCATGGATGACTTCTCGGTCCACGGTGATTCATTCGATGATTGTCTAGCGCACCTGGATCAAGTCCTCCAAAAGTGCAGGGGAAGTGAATCTGGTGCTCTCTTGGGAAAAAAGCCATTTCATGGTAAAAGAGGGCATTGTACTAGGGCATGTCATCTCCAAGAAGGGAATGGAGGTTGACCCTGCCAAAGTTGATGTGATCAAAAAGCTTGAGCCACCTACAAATGTGAAACAAGTACGGTCTTTTCTAGGGCATGTCGGATTTTACAGGAGATTTATCAAAGACTTTTCAAAAATTGTCCGACCGTTAACAAACCTTCTTGGGAAAGACATGGAATTCCTGGTAGATCATAAGTGTCTAGAAGCCTTCGAATTACTCAAGAAAAGGATCATTGAGACACCCGTCCTACAAGCTCCCGACTGGTCTCTTCCCTTCGAGATCATGACAGACGCATCTGATTTCGCTGTAGGGGCTGTATTAGGACAACGAAAAGATGGAATCCCGTATGCTATTCACTACGCAAGCAAAGTTTTAGACTCTGCTCAGAAAAATTACACTGTGACCGAAAAAGAGATGCTTGCTGTGGTTTTTGCCTTGGAAAAATTTCGATCAATACTTCTAGGATCTAAGGTGACAGTTTACACAGACCATTCTGCCATTCGCGTTTTAATGGCCAAAAAGGATGCAAAAGCACGACTTCTGAGATGGATTCTACTACTTCAAGAATTTGATTTGGAGATTAAGGACAAACCTGGTGTTAAGAATGTCGTGGCTGATCATTTATCACGGATTGAACATAACAAAATTCCGGAATCTGAATCGATCCGTGAAACCTTCCCAGACGAGTCAATTTCTGCTATTGACTCGCTCCCTTGGTATGCAGACACGGTGAATTATCTCGTCACCAATGAAGTTCCTCAAGGTTGGCCCAGAAACAAAATCGATCGACTCATATCTGAAGCGAGACACTATCATTGGGAAGATCCTTTTCTTTTCTTTGAAGGACCGGATTGCATATGGCGAAGATGTATTCCTCAAGAGGAATATCAAAGTATCCTCAATCTATGCCACACCTTGGAGGCGGGAGGACATCACTCTGGGAAGAGGACCGCTGAGAAGATATTGCAATGTGGATTTTACTGGCCGACCTTGTTTAAGGATGCTTATAATTTTATGAGGTCGTGCCGCGTCTGTCAGAGAATGGGAGGAACCATTGGTTCCAAAGATGCCATGCCTATGCAACCAGTGATTATCTGTGACGTATTCGATGCATGGGGCATTGACTTTATGGGCCCATTCCCTAATAGTCAAGGATTTGAATATATTCTTCTCGCGGTAGATTATTTATCTAGATGGGTGGAGGCTATCCCTACTCGAGCTGCAGATAGCAAAACTGTTTGCAAGTTTTTGAAAGATCATATTATTTCGAGGTTTGGAATTCCAAAAGTTTTAATATCTGATGGGGGAAGCCACTTTGTCAACCGGGAGGTGAAGAAATTGACTAAGGAATACGGCATCGAGCACCGTGTCGCTACTCCTTACCACCCACAATCCAATGGCATGGCCGAGGTGTCAAACAGGGAGGTTAAAGGAATTTTACAGAAGCTCGTTCGCCCTGACAGGAAGAACTGGTCCCAACTCCTGGACCAAGTTCTGTGGGCCTACCGGACGGCTTATAAGACCCCATTGGGCACCTCCCCCTTTAGAATGGTATATGGAAAACCATGCCATTTGCCCGCAGAGCTCGTACATAAATCAGAATGGGCAATCAAAAAGATTAATTGGAACTGTCACCAAGGAAAGAAGAACCGAGACATGAATTTGAATGAACTGTCTGAAATCCGAAATCATGCTTACGAAAACAGCACCATCTACAAAGAAAAAGTAAAAAGATGGCATGACAGGAACATTCGAACAAAGATCTTTGTCCCAGGGCAGAAAGTTTGGCTATTTAATGCAAAGTTGAAAATTTTCCAAGGAAAATTGAAATCAAAATGGACGGGACCCTTCATTGTAAGAGAGGTACACAATAATGGGAGTGTTGAGATCTCAGAGACCGCAGATAGCGCGCAAACATCTATAGTCAACGGTCAGCTGCTTAAACATTTTGTCGAATCCAATGAGCAATTAGTACAAGTTGAACAGATCTCTTCACTCAGGATTTTGATCTGCCCAGATAGCACACCTCTCCGAGACCTACACTCTCTTGTACATCCGAAATTCTTCCCGGTTCCACATCTGTAATTAACCGATTATACTTAGGCTGACCTAAGCCTAAGTATAGGGGGACCGCATCCATTGTTTATACATCACTTCTCTTGTTTTTAGTCCTTCTATATTTAGTACGAGCTATGTCACCATTTCACTTTGTGCCATGAGGACATAGCACAAGCTAGGTATAGGGGGGTGTATTGGTATATATTTTATCTACTTTATCCATAGCTCGCACTTTAATCGTTTTTATCTAACATCGGGGATGGGTATAAGTAGTGTGTATAATACCTGTTTAAAAAAACTAACTAAAAAAACTAAAAAAACTAAAAAAAACTCATGGTCTTGCATTTCATCACGCATTTCATGCATTCCTTGGTCGATATATTCCTGACACATTCACTATCACTCAAGGCTTGAGGATTTTTGAGGACACTTGATTTCTGAGATCTTGAGATTCTGCGTTAGCCAGCCTTAGTCATTAGGGTTTTGAACTTAATAATCCACACTTTCCTAGTTTGAAAGATTTGAGCGCTATATTGCACTCTTCATCTCTACCTTCAAAAAGAATATGATCAGCACAATCACTCCCACAACTGCATGATTGATGAGATGAGTTGAGATATCACTTGAGGAACTAGGACTAGAGATTTGAGTCTAGATCCGGTCTGATGATATTCGAGGATGGGATAAAGTTAATGAAGGCTTCAGAAAACCTGAGTGTCAGCAAAACACTAGCCAGTATGTGAACAAGATTCATATGCTATCTTTTTGATATTGACCTAAGTGCCAGGGTGTGATGAAACTTAAGGAAAATTGTTGATCAGTGTGCGCCAACTTTTGGTAAAAGCAGTGGAGCTAGCCAACAAAAGAAAAGAAAAAAAATGTCAAAGAAAAGCTCTATCATCCAAAGTCAAATTCCAAATGAGCTTCCACCAATGGCGAGCGCTCCCAAACATTTCAAAGTGTCCACTTGGACCAAGCGCTAATTAGGACCAAGGAGTCGGGCTGACACCATAAAAGGGCCCTGCATCGTAAGCGATACAAGTCTGGGTGTCGAAGGTATCTTAGATACTCAAAAGAGACACACCCCGGTGTACTCCCAGAAAAACAAGTGCAGACGACTCCAAATTCTCTTGACGGACACATTGATCAACAAAATAAAAATATACTTGTGTTGAGTAATAAGGCACTCGAGAGGCACCTTGTTCCAATGTAAGGGAAAGAAAATTAGACACAATCCTATGCCCTCCATCAACTGGCCATCCATATACACTTTCAAGTCTGACAAACTAATGAGACGGTTGACTGAAGCAAGAATAGACTTATTCTCTAGTGTTGAGGATTAGGTCTAGAGGAGGATCTTTGGGACTGGAACTTTGAGTGATGCCCCGACTCGACTCTCATGAAATGCAGTACACTTAAGTTCATATCCTTATACTATATGTAAAAACAGAGAGTCTGGAAAATTAGAGAGGTTGGATTCCTTTTGATTAAAGCTTGGTTGAGCCCAGGATTTTAGGATCACTCAAATTAAGGGTCTTATATGAATTAAGCCTTGAAAATTCACATGCACAGTCAGGGATGTATTCAACTGAGTCATTCATTCATGCTCGGGGACGAGCATGGTCTAAGTATAGGGGTATGATGAATCTCGTATTCATCATGCTAAAATTGGTCATTTAGGCTCTGTCCCCCATCATCCACCTGTAATTATTCATTAATAAAGCATTATTAGCATTCATGACTCCGTCCCTGCACTACTACAGGATGTCGCCATCCAGCACTCGTCCTCCACCATTGCACACCACTGCCCTGTAGCATTCAACCCTCCAGACTCGTATGCTGGTGTTGGACCGAGAGAAAATGCATGAAATATTTTTCTTTTGACTTTTGGTTGATCCCAGATGTTGGACATGCGAGCCCATGATGAGCCATTATGCAATAAATGTTATTGCAAATATCATTCCCTGATCTGAAATGAAGAATAACTAACTTGCATAATAGATCCCTTAGTACATTAGTGTTATGTACCATGGCCATCTTAATGATCATACTGTTGTTGATTCAATAATTGAATCATAGAGGCGGGTGCTTGGATGAATATCTAAAGAGTGAGATTGAGGACTCATCAAGCACCGTCAAATGATTATTAAGAGATGATCTCTAGCCTGAGGAGGAGATGGCAATCCTCTCTCTGAAGGATGATATCTAATCGACCTCTTGATGCAGGTCCTATGCATAGGAATAGAGATTCGAAGGTGTTAGATAAGTTAGGTCAAAGAGTTCACTTAACGAGATCGAGATAACCAAAGTCCTATGTCACATGTTGTCACGATATAGGCACACATCCTCTGACTAGAGACAAATGTGTTACTATATGTCTAAGTATGTACATTTGGCAGACCAATAGGTTGATGACCTAATCAAGGTCTATACACCGGCGCTCTGGTGTGCATACAAGGGCATATGAATAATACGATCTCTCGAAGGGATCATACAGATTCATTTACTGAACCAGAAGACATGAGCTCACTCATGAGATATTGAGAAGACCTAATTCCATGCACGATCGTCTCTCCTTAGAAGCTTGACCGAATTTGTAGGTTTGATATATATTTTTGGAAAGTATATGATCAAGACCTAGGTATGATATATTCTTTTGGAAAGTATATGATCTATACCGACTCCCAATGATCGAATGAGAAATTACTGATAAAACTCTGAAGTAGACAGTGTTAAATAGATCTTATACTTCGAGTTTATTCTGAGTCTTCCAGTATGCAAGATGTATAGGTATTGGGAATACTTGAGGGTGATGTGATCATAAATGATTGTATAACCATGATGCTTCCACCTAGGGAGTGATGAAACGGGTCTAGATTTTAGTGACTCCTCACAGTAGAGAAGTAATCTAATCTTGATGCAATTGTTGGACATTGATCTGAAGTGATTTAGATGCAATGAGAAGATTAGATTTGCGGTCTTGATTTAATCAAGCATCTATGGGAGGTCCGAGATCTGGATTTGAGATATGATCTCAATATCTAAGTCACTATACGTGGAGCTGATATGATCTCAATATCTAAGTCACTATACGTGGAGCAATATAATCGCCATGTCCTTATCTCCAAGTATACGCTGAGAAAGTGCACCTTGAAAGAGTTCATGGATAATTTTATTGTTGATATGTGTATTCGAGCATTGAGAAAATTGATAATTAAATGTGATTTAATTATCATGAGTAATATGAATTTGATTCATATTATAAAGAGAGTTATCTAAGATAATTATAGGTGATTTAGTTATCAAAGATGCGAATAATGTGAATATGATTCATATTATTTGGAACATGAGAATAGAAATCCAAGATATTTAAATATGATTTAATTATCATGGATATGAATAATGTGGATAACAATATCCATATTAATCATATATATTATAAATGTGATTTATAATATATAAGAGAGAGCTATTTGTGATTTACATTTTGTTAATTAAATGTTGATGTGAATTGGATTCACATTGGACATTAAATTGAAAATGTAATATACATTTTATTTTGGGTTGTGAATGAGATTCACAAATTTCCAATAGCGAGATTGCAATATTCTCAAAATAATTATGAATTATTCTTGTAGAATAATTTACAACAATTGTTGCTGTAAAATTAGAGATACATGGAATGGTGTAATCTAAGGAGCTTACATTGGAGATGCCCTTTCCATATTGGAAGGAAGGGACGGCCCCAATTCCTATTAGGAAAGGGTGGTCGTCCACTCCTATTATATGGAAGGAGGCACTCTCCTCTCCATTATCTCCATATGTTGTTGATTTAATTTTGAAATTGAATTTATATTGATTTATCAATATATATTTATTCTAAATTAAATCAATTGTTGTTGTGTTTTTTCCAACAACATCTTGACCATTGGAAGAAGCACGAATCAATCTCATCCATTGATTTTGTGTGTCCCGTGGATTGAGATCCATGGATCTCACAATATTATAAAAGAAGAGGCACCCCTTTCTCTTCTTGGTTACAAGTTAGATAACACAACAACTCTCTCTTTCTCTCTCATTCTCTCTACACGCCCTCTCTCTCTCTCTCTCTTTCTCATATGGTCGTCCACCATGGATGCCCTAGAGAGAGTCTCCATCGCCGCAACGTCGTAGTTATGCTGCCCGATCGTTTGCTCGTGGATCTCCGTCTCCTTCGGTGCATCTCGCTCATGAAGAAGACGTCGTATCTCGTGTGACGAGATCAGGAGATCCGTCGCTTGGATCATCAACGTGGATTGCGAGGAGCTCGTGTTTCATCAACACGCTCGCAAGCATCTCATCCGATGGATCGGACTTGAGACAGGAGGTCTCTTTGTTTAAAGACTCGATCGCAACCGCACATCAAGAGATAATCCTATTACCTTGTTTGTGGTTCAGACGAAACGATCCGAGAAGTGTTCTTGGATCATGTGGTTTCGTCACATGAAAAATTTAAATATCTGCTACCTAGAACAACTAGTGCGACTAGTCGTTCTTGATCATATACGATACGATCCACACGCTTCTGTGATGCGCTTAAGGATCTCGTCATATCCTTCAACGAAACCCCACCCATCCTCTCCTTGTGTGGCCTCCGACAAAGCCCCCAGAAGCCCCCTGTCGTCGAAGTCACCTCCTGTGGAAGGCCTGCCTACCTCCGTCCCTGCACTACCACACGACGTTGCCATGCAGCACTCGTCCTCCACCATTGCACGCAACTGTCGTATAGCACTCAACCCTCCAGACTCGTATGCAGGTGTTGGACCGAGAGAGAATGGACGAGATATTTTTCTTTTGACTTTTGGTTGATCCCAACTGTTAGATCGTGACTTGGATTAACTCAATCATCTAGTTGAGTTAAGTAATTAAACTAAATTAAACTAACAGAAGGTTATGGGCTCTGTTCATGAAAGCGGTCCGTGCGGTCGCATATGCGGCCGCATATGCCTAAGCGATCTCCTCAACGCACCGATTACCTGAAGCCCCACTTTATGTGCCCTTTGCGCATATATGGTCTGCATATGCAGGTTGTACGGACACATATGCGCTCCGTGTGCCATGTTAAGGTCCACTTGGGTAATCGAATCCGGATCTTAAGATGCAAATCTTGTATTATTTTGATTATATATATATATATAAAATTAGATTATGTAATACTATCTTTGCTGATTTTGATATTTAGTTGTACTATTTTGAACTCTACATGAAAACATTTTTCTTAGATCTTTTATTGGACCACATTTATTCATAAATTCAGTTTAGTTGTAGTCACTTTTGTAGACATTTATTTATTTTTAAATTAAAAAATAAAAAATCATGTAGAACCGCATATACCCCGCATATGCCCCCGCATACCGCTTAATCGCTATCAACGACATGTCCGAACGCATACGCATACCGCTTTCCTGAACCTTGATTATGGGTGTAAGAGGGTTATTTGAGGTCTTGGGTGTAATTCACGATTATGCAGGGTTATGAATGTAACTACGACATGGTTATAGTGTAAAAATTCCTTCATATTAAAAAAGATAAAACTTTGAATTTTGTAAGAAATCAGGAGCACCATTAATATTAAAAAGGGAAATAGTTGATATTGCATAATTTAACCATCATGGTTCGATTCTCACCCATCCAAGGAACAAGAAGAAATAGCAGGTGTTCGTAGAAACTGAAAATTCTCATTAAAATGTAAATCTCCCGTAAACTTCTCATTCAAATGTAAATCTCCCATAAACTTAACTGCGCGCAACAGTGCGCTCTCTCGCGCTTCATCTCCTACAACAATAAGCGGAGACAAAACTTTCCTCATCACTTCCTAAATGCTGAATCCTCTGCTAGAACATCAGGACCTGTTGTATTGGAGATATATGTGGATCTTTCAAGGGACTCTTAGTCTTGTATCTGTAGAGCACCTTCCTCTTCTTGAAGGAGGTGTTCTCGACCGTGAGCACCACCTTCCCAGGCTCCCTGTCGACTCTGAAGGAGTTCCTCAGAGCTTCCTCCCCGACCGGCACCCTCCTCCCCTTCTGCACGATCAACGTGTAGGATCCCTCGTCGTCTGGCACGAACTCCTCCTTGTAGTACACATCCCACCCTACGACGCTGATGTCCCACAACAACGTCATCCCCATCTATCAACACACAATCGGTCCATTTTTAGATCGATAAACAAGAAACCCAGTTAAATTGTCTGGTGGTTGAACACGCATACCTGAGGAGCGGGGAGCTCGATGTTTTCGGGTGGTTCCTGCCTTGACTACGAGCTCGGAGATACCTCCATCCTCGGGGGAGAATTTCAGGGTCGTTGTCGCGTCGCAAGCCACCGTAGCGCAATGGGATCTCCGCGGCGGGGGATGTACCTGAGGAGGGTTTCGGTTACTTTGGATGGACGCGCAAATTCGAACTTGCTCTTGGTCCTCTGCGTCAGGAATGGTGAGAGGAGCGCATTGAAGGCGTAGTACCAGAAAGGGACGTTGATGAACAACTGCGAAGGATAATATACTTATATCACACGTTGGATGCGGGAATATTGCTAGATGGGAGCGTGGATCGTCTCCTTTATCCCCGCACCAGCACTCTGCTGCGGCCATGGGGAGCCGCTCGATCATGATCGAGCGGATCTCACGAATTCCCTTTGATCCGGTCCCACACACAGTGGAATTCGTGGGAACAGCTCGATCATGATCCAACGACTCCCATGGCCGGCCAGCAGAGTCTACTGGTGCGGGCTACAGCAGACAATCCGCGCCCGCTAGATGGAGCGGATCCTCGGACTTGAGTTGTCTCCTTTATTGCAACAGATGTAATGCATGCTCGAGCGGCTGTAGTGCATTACAGCACTACAACACTACATCAAAGGATCCACACTCGTGGATCCTCTCCTGGGATGTGAATGATTTCACAGGGGTAGCACTCGTGGATGCTCTCCTGGGATGTGAATGATTTCAGAGCAGGGGTCGCATTGCTGCTGTCCGCTGCTCATTAGATAGTCTAATGGGGAGCGGACTGCTCTCCTGCTGTGAATTGCGAGCTGAACCTCTGAGGGAGCCGCTCGATGGGCATCGGATGCGCATCAGCCATCCTGGCCCCTCCGAGGGCCGTTAGATGCCCATGAGAACAGCAGAGGAACTGCTCCGAACCAACTCACCGCAGGAGTTCGATCCCGTCGCACTGAATTCAATGCAAATCTGACAGGTTACTCACGTTCTTGGCGACGAACTCTGGGTAGTTGTCCTGGAGGAGGGAGACGGCCCTCTTCATGGCATGACGGAGCTCCTTCTTCCCGACGCCGGGGGCGTTGCGGAGATCGGTGACCTGGAGAATGGTGGTGATTCCGCGGGGGGCTGAGGTCGAGGTTCTCCATGATGCCCCGCTCCATGAGCTGGAACCTCCACCTCATGAACCTCTCCTCCCTCTCCGCCGTCCCGAAGGCCCTCTGGTACGTCTCCTCGTCCTGGAACACCCGTACACGTTGTAGCATATCGGGAGCCCACCCTTGGCCCTCCCCCTGTCCATGTACCCCGCTCCCTCCAGCCCCTCCCCGAGCCCCTCCTCGACGAGGATCCCGTCCATTTTCATCTCTATCCTCCACCGCAGCGTGTTCGACAGCATCTCCAGAGCCTCTCCTTGCTTTGAACTCGCGCGCGCGTAGGAACTTGAGGAGTACCACGTCGGTGTTCTCCGAGCCTTTGCTCGGCTGGAGGGGCACTCCCCACAGAGAGATGTCCGCTTGGGTCGTACCCGTGTTGGGATCCGTGGCCTCTTTGGTCTCCGATGATGATGGGTCGACGTCGCTAACGTTCCTGCTGAGGAGGTTGTTGCTGAGGATGGCTTCCTCGAGCATGGAGCGAACTCGAGGAGGGCTCTCTTCTCTTGGCCCGAGAGGAGGTTGCTCTCATTCTTGAAGGAGGCACTCTTCGTGACCGCTGCCCTATCTTTCTCCTCTTCTGTTCTGGGTTTCTCCTCCTCTGTTCTCTCCTTCTCCTTCTCTTCCTCCTGATGTTGTGGTATTGGCGTGGCTTCTTCTTCTGGTTCTTCCTTGGGGTGTTCTTTCGATGTGGGTTCCTCGGCCGTGTTGTTCTTGAGGTGGTGTTCCTCTTCTTCTTCTTCTTGCCCTTTGTGCTCTTCGTGTGGTGGTGTGCAACAGCGGCCGTATGGCTCGCCGGGGATTCGGACTCGGAGGACATGGTGGTGGTGTGAGGGGGAGAGAAAGGGAGAGAGGCGATGGTTATATTTGGAGGGAGGGAATGTGCGGGGCGTACGTGTGGGTGCATGGAGATGAGATGGGGACTGGAGGACAGGCGAGAATGGCGGCCCGAGGGAGGCAGGGGACATGGAGGAAGCTAATTTGGGTTCGAGGTCGAGGTTTGTGGAGAATGCTGCGAAGCCAAAATAATGTACTTTTTGTTTAAAGTAAATGACGGGTTATAAATTGCAATATCACCACATCTATAACAAAGTATCCTATGTTGTTATATATCATCTATATATTTAGGGTTCGTTTGATTGCTGGGTTGAAGCAGGTTGGATAACCTGATGGGAATAGTAGATGTTTGAGATGGTTATGAGAGTTGGGGAGGGTTGGAATAAAGAATGTGATGTGATGTCACTATGATTTGTGATAGAATTCTATCCCAAGAAAAGAAGGGAGTAAATCGGTTACCTCGAGGTAACCCGAGAATAATGCAGTTACCAAACGACCCCTTAGGTTTTGCAAATTGCAAAGAGTATAATATCTATGGTCCAGTTTGCATTAGAGATTGGTGTCTCTTATTGACATAGTTGATCGAGATTTGGGGCGATTGATGCATGATCATATCATTGCCAAATTCAATAAAAACCTGATCTCTTTCCTTATTTGTGTGACGTCGTTCAATTGGCCCAGATCTTCATACTTATTTTTCGGGATCGTTCTAAGGCAATGGCCATGTGAAAATATTTAATAATATGGTTGACAACTTGAGATGGTTTGAGTTGTGTAATCTTGTCATTGATCAGTTATTATAGAGCTTTGTGCTAATATCCTTAGTAATTAACTGTATTTTGCTTATACAATTTAAATTTGAAGTCAAACAATAGATTATGACTTTAAGAAAATATTATATGTTTGGAGATCATCAAATTTGATTGTAATATTTTATTCATTTTTATAAGTTAAATTTCGGATGTTATTTTATAACACATGAATGTGATTGCTATCGATTATCGAAATCTTTAGTCAACTCATTGGTAGGAAGCATCTCTCCTCTGTGCTGCTTGGGCATCACAACCATGGCAAGGAAACATAGTACTTAATGTCTTGAGCAGAAGGACTCGTATGATTAATATAGAAGCATGGTTGCAGACATGGATGTGCTCACACTTCTTATAAGTGACGTCCATTGTTGGTGGATTAGATATAACGATGGTGCTAACCGAGTACAATGTCGTGTGGGTCACGATTATCCATGCTCACACAATGCATTAGAACTTATAGAACTTGTATTATTTAACAATTAGGAATGGATTTAACCTATTCAGAGTCAAGGAGTTGATCATCTAGAAGGTGTATCGAATTTGTGTCCTAAAGGAACACACATAAGAAATGGTGTATGTATGAAGCACATAGACCTAGATATTTGTCTATCCTAACTAACCAAGATGCACCAAGATTCACATCAACAAATTATGGTACATAGCGATAAAGAAGGTGACGAACATTTCATCACCTTTATTCTTTCATTTTGGACTTAATTCCCGAGCTAAATACATGAATATATCATTAATTTGTCAAAATAATCATTCTTTAATTTGCACAAAATATTGTATAAAATACTGTATATTCATTGAATTAAATTCTAGAATTAAAGAATAAAGGAAGAAAATAAAAAGAAACGAGACACCATAGGTGTTGAATGACCCTAGCCTTAGAGACTCAGTCATCATGAAGACTTAGCCGATAAGAAATAAAGTAGGGGGAGATAGGGCGACCAATTGTTCACATGGTCTAAAACCTTAAAATTACAGGCCAATTATTACCTTTTGGTACTTATTTTATTCATTATTAATTACACATCAAATCAATAAACTTCGTACATGAAAGTTGTAGATAAAAATATGTAGAAAAATAGAAAACTTATTTCTCATTAAAATAATCTACAGTATACATTTTACACTCGGAATAAAAATCCAAAATCCTAACTTCACAGACATGCATCGCCTCCATATGAACCAAAAATGCATCAAAATCACTTTAATTGTATATAACTTTTTATTAGCTATTTAATGAAGGTGGTTTCATTTAATTCGAAGTTAAGATGTAAAAGTTAGTTTTTGGACCCCCTTATGTACAATATATATGAATAAAATGTTCATTTTATTTAATCTTTATATTTTTCATTATTATATTTTTATAATTTTATAAATATTATTTATAATATATGTAAATAATTAGAATAAATAAAACCATAAAGAAAATACGAAAATAAAATAACAGAAAAAATACACAGATGAATATACTATACTTATACCTATGTAATTAATAACCCTATTTATTCAAATGTACATATTATATCAGAAAAATATAATAAAGATATATTTGTGTATATTTAAATAAGTTATATATATAAATTATGTATATTAAAATAATAAAGTTACAATAAACAATAAAAAGTAAAATATACTAAACATAGGTCAATATACCTATAAATATATTTGTAAAAAGTAGCATGCAATCGACTCGAATAAATAGATAAAATATGTAATAAATACTAAATATACTTATGAATAATTTTACATTTTTATAACAAATAATTAAATCATCTACTGTTTTAAATTTATTTTCCAAAGCATTTTTATCTTGGAGTTTCCTGGTTGGTCCACGTGGACCAACCAAATGCGTATGTTTGTTGACCTAGGGTCAATTGTCTGACCCTATTATAACTCTTGTTAGAAGTCACGGACCTCCCTGTTTCTCCAATTTATATACGTCACCATCTTCGCCCTATTACCCCAAACCTTCCACTAAGTTGTAGCCTCATCGTCCTTCACCTTTGCCCAACTTAAAATCTCCACCAACCCCCTCGTCATTGCACACCACCTCTCCTCGAAAAAGACCGAAAACTCGCCTATAAATATGCACCAAATCCTTTTTGCAATTTTGGATCCCTCTGGTGTTGCTCTTAGCCCCTCCGAACAACCATTAAAACCTCCAGCCAGTGATAGCGGTCGAAGGGCGGCGTTTGGCAGTAAGGAAGAGCCTTGTTGGAGAAGATCCAAGCAACTCCAAACATCGCCATCGAGGTTCAACCACCTGAGCTTCTAGCTCAATTGATGCATGTTTTATTCGCATTCTTAGGCAAATCTTTAGTCTAGATTTCATTTTGTGTTGTTAATTTAGATTTAATTAAGCATTTAGCTTTAATTTGCAAACCCCCTCCCAAAATCTCCGGAGCTCGGGCACCAGGGAAAATCATCGCTATCCAACCTGTAATTGACCCAACGTCTGCCCCCATCTCGATCTCCTTCCATTTCTACGCAAAACGCCCCTCATATCACCTCGATTCTTGTACGAAATCGAGATATTGAAGCTCCATCTTCCATTCTCGTTGGAGCTTCACCATCATGTTCATCCACCAAGACCCCAATTTATCTTTTGGGTCGAAACCTTTCGTCTCAAGCCACTAACTATTTCGCACAGGAGAAGGGCCAATAAGGACCACATGGAGACACACACTGAAGATTTCAAGCTGCTCCAGGTTGCCTATAACAAAAGAGATCCCATGTCTCGATCAAGGAGACCTGGACACCATCTGAGGTCCCCTGCATAAGAGGAGAAGGACCAATGACCTTCCTCACTCGTCGGCAAGGAGAGCGAAGCTTGGGGTCGCCTGGTTTTGTCAATCGAAGAAAGGAAACTCAACTATTCTTGGGTGTTCTTTGTGAACACCCAGGTTAATTGGATCAGGAACAAGGGCCCAGGTCTAATCCTCGCCCTTGATTCTAATCGAAACACTACCCAACTTAAGCCGCATGATCAACAACGTGGCAGTAGAAGGACGACTAGATCCGAAATATCAAGGGTTAAAGTTCAAAAACCCCCTATGCATTTTGTAATAGCTAAAAGGTCCTATAAAAATTTTGTAACGCTTAAAATTATTGGACAAATTGCATGTATGCCCTCGCTCATTTTTAATATTGCAAGTTAATCCTCCACATCATCTCACATGGTGGCCCACGTCTGCAGGAATTCTATAGAAAAGCCTTATAGATTTTGTAATTGTGTTTTAATGTTAAAAGTTTTAATATTAGTTCAAAAGTTTTGGGCATTTTGCACTATGCTTCCTGTATTTATTTTTAATTGCAAATATACCCCTACTAGTTCATAAGTTTGTGAATGTCTATCGAGTTTTTATAAATATCATCCATGCTCCAAAATTGTGAAAAAAATAAGATGAGGTACGTGGATGCATGCTTTTTCATGCCATGTAGTTAGTTTTGCATTTTATGGTATTTCATATTTATTAAAAATCAAAATAGTGCACAGATACTCCTTATTTGCTTTAAAATCGAAAAAATTATAAAATCATGTTTAAAAATTCTAAAAAAATAGTTTGTGTTTATAATATAAACCAGTACCCCCATACCGAAAATCCCTAAAAATAGGAAAAATGAGTAAGAATTAAAAAAATCCAAAATTCTATAAAACATAAAAATCACCAAAAACCGAAAAATATTTCTTCTCATTCTTATTTTTACTTATACATATTAATATATATATTAAAATTGATTTGGAAAAAATTCGAGGTCTTTTGCTATTTTTAAACCCCAAATCAGCTCGATTTCGAACTTTAAAAATACGTAGAAATTAGCAAATACTTGAAAAAAACATAAAAATAATAGAAAAATATAAAAAAGATAAAAAATTTTATTATATTATTTTTTATAATTCTTACCTCTATTTGAAAATATATTACCTATAGTGTATTATATATCTATATATAGTTATATAAGTTATAATACTTATCATCATTATACATATTTTATAATTATTTAAAAATAAAAATATATTTACAAAAATTTAAAAATAATATAAAATATTTAAAAAAATATTTAACAACCCATAAAAACTTAATTAAATAGTGTGCATACATATACATATATACCTATTTTATTTAGTTATAAATAAAATACATATGCTACGCGTGTGTTCACTGAGTTCAACCCCTACTTGCTTGTCCACTATACACTTCTTTGTATGGTATAATAAATTTGATTCACACCTTCTTATTCATTGCTTGATATTATTGTATGGGTTGATTGTTGTTTCAACAGCTTGGTTTGTGTAAGAGGTCAGTTCAACGATGTCACTTCGTCCTTGTGTGGAGTGTACGACTCTCTTCTCTGATCAGCTGGTTAAATAAGTTGCGTCATTGCCGTGGAGAAATAGATCATATCACATTTTGTATATAGTTGCACCTTATTTTTCCTTTATTTTCTATTTACTTTATTTTGATAATTATTTGATTGTTCAAGTCCATGTCTTCTTGATGATCTTGAGGATCTATTGTCACCCTTCCTAACTTCCATGTGGTTATGAACAAACCATTAATCCAAAGACCTTCTCTGAGCTCCAAACTTTGACTTTAGTAAGATAAGTTTAAAAGTCGATTACTTCAAGTTTCTTTTCTTTTCTTTATTTTCTTCTCTGTACTTATTGGCATAAGTGATTGCTATGGATTAGCAAAGGCAAGTATAGGGAGGTGACGAATCTCCATTTCATTAACTTTATTCTTTCATTTTGACCTTAAATATTTATCTAAATACATGAATATATCATTAATTTCTCAAAATAAATATTTTTTAATTTGTACAAAGTACTATATAAAATATTGTATACCCATTGTATTTAATTCCAAAATAAAAGAATAAAGGAATAAAAGAAAAAGAAACGAGACACCATAGGTATTGAGGGACCCTATCCTCCGAAACTCAATCATCATGATGACTTAGTCGACAAAGAGTAAAGTAGGGGGAGATAGGGTGGTTAATTGTACGTATCATATAGTCTAAAAACCCTAAAAATATAGTCCAATAATTATCTTTTTGGGACCTATTTCATTCATTATTAACTACATATAAAATAAATAAACTTTGTACATGAAAGTTATAGATAAAAATACATAGAAAAATACAAAATTTATTTCTCATTAAAATACTATACAATGTACATTTTACACTCAGAATAAAAACCCAAAATCCCAACTTCACATTCCTTTATCTCCTCCATATAACTCAAAATGCATCAAATTCACTTTCATTTTATATAACTTTTTAGGGATTTTTACCCGGCAGACCCTGTAATCTTTTGCAATTACCGCTACGACCTCTGAAACATCCTAATTCCTCCCTCAACCTCGTAATCTTACTAACCCTTATCCCACAAACCCTGTGGTTAACTCCCATCCATTTGCCCCGTTAAAAGTGACTGGATTCCGTTATATTCTTATTTTATATTAGAAATTTTTGCACCTAACCCCCTCTACTCGCAACCCGTGTCCAGGCCGCTCCAGCCCCCGGCCTCGCCTCCCCTGCTCGAAGCACTCCGTACTGCCCGAAGCCCCGGCCTCTGCCCCGGATGTTGCCGGAAGCCTCCCCGCACAGAAGCACTCCCCCCTGCTGGAAGCCCCCCCCCCCAGCTGCCCCAACCCCCTGCAGCTGCTCGAGACCCTCCCTCGCCGCCCCGATGCGGCCTCCGGCCCGGATGCTGCCGGAAGCCTCCCCGCACAGAAGCCCTCCCCACTACTGGAAGCCCCCCCCCCCCCCCCCGCAGCTGCTCCCAACCCCCTGCAGCTACTCGAGACCCTCCCTCGCCGCCCCGATGTCGGTGATAGCCCCCCCCCCCCCCCCCGCACCTGCTCGCAGGCCCGACCCTACCTCCCATGTGCGTCCCCCCCGTGACACCGCCTGTCACCTCCCCTGCCCCCGGCTCCCCCTTCTCGAGACCCTCCCTCGCCGCCCCGATGCCGGTGATAGCCCCCCCGCACCTGCTCGCAGGCCCGACCCTACCTCCCATGTGCGTCCCCCCCGTGACACCGCCTGTCACCTCCCCTGCCCCCGGCTCTTCCTTCTCGAGACCCTCCCTCGCCGCCCCGATGCCGGTGATATCCCCCCCGCACCTGCTCGCAGGCCCGACTCCGCCTCCTCGAAGCCCCCCGGCTCCGCCTCCTCGAAGCCCCCTGGCTCCCCCATCCTCGAATCCCCCCCAAGTCGAGTCCCCTCGGACCGCCTCCAGCCCAGCGCCAACCCCCATCACCGTCCCGCGAACCCCCCCCCCCCCCGTCCCCGGTTGCTGGAGCCCCCCGGCTTCCCCTATTGCAGGATTATTTTTTCTTATTTTTTTATTTTGGGTAATCCTAACTGTTCAATGGTAAATGGGTTGGGTTAACTCAAGATTAACCCAAGTAACTGACTCAAATATAGTTAAAATTGACGGCAGGGTTTGTTGGGTAAGACGGAGCAAGATTACGAGGTCGAGGGAGGAATTAGGATGTTTCAGAGGTCGTAGCGGTAATTGCAAAAGATTACATGAATAAAATATTTAAAAAATATATTTTGGATCCCTATTATACAATATACATGAATAAAATATTCCTTTTATGTATTCTTCATATTTTCATTATTTTATATTTTATAAATTTAAATATTATTTATAGTATATATACATATTTAGAATAAATAAATTATAAAGAAAACATTAAAACAAAATAACATATAAAAATACATAGATGAATATATTATACTTACACCTATGTAATTAATAGCCCTATTTATTTAAGTGTATATATTATATCATAAAAATATAATAAAAACATATTTATGTGTACTTAAATAAGTTAAAAATATATAAATTATATATATAATAATAAAATTTAAAATACAAAATAAAAATAAAATATACAAAACATAAGTCAATATACCTATAAATATACTTGTAGAAACTAACGTAATAAAACACCTCGAAAAGATAAATAAAATAGGTAATAAATACTAAATCAATTATAAGTATTTTGTATATTTAAATAAAAAATAAAATAATTCATATATTATTTTTTATATTTTTCCAGAGAATTTTTGCCTTAGAATTTCCTGATTGGCCTTCGTGAACCAAGCAGGTGCGTCAGTTTGTTGACCTAGGGTCAAAGTCAATTGTCCAACCCTATTCCGACTCTTGTCAGAACTCACGGACTTCCCCGTTTTTCCAATTTCTCTATGCCACCATCTTCACCCTACTGCCTCGAGCCTTCCGCCAAACGATCGACTCATCGTCCCTCACCTTTGCCCATCCTAGAATCTCCACCAACCCCCTCACCATTTTGCACCGCCTCTCATAGAAAAAGACCAAAATCTCACCTATAATATGCCCCAAGATCTTTTTTGAAATTTTGGATCCCTTTGGTATCGCTTTTATCCCTTCCAAACAGCCATTAAAACCTCCAGTTGGTGACAACGGCCGAAGGGTGGCATTTGGCAGCAAAGAGGAGCTTCATCGAAGAAGATCCAAGCACCTCCTACCATCCTTGTCGATGTTCAGTTACATGAGCCCCTAGCTCAGTTGAGGCTTGTTTACTTCCCATTATTAGGTAAGTCTTTATCTTAGATTTAATATCACATTCTTAATTTTAGATTTAGTTAAGCATTTTAGCCTTAATTTGCACCCCCCCCCCCAATCTCTAGAGCTCAAACGCTAGGGGAAACCACCACTATCCAACCTGTAATCGACCCAGCCTCCACCCCCATCTCGGTCTCCTTCCATTTCTATGCAAAATGCCTCACGCATCACCTCCATTCATGCACAAAGTCGAGCTAACGAAGCCCCACCCTCTATCCTCACCGAAGCTTCCCCATCTCATTCATCCACGAAGATCCCCATTTCTCTTTTGGACCGAGACCTTTCGCCTCGAGCCGCTAACTATTTTGCACAGGAGAAGGTCCTACAAGGACCATCTAGAGACACACATTGAAGATTTGAAGCTACTCTAGGTTGCATGGAACCAAATAGCACCCAGGTGTCTATCGAAGAGACATGGACACCATTTGAAGGCCCCTGCATATGCGGAGGAGGACCAATGACCTTCCTCACTCTCATGCGAGGGAAATGGAGCTCGGAATCGCTTGGATTTGTCAATTGAAGAAAGGCCTCCCAACTGTTCTTGGGTGTTCTTCATGAACTCCCAGGTGCCATTGGATCAAGAACATAGGTCAAGGTCTAATCGTGTCCCTTGATTCTAATCGAAATGTTGCCCAACCTAGACCGCACGATCAGCCACATGGCAGTACAAGGACAGCTGGATCCGAAGCGTTAAGGGGTAAATTTCAAAGACCCCTCTGTGTTTTTGTTATAGCTAATAGGTCTTGTAAATATTTCGTAACAATTGAAATTATTGGACAAATTGCATGTATGCCCTCGTTCATTTTTAATATTGCAAGTTACTCCACCACATCACCTTATGTGGTGGCCCACGTATGTGGGAATTTTGCAGAAAAGCCCACCTAGCTTTTCTAATTATGTTCTAATGTTAAAAGTTTTAATATTAGTACAAAATTTTTGAGTATATTACTTTGTTTTCCCGACATTTTTTTAATTACAAATATACCCCCACCAGTTCAAGTATTTTTTTTTGAATAACATCCATGCTCCAAAAATTGTGAAAAAAATAGCATGATGTACATATATGCATGCTTTTTTCATGCCATGTAATTAATTTTACATTTTATGCCCTTTTCCTATTTATTAAAAAATATATAGTGCATGAATATTCCCTTGAAAATTATAAAAAATTATAAAATCGTGTTTAAAAATTCCAAAAAATCAGTATGTGTTTATTATAGTATCTAGTACCCTCATACCAAAAATCCCTAAAAATAGAAAATGAATAAAATTAAAAAACTCTAAAATCTTAAAAAAAATATAAAATCACCAAAAGCCTCAAAAAATATTTCTTCCTTTTATGTATTTTTACTTGTACATATTGGAAAAAGTTTTATGTTGTTTGCCATTTTTAAACCTCAAATCAATTCGAACCATTTATTTCCTATTTTGGGGTATTTTGAATTTAAAAAATACCTAAAAATTAGCAAAAATACTTGAAAAAACTTAAAATAGTAGAAAATATAATAAGATAAAAACATATTATTTTAATATTTTTATTATTCTTACCTCTATTTATAATTATTTTACCCTATAGTGTATTATATATCTATATATAGTTACATATTAGTTATAATACTTATCACTATTATGCCTATTTTATAATTATTTTAATATATATATATATAACAACAACAAAACATTTTTCCACAATTAAGGAAGATTGGTTGCATGGATTCTTTGCCTCCATTCAGATCTATCTTGGATCAATTACGAGATTATATGTTCAAAACAAAGATCCCTTCGTATAGTCGCTTTCCAACAATTCTTGAACCATAAAAAATATTTATAAAATTAAAAAAATTAATATGAAATAAATAATATATATTTGAGAACCCCACAAAAACTTAAGTAAATAGTGTGCATACCTATATACATATATACCTATTCTATTTAGTTAGAAATAAAATACATGTGTGGCACGTGTGTTCCCTGAGTTCAACCCCTACCTGATCGTCTACTATACACTTATTTGTAGAATATAATAAATTTAGCTTCACACGTGTTTATTCATTGCTTGATATTATTGTGTAGGTTGATTATTGTTTTGGCAATTTGGTTTGTGTGAGAGGTCAGTTCAACGATGTCGCTCACGCTTTGTCTAGAGCATACGACTCTCTCATCTAATCTAGCGGTTAAACAGAAGGGTGTGATCGAGTTTGTTAGCTATTATTTCAATTGCTTGCATCTGAATGCCGAGCACAAGCATCCTCTTACTTTACAACATTTCTTCTTGTTTTAATGTGGAATTAGGAGAACATCTATATGCATGTATATAATCACATGTTTGCCTCATACCACAATAGGAAATGATTTCATCTGGGTCATTATTGATCGAGTGATCATGTCAGCATGGTCTTTGTGGAGCAAGTATTAGATAGAGAATTCTATTTTCTTTTGCATGAGTGTGGGGAGTACATGACGACCCTAAATAAATAAACAATACCTTAGTTCATCCTACCACCATGCACCAAAATACATATGATCAGCTTGAGAGGACGATTCAGATACATTAGGACTTTGTTGTGAGCATGGGCACTAGAGCGGAAGGGAGTCTAACAGAATCATCATAGAAAGACAACTAAGAGATCATAAGTGGAAGTTAGGGGAGTAGAAAAGGCATGGTTCCTATACGAAGATGATCTTTCATTTTCTAAAAAAAGGAAGCTGAGAGATTGAGGTTAGAGTAGGAAAAATACATAATATAAAAACTGGATTGGATAGAGTATGCACACCTTCGGGAATGTGGAATGTTGGTCAGAGAATTTCTAATTGTATATTAGAATAGGAAGTCCCACTATATTATAAATTTTGTGGTAAAAAAATGAAAAAAAATTGCATAAAACGGCATATGTCTTCTAAAGCTCTCCCGAGGTGAACAAGTCCTTTTCTGACCCATTATAGTGCATGCTCTAGAGGAGCATTAACTAGAAGGTGGTTTCAAATTTGTTATTCTTCGCATTCACACATTATGATTTTACACTAAGGTAGTGTTTTCTTAGAGATGTCGCAATCTATCATAAATGGGACTTTCATGAGAAGTTTATGAGTTTCGAGTACCTAAAGGCGCATACCATTTTTTTAAATAATATCAAATACAAGTCACCAAGATATAAACCTAGAAAGTCAGAAATGGGTTTAATTGGTCAAGATTCAACTTTTGTAATCCAAATTTGGCGATCAAATAGAACAAGCATCAACACAACTTTTAAGGAACTCGTATCTCAATTTTTTACGATGAGAATAAATTGATTACATGTCAATTAACTGATTTTTACAAAATCATACATTTTTTTGGGATAACGCATACCCTCAATAAGAAATGTCAAATAAAAACCAGAACTAGTTTGGTTGTTAACTAATTGGTAGGAAGGAAAATTGAATATTTGAATTTTGAAATCTACAAAATGAGTGGCTTGTTGGAGAGAGCCAAGGGTAAGTAAGCTCTAACAAAGTGGTATGACTGAGGAGACCATCATCACATTTTTTCCATAAAAGAATAGAAAGTCCTAATCTCAATCTCACACTCATTTTCCCACACTATCTTCTCTAACAAATTAAAATCTTCTCCCTTCTCCTTTCTCCATTGAAGTATTCAAGGAGGAGGAAAAGTTTCCCAATGGCCAAAGGTACCCATTGGAAGCTTAAGTCTAAGGTAAAGAGTTTAAAATCTTTTTATCTCCTCAATCCTTTTGTGTGGGAATGACCTTGTATGTGAATGATTTGTTCTCATATGATTTTATGTATTCATTGTATTAGATCCTCGTCGTAATTATATAGATTTATTTGTTGTTGATTGTTGTTTATTGATGTCTAGTATTTTTTTTTCTGATTTTCTTGATGGAAATTGGGTAGACCGATCTCGAGTAGCTCAAGTAAATGATCCCTTGAGAGTTCGGAAGAGACGGGTAGATCAAACCTCAATCATCTTGCGTCGTGGACCCTTCATGCAATCTGAACACTTCTCAAATTGCAAAGGAGATTATATTAAACCACAAAACTCCAACTAAAATCAGAATTCAATAATTTAATTGTGTTTGCAAATGATTGGATATACATCATTTTAAATGGCAAATCATTGCATATTCTTGATATAACTTTTGCTTGATAAAGGAATAAGTAAGGAATGCCAATTTCTAAATGTTCATGACAACTAGAACATGATAAATGCCAACAACCTTGATTACAAATACATATTTATAAATAAATCAAGCATCTTTCAAGAACATAGCAAACGATTTTTACTTGGATTTACTAAAATACTCTTACAACTCACTTTTAGTATATTATTGCACCTATCGAGGAAATTCTTCGTAACTTTACATGAATGAAAGGAAATTTCTAGTTGTCCCAATATTAGATGAAAATTTTGTAAATCTACCAATGAAATACTTTACAAGATTCATAGTGTATAATGATACATGAATGCGCATGCATACCTAGATGAAAATGTTTGAATTAGAATCTTGACGGTAAGTAGATAACATAACATGTAATATTGTGGATATGGGATCAAATTAAAATGGAATGAGACTTTTGGGTGTATTATGCAATTTTATAATTTTACTAATGTCTTATTTACTTTGTTCGATCAAGATCGAGCAGCTTAAGCGGACCCTTGATTTTACTGCAGAGTCTGCAGTACTGCAGACGATCTGCGCGGCATACATCATACTTAGTCGCACATGTGCATCCTTTATATGATAAGAAACACCTAATTTTATACATCAAATTGGTAATAGTTTTCATGTATGATAGTTAGTTTGAAGTAACCACTCAATCACAATGCCCTATCATCAGAGTCAAATTGTATGTACTTTCCTTCCATTTAATGATCAAAGTAATGTTATTAATTTCTTTGTAATTATAAATAGACTAAGACCCTATTTGTTTGGAGAATAAGGTCTAGAATAAGGGGTCAATTCCCCTTCCGACACGTTTCCAAAACTATGGCTATTTTCATCGACATCCATTATTTCACATTATTCCACACTTATTCTTATCTTTATTCCACCTTACCTACCCTTATTCCACTTTATTATCCTTGTTCCTATCTTTCTAACCGAACAGAGGATAGACCTTTATTCTCCTTATTCTCCATGGAACGCCTCCCAAATATAACTTGTATATTTGATAGAATGACGCTAGTGAGCTTTGGGATATGAATGTCGACGCTTGTTAATTTTCCGGTAAATACAATAATTGCTTATTTAATTATTGATCATGTGCTATTTATATGTCTTCTTTAATTGCAACTAAAATTATAAAAATCATTTGACCTAGCTTATGATTAGTGGATTTATATGCTAATCGAATATTGTAACCAACATTAGTGATGGTATTCTTTCCTTATGTAATCACACCTTGATATAACTTGTTTAATTATCTTTGTTGTGCTGGCTATAACTCAGTATTTACTTTATTAACCAAGCAAGGTAGTCTGCTTTTATTATACATTTTGTTACATGACTTTCATCAAATAATACAAGTAGAATAGAACTATCTTTTGTTTCCATATTTTATTTAAGATACTGATATATTATATCCTCTAATTCAGTTAATCATATAATTAATTCTTGTTATTCATATAGACATCTTTAATGACTGACTATCTTTGACGTAATTGTATCATGTGAATATATCGTAATTGGCAGTCCCACTATCGATGCCAAGCCAACCTCATCGAAAGCATACCAATGGGTCTCCAAACCCTCACAAGGTGCACACACACCCCACCCCCCTCTATCAACACAACCCTGTCGCCATTTGTGTCGAAACATGATTTGCCCTACCTACCTCACTCCCTCCTCTCGCATCCCCTTGTCGCCTCACAACCCACGTATGCATCACTCAGTTTCAATCTAAGCAAATATTTGGCTGAACTTTTTTGGGTGAATGTGTCTACCTTGGTTCTAAAAAAAACTGTACAATTTGTCTGAGGAATTTTTCACCATATCTTGGTTGTCAGAAATTTAAATAATTGGAATCATAGTAGTTATTTACTCACCATGAATGCATCCAATTATAACATCCCCTCAACCGCGATATAGTTTACTCACCATGAATGCAAACTGCACAAAAAACACCTTAACAAATGCCAAATGTAGCAGCCATACAGTTTAACTGCAATAACACTGACAGCATTCAACCAATTGAGTCCAAACTTGAAAGTAAAGCGAACCCAACAAAACCAAATAACAAGAGCAACAACGAAATAGAGGGAGGAAAACAAGTCTTTTATTTTATTAATACCGATACAGGCTTGAACAAGGAATTAAACCTTTTTCTGTCATTATTCCTCAGAAAACATGACCAGCCTAAGCTCAAAGATTTATTCTTCGCCAGATTTCACAGAATCCTGGGGACATTGTTAGATGGTTTCTGTTTCCAAACGATAATTTACACAACTCCTCTACCATAATCACCCAAACACTCAACCACTTAAACAAGATAATTAGGAGGTGTTTCCGCAAGCAAAAATCGTTGACTCTTTTCCTGGAAACTTGCAGTTTATCAGGGTGTTTTGCCTAAAATGGATGTGGCAATGCATGTTCAGACTTAGAAAAAATCAGCTAGTGGCGACTGGTGTATCTGATTGTGCACCCCATTCTGTCCATGAGCCGTCGTAAATGGGGACGTCGGATTTCCCAAGCCTGTGTAGACCCTGAAAGAAGGCCAGGGCATTGGATGCATAAGTGGTTAGTCATCTGAGGATGAAAACATTGCAGGTAAACCACAAGTTTTTGCATACCAAAGCAATGATGCATGCAGTTACCCCTGTTCCGCAGGAAGCAACAATGGGGTGGTCCAGGGAGATACCTGTGACATTTTGGATATCAGTGACTAAGTATTTACTATTTTCCAGTAGACATCAAGCAATTACAAGCTTAATTAAGCAAAGTTTTTTCCGCTCCCGTAAAAGGACACGGAAATAAATTATGGTAATTAAGAAAACTATCTTCTCATATGTTTGTCTTTTGCATATACTCTCATAATCATGCATATAAGTGCCCTCATGGTCAAGCCCATAATACGATAACCCAACAATTAAAGCAAGTCAAAATATCTATGCATATGTGCTTCAATGTTTATCCCCGGGCTTATCTAAAATAGTTTTCACAATTCCAGTCATAAACCACAAATAACTGTGGTTATATAGTACCACACGAAACTTGATGATTAATCAGTTGCCTGCTGCAAAATTTTCAAGAGAATGACACTATCATAAATCAATATTCAACATGTAAATGCTACTTCCTAGGTTTAATTTGTACAATTTAGTAAAAACACTTTCAAAGATACACTGACCTTGTTCCTCAAATTTTTTGGCGAGCTCATTTGCAGGCAAGAGTGTTTGATGGCTGTCTAACAACTGTGTACATATATTCACAATCAGCAACCCACACAAACTTTTATGCTCCATGGAAAAATAGTATGAGCAGACTGATGAAGTACATAACAACAACAAAAACAAAGCCTTTTTCCACAATTAAGTTGGGTCGGCTACATGGATTCATCGCCTCCATTCAGATCTATCTAGGGTCAATCCCAGACTGATGAAGTAATCTAGAAGAAAAACTTATCCCATCCCTGTAAGAAGTTTCTTCATAGAAATGTAGCATTTAGATGATAAAAGTCTCAACACGGGACATGCACATGTTGATACGAGCTTTAACATTTGAACTGAATCTGTATCGTGAAGAAATGATGATCGCTTTTGCATTAATGGATAATGGTTGACGACATTTATTGTGAGTCCCCAAAAGCCCAGTCCAAAACATATACATGGGATACTAATTTATTTGTAGGAAAAATAATGTAGTTTTGTGACTGGAACTTTGTATCAACAAGATGCTCTCTCCTTATTGTATATTATTCTATTTTCTCTAATTCGTCAAGAATGTCACTACCACTACAAAAATGTTATGTTAATGAGTACATGTCATATTAATGAGTATAAACAACCTAAGGAAAAGGAAGAGTCAAGCATAAAGATGGGCTTGTATGGAAGTCAACAGATGGCCCTAGCAAAGTAGACAGTACAAATTTTAAGAGAGAAAATCATCTAATTCACAATATATATTGTAACCTCACATCGTTGAGAATTCTATTTTTTTCCAAGGAAGAAATTGAAAATAATATTGGGAATCTTCCTGCTACTCATTATTCAAAAGGATCTCAATTTAGGCCATGATGGAGAATTTCAAAGTTATCACTATCTTTTCTTAAAGCCCAAGTTTTTAAAAGCATTAAAAACTAAATATTCATGGAAATGATCGGAATCACGGTATTAAGATATTGACAGACAACATTTCAAAACCCAGCACACGTAAAGTTACAAGAACAAGGATTCATAATTCTAAAGGAAAAAAACAGCCGGATTCATTCCCTCAGAGTTGGAAGAATCGAAAGTTGGAGGAGGAGCCTCTGATATCTTTTTAGACCATGTGACCATGGTATAGAACAAAACACATCATCTTCCATTGAAAAATGGAAATAAAATAAAGAAAAACAAATGACGCCACGAGGGTTCTCCTATAAATCAAAATTTCAATATACAGGAAACTCAACATGGAGAAACTGCAGCAAAATAAATAAATAAATAAATAAAATCTCTCGATCCATTACCATGACAACCCAATGATAAAATGCCTACTTCACTTCCAACTGAAACCATCCTTCAACCATCCAAACATATCATCATCCTCCTGCTCATCTCCACTCTCATTTGTCATAAGAGATCGTGAAACAAGAGAACATCTGATCCCCCACCTCAAGAAAATGGAAAAATAATATTCATACAAACAAATGATCCTCCATACCTCGCCAAAAGGTACGCATTTACTACCAGGAACATGACCGCTCCGTATTCCCTTGCGAGGTTCAGGGGCTGCACCGTCAAACCTGAACAAGTTTCCGTGAAAAGAGGCAGCAATTTAAATTGCATAGCATTATAGTTCTTTGCAATAAGAAAAAAATCCATGATGGTTTAAAATTTAAAACTTTATAGAAGCAATAGACAGTTCAGCATAGAAGATAGCCCCATAAGAAGCAGAGAAAATGAGCTCAGAGAAATAATCTGGAGATTGCATTGATGCGAATCCAAACAATAAAGAATATACAAAGAATATTGTAATAATTGAAATTTGAAACAAAAAGAATAATTGCAGAAGATACAATATCAAAAACTTGAACTTAGACAATCAAGATGACCACCCTACTTCACACCAGCAACTTAACAGCTGTTCTCCCACATTAAATCGTCTCATTTAAACATGTGTTCCAAGGTCCTATACATAGGCCACATGTATCCTGCACTCCCGCAATGGACAATGCGAAACTAAACACATGACATCTAATCCAAGGGATGGATACTCCCACAAGATATGATACAGATACCCATTTAACTCAACTCTTCACTATTCTCAGTACTCCCCCTAAAAAGCAAAATACATAACATAGACTAGACCACCTCAAGGTGTACGCCTTTGATAGTTGATAATGATGCATCTTGGTCATATTGGTGATGAGGAATTGAAGGATCGGAGTCTGAAATGATATGTTAAACAATTTGGGTAGAAACAAGGTACTCATGCACTGCATATGCATCAATCACCGGCATTGCAATGAGACTCGATCGTAAAGATCTCCAGCCCACAACGTGTCTTTCAGCGGAAGATGGCTCCATCTCTCTAAAGAGTCGTAGTAGTGTCAATGCCCATACGAAATTTCGAAAATAGGCCCCTCCCAGAGGGACCTTGGAATAGATATCTCATATACAAAAGCTCAAAATGAGTCTCTCTTATTGGAACCTAGGAAAGTGGATTCGCTCTTATATGAACCTCAAAGGATCTTGTACTATGGACAACAAACAAATAAAGGATCTTGTACTTCGTCCCTCCATTTTTATACCCTCGTCCCTTTTTTCTACTAGCAGACCTGGGTCATAATAAAGATGGAATAAATATGAAATAAATGGCCAAATCGACCAAGTAATGAATTACGGTATTGTTCTAAACTTTGTTCTTCATATTATATCTTTGAGGTTCAAAGTTTAGGACACTAATGACATCTACATAACCATCAGATATCGGTTTCTTCCATTCTTGGACTAATCCAGATGTTTTTCCGCGAATTAATGATCTAGGATGGAAGTATGCTTATTTATAATATGTGTAACTGCAATATGGTTAATTGACATTTTTTGAAGAGAGGTTAATTGTCATTTTTTGCGGAAAAGTTATAACATGAGGGATCAATCATATGAAGCAACGTTTGATTCATAAAACATCAGTTTGTCTGAAAGTTGGTACTGAAGTGAAGAAACAAATTGAGAATAATATAAAAAATGAAAAAGAAAGAGAAGGCTTTGAAGATGACGGAGCTTCAAAAGAAAATGTTTATTAAGTTTACCATATCATCAAATTATATATGAAGAAGTGGATGCAAAAAGACCTCAAACTTTGACAGAAGACATCAACTCATAATCTTCGCCGGTCTTCTATGAAAAATACTTTTGTCAAGGAGGAACATGCATGCATCAATTTATATGTGGCAAAATTCTTTTATGATAATGGCATTCCCTTCAATATTGTTGATTCTTTTATTCAATGTGCAAAAGTTATTAAATAATTAAGAAGGGGATATAAGCATCCAACTTATAATGACTAATGAGCTTGCTTCCAAAGACATTAGTAGAAGCATATTAAGGAAATAAAAGAGTTTCTTCAGGGGCATCATGACTGGTGGAAGAACAATAAATGTGTATTCAATGATGCAAAATCGAAGGAATAAACGATATTTGAACAACTAATTGGAAATATTCGATTATTTATTTTTAAATATTTTAAATATAAAAACATGTCTAATACATATCATCTTGTATATGTATACATGTATGGTCATTTATTAACAAGATAAAAGTAAAGTAATATTTGAATTAAAATCAACTGTACACATCTAACGGTTACTTAACATTAAAGAAAAGTATGAAAAATCATAAAAAGTCTAAAGATAAAATATTATTCTTCATCTGCTCACTCTTCGACTAAAGTTATTCTATTCGGAGTCTCGGACACCAACATCGAATAGCATAGTTAGACCGACTAATCGGTCTAGTCAGGCGACAATTGCAACAATTTGTCCATTATAACCGAGTAAAATTAATCTTTGTGCTGATTTTGAACTTGATATAGGTTTCTTAAAGTCTATTGATGCATTACTAGAATCTCATGCCTCGACTATGTTGCTTCAAGGTTGCATAAGTCACTATTCGGTCGGTAGGGTCACTAACCAAGGATTAATCAACAATCAGGTGACTAATCGGATTTAGTTAGCCTTTAGTAGGTTTTGAATTTTTTAAATTATTTTAAATATATAAATTATTTTTTATAAAAATATTCATGTATATTTGCATAGATTTAAACAATTTCAACAACATAATAAATTCATAAAAATATAACAAGAATACTACACCTATTAAAAATTAATACTCATACCAATGAACAGCATAAATATACTAACCAATAGCATTAACAGTGAATGAATAGCATACGAAAATAAATCAACCCTATCCAGATGTTTATAATAAGCAATAGTATTAACAATTAACAATAATAGAAAAACGAATTATTGATATGTCTTGAATCATAACCATCTAACCGGGGGCCTTTTTCTCTTCTTTTTTGTGTGTGAAACATAAGATGGGATGAATTACATGCAAGTTTCCAAGTGAGTAAATAGATCCTCGCCCATGAGCCATTTACCCATATACAAGTAACTCAACACTCCTCCTTAAGTTGGGCATGGAGATTGTACATGCCCAACTTGCTCACATTCTTCTCAAAGCTAGTCGTGGGAAGCCCTCTGGTGAAGACGTCGGCGACTTGATCTTCAATTTTTATGTATGCCATATAAATAAGCTTCTTAGAGTCAATTCTCTCTCTGATAAAGTGACGATTGATCTCCACATGCTTGGTTCTATCGTGTAGGACAAGATTGTTGGATAGATTTATAACAGCTTTGTTCTCACATAACAACTTCATACGCAATATCATCTCAGCAACACCCATGGCAACAACACTGTATTCATCTTCAATGCTAGACCTGGCACAGATCGGTTGGCATTTGCTTCTCCAAATCACCAACTTACCACTTAAAAATATGCAATAGCCAATTGTAAATCTCCATGTATCAGTGTATCCAGCCCAACCCGTATCAGTGTATCCTTTGATTTCAATTGCATCTTTAGTTAAGATAAGTCATTTTCTAGGTCCTTTTTCACTTAGCAGAGGATACACTCTACTACCTTCATGTGAATATCAATCAGTGCATGCATGAACTGACTCACCACATTGACATAAGTAATTTTGGGATTGGTAAGAGTAAGACAACTCAACTTACCCACAAGTCTCTGGTACCGACTCTTGAAGCATTCATCAAGTTGCTTTCCATCTTTGACAGTCAACTTGTGACTCCCTTCAATAAGTGTAGGGACGTGTTTACATCCCAACTTCCCAGTCTCCTCATCAGATCTAAAGCATATTTTCTTTAAATAAGAACAAGACCTTTATTCGACCTTGTCAATTCAATACCCAGAAAATATTTTAGATTCCCAAGATCCTTTAAATTTAAAATTGGAGCAAGCTCTCTTTTTAGACAAGCTATCTCATTTCATCACGCTCTCTTTTTAGACAAGCTATCTCATTTCATTATTTCATATCAAGGTTGCAGAAAGCGGTAGTCGGTATTCAGTCGGTGGGGTCACCTACTAAGGATTAGTCGGCAGTCGGGCGACTAGTCGGAATTAGTCGGGCATTAGTCGGTTTTGAATTTTTTATTATTTTAAATATATAAATAATTATTAATATATTAATCTATATATATACTCAATCATAAATATGCATAGATTTAGCAATTTTCAATTTTATAAGAGCTAAAAAAGAAATAATTGTAGGAAAAAAGTAGCAAGTTAAGAACAAATGTTTGCTACAGGAACAAAAGTAGCTAATGTTCACTGACAGATACAACATTTCAAAATAAAAGTAATTCAAGCAAGCATGAAGCATCAAGTAAAAAGTCAGTCATCTCCATCATTGTCGTCATCCAAATCTATCTCTTCTTCTTCATCATCTTCTTCATCATCATCTTCTTCTTCTTCAACTATGTCTTCAGGTAGAAATTCCTCCTCTTCTTCATTTATAGATGCAACATTTGAGCTCGAAGATGAAGCTCCCTTGCCACGTTGACTTTTTCTAAGCTCCAAATTCTCTTCTGCACCACTTGCATGAGCCACTGCTCCCCAAGTCAATCCGGAACCTGTAAAGACCTCCTCATCTTGAGCTTGTGCATTGACCTCTCCTGTCCATTCACGAAAATATGCACGATCACGAGAGGAAAGCGGATCTTTTCCTTTCTCAAGACGGCGTTCCATCAGGTTGGAATTGAAACGAACGTACACAAGATCGTTTAGCCTCTTTGTTTCCAACCTGCCTCTCTTCTTGGTATGAATCTGTAAGCAACATTACAAAAATTGTGACTAATGACTATATCACTTACTAATTTACAACTGGTATTTCTATTAGATGGGTCACTAGAGTCTTACCGAGTCAAACGTGCTCTAATTGCGCTCACATCCAGATGATGCAGAAGTCAAGCTCAATATCTTGATGGCCATGTGTTTCAAATGTGGTGTGTCATCTCCATAATTGTACCACCAATTAGCTGATTAATATAGAATGGTCAGGTCAATGAAATCAACGATAATCAAAATTAGATTAATGGAAAATAATGTCTGAAATACCTGGATCGAAATTTTCATCATTTCTCATCCTCTGTCTCACGGCTAGTGGCTTCCCAAAAGCCCCACGACCATTTCTATAATCAACAAGCTCCTTTGTGGTGATAGCATCTTGTATATCCAAATCTGGATAAAATCGTTCCATGCAATCCATAAAACCTCTCTTCACCACAATATCTGCATCACCACCACACTCCGTGAAAAAGAAGTATGGGTTCAAATAGTAAGCCGCTAGATGCAAAGGAGTATCAAGTCTGCCCTTGGTCTTGGAGATAATAGCATCCACAAAAAACTTGTAAGATGACTCCACGCTATTTAAAGATGCAATTATCTCTCTCTTTGCCTCTTCAAGCCCTCCATAAACAAAGCCCATGGATGGGCGGCAATCTGCATCAACCACACGCAATAGACGCACCAAAGGTGTAAAAATTTTGATTGCAAATGCGGTGTGGTTCCAAAAAGTAGCGCTGAAGACAATGGATGCCGCTTGTTCTCCCTTTTTGGTCTTGTACCATTTGCAAGCCCTCCATTCATCTGACGAAAACATCAACCTGAGCTTGTCTTTTTTCTCTAGAATGCTTTCTAGAGTGAGAAAAGTAGTAGCAAACCTCGTTTGCCCTGGTCTAGCAATGTCTCTCTTGTTTGTAAACTTCCGCATCAAGCTCAAAGTTTTAGTGTGAGCATAAATAAAGATTGTGAGCATCCTCGCCTTTTTAACCGCGCTCTTCACTTTTGAATCTCTGTTGATCTCCTCCAAAGCAAGATCAATAGAATGAGTAGCACAGGAAGTCCACCATATCTGAGGATATTTTGTGAGTAGCAATCTCCCTGCTGCTACATTTGCCGAAGCATTATCCGCAACAACTTGAACAACACTATCCACGCCAACTTCATTTATGCACTCATCCACGAGCTGAAAGATATAGTCGGCGGTGTGTGTCTCATCAGAAGCATCAATAGACTTCAAAAATGAAGTCCCCAAGGAGCAATTGACACAGAAGTTCATGATGCTCCGTCCTCGCATGTCCGTCCATGCATCAGTCATTATAGAGCACCCTGTCTTCTTCCATGTAATTCGATGACATTGCAAGTCATCAGATATTTTCTTGACTGCCTTCTTCAAAAATGGACCACTTATCTCATATCTCGTAGGAGTCTTCAAGCCTGGGCCATACATTCCAATTGCCTCCACCATCTGCTTGAATTGTTTCGTGGTGAATGCATTGAAAGGGATTGCCGATGTATATGCCCAATTGCATATATAGGAGACAACCCTTTCACAATGGTCCTTGGATAAAGCGTCTTTTATGCTCATCTGGCGTGTTCCTTGAACGGCGACATTCTGTTCCAAAAATTCGGAAGATCGATGTCTTTTAGCAGATCCAGCATCTCCAGCAATGCCAATATCAATCTCATCTCTCATCTCAGAAACCTCAATGCCTTTTTGACTCTTCTTTCTAGCAACATCATCCAAGTATGATATCATCATCTTCTTCGTCTCTTCGTCCACCTTAGGACATGCAACCACATTGCCTTTACAGTGCGCAAGATGTTGCTTGAACCTAAAAACCCCTCCTTTCACCACCTTCTTGCACAACCTGCAAGTAACCGTGTTCGGATCCGCACGGTTTGAAAGGTATCCAAATTGCCACGCAGGATCACTTGATCCTGGCGGCACATAGAAGGACGAGTCGCTACCAGAAACAACGTTCATGGGAGGGGTTGCCATCTACATTATCAGAAACTTACAAGTTAAATAAGAACACACAATTTCAATTTCAATTTCAACTTCACATAAGAACACACAAGTTACAAATATATCAAGTTACAACTTCACATATACAAAAAAATCAAATTTTTTGTAAGTAATATTTGTATACTACAAATATCACAATATCAAGTTACAACTTCACATAAGAACACACAATTTTGATTTGCATTTAAATAAGGACAAACAATCACAACTCATACAAGTGCATTAAAAAACAAACTAGCTAGACCACCTACACTTGCATTTAAACCAACATAAATAAACTATTCTTAAGAACCATGATTCCATGAACCATCCAACAAAAAAGAGCATAGTAACCAAAAAAATTTAAAATCTAAAAACATATCATTATCAATAATGACAAAAAATGCATAATAATCTACAAATGCATAGTATAACCTAAAAACAAACTATTATCAAAAATGGTAAAAAACATATAAAACCCTAACCGAGATGAAATCGGTTGGAGCAAGAGGGATTCCGAGTTGCAGGGAGCCGGCGACCGGATGAAGAAGGAGGCGACACCGGAGCGGTCGCCGATCGGAGGAGCCGCGGCGCGCGACCGACCACGCAGGTGATGAGGGTGACTGGGGAGCTCGGGCGAGTGGCTTCGTGTTTGGACTGGAAATGTCGAAATGTCGAAGGGGCTTGCGTTTTAGGTTACTGTCTGACAGTAACCTAAAACACGATGGCTATTCGGATTCGGGCAAATGGATCCACGTTGCAAAAATCGGCCGCCTAATCGGCTGACTAGACCGACTAGTCGGCCCGATTACTCGGGCTACCCGACTACAGACCGATTAGGCCAAATCGGTTCGGTCAGGTAGCCGCTTCGACTAATCGGGCCGACTAGTCGGTCTAGTCGGTCGATTTTTGCAAGCTTGTTTCATATGATAATCATGTCATCAACATAAACAACAAGGGCCATTATTTTCATCCCCCTTGACAAAGAGAGTGTGATCACTATTACCTGGGTGATAGCCTAATTTGATCATCACCACTCTAAGTGTCGTATCCCATCCTGGGATGGATAGTACGTGAAATCTGACAAGTCCTCAAATCTCATCTCCATGTCCGTCTGCCTGTCGGCAATCTCAGTCTGCTGGGCCAATATCTGCTCCTGCTGGCCTCTCATAGCAGCCTGCTGCTGCTGAAGATCTGTAAGTGCGCTCAGTATGCGTGCCAGCTGATCAGAAGTATCCTGACCTGGTCGAGATGCCATGGCTCTGCATGAGAACCATAATTAGTCATAAGGATGCCCTAGACAGATATTTATCATAAATGCTTTTCTCTTCTTGGGATATAAGATGAAAATTAATGAAATTGGTGACATCTGTGGTTATTGAATATGAATGTCATATTTCCCTTTTCGAACTTACGACAAGTCGGTAGACTGTCGCTATTCGAGAACTTAATGCGATCGGAATTGTAATATCGCGAATGTGCGTATCGGGGTACCACTGCTCTGATACCAAACTGTCAACCCCTCAGGATCCGGGTACCCGTTTACGCGCAATTCGCAAGATATCATTCATGTTTAATCGCACCAGTCGCAAAATTACAGGGAAATTTTTTTTTTTTACTACATAACCGAGTCTGCTACACTAAGCCTTTTGAACCAAGAACTAGGAGATTGTTTCCGTCCATATAATGATTTCTTCGATTTACAATATTTTCATGTCTTCTCATGGCCAAGTGGCAAGTGCATATAAACATAATTTAAGAGATCTCCATTCAAGAAAGCATTCTTAACATCCATCCGATGAAGCTTCCATTCATTGATGACAGCAAGAGAAAGTACAATCCGCATTGTATTGATTTTTAACATAAGCAAAAGTCTTTAAGTAGTTAATGCCATATTTTGACTAAAATCTCTTGCAATAAGTTTGGTCATGTATCATTCTATTTGACCATTTGGTTTGTATTTTACGATGTAGACCTACTTTTAACCAACCAAATGCATACCATCTGGAATATCCATTACCTTGGTGATCACCATTACCTTGGTGATCACCATTACCTTGGTGATAGCCTAATTTGATCATCACCACTCTAAACCTTTTAAACCAAGATCTAGGAGATTGTTTCAATCCATATAATGATTTCTTCGATTTACAATATTTTCATGTCCTCTCATGTCCAAGTGGCAAGTGCATATAAACATAATTTAAGAGATCTCCATTCAAGAAAGCATTCTTAACATGCATCTGATGAAGCTTCCATTCCTTGATGACAGCAAGAGAAAGTACAATCAGCATTGTATTGATTTTTACCACATGAGCAAAAGTGTTTAGGTAGTCATTGCCATATTTTGACTAAAATCTCTTGCAATAAGTTTGGTCATGTATCATCTATTTGACCATTTGGTTTGTATTTTACGATGTAGACCTACTTTGAACCAACCAAATGCACACCATCTGGGATATCCATAATATCCCATGCACAGTTTCTTTCAAGGGCCTCCATCTCCTCATGCATATCATGAACCCATCTAGGATATGAACCAGCTTCAGCAACATTCTTGGGAATCACAAAGGCAAAAAGTGAGAAAATAAAGTATATTTATATTTTTTTGCTAAGTATAGAGTAACCAACATATCTGTAAATTTGGTATCTTGTACATTCAACATATCTCGAGGAAGGCTTTATCTCCCTTCGAACACGTCGTTGTGCGATCGAGACTTCTTCAAAAATGATAGACTCATCATCACGAGCATCTTTTCTGTTGTCATTGACCTCCTTTTCCTAATCATTTTTAGGATTAGAGTCTAAATCACCAATAATAACGGATGAACTTTGATCCTGTGGGGTAGAACATGTTTGGGGTTTGATCTCTCGTCGCAAAGTTTACATCATATTTTCTTGCCGATGATTCTTTCTGTAAATTTTTCATGCTAATGAGGAGAACGCGACCTCCGCCCCTCTGTTTTTGCATCAGTTCGGTTGGAGTTACCTATAAAACTTATAGAATCACCACACACATCCCGGATAAGAACATCTTGTACATTTCCTTCACCATTACTTCCATTCTCCCCCTGAAGGAAATGCTCAAGAAAGTAAGAATCAAGCTCAATAAAGGTGACACCTTTATTCACATACATTTCCCCATCTTTAGGATGGAAATATTTATACCCTTTATGAGTAGGAAAGTATCCAAAAAATACCTTTGATTGCACATGCATCAAGTTTTTTTGCATCATGTGAGAAATTGTGGAAATAATAAATACAACCAAAAGTCTTAGGAGGAAGAGCAAATAGATTACTATCAGGCTGAATAATAGAAAAAAAAGTTGACATGCTCAACAATCTCGAGGGCATCCTATTTGTAAAGAAGGCACTAGCGAGAATAGCTTCTCCCCAGAATCTTTTGGGGAGATTTCTCTGAAATAAAAGTGCCATGCTAACTTCAAGTATGTGTCCATTCTTTCCCTCTACTACACCATTCTATTGTGAAGTATTGCTACAAGAAGTCTCTTTAAGAGTCCCTTCAATAGTAAATAATTCTTGCAATTACTTAGACAAATATTCAAGAGCATTATCATATCGAAAATGCTTAATCGCTTTCCCATATTGCATCTCAATAAGGTTGAAAAACTTCTTCACAGTTCCAACAACTTCTCCACAATCACGAAGTAAATAAACAAATGTGCTTCTAAAATAAACCTCAATAAATGTAATGAAGTACTTGTAGCCATTAAGAGTAAGAACAATGGAGGGACCCAAACATCAAAGTGAATCAGCTCAAAATTTTCACTTGTTTTACTCTCAGAAACAGAATAAGTTGTACGAGTGTGCTTTGCCTTTAAGCAAACATGACACATTAAATCCGCGGAGTTCAACTCTTCGAATAATACAAGAAACAATCCATTAAGATAACCAAATGGAAGATGATCAAGATGTTTGTGCCATTGCAAGGACAAACTTAGACAATCCTTCTTGTTTTTCTTCCACGAATCACAATTGTTAATGCTTCTGCCACTTTATGGGTAATCGTTACAAACCTCCAGAACCACACCAATCCCAATTCTCCTCCATGTCACAGAGTCCTGCAACATACAATAATCAGAGAAACACTATTTCACAATTCAATCTCTTGTCATCTTGCTAACAGAAAGGAGATTTAGAGGCATGTCAGAAACAAGAAGCACATTGGGGAGAGCAAATTTATCAAGGAAGGATATACATCCTTTTCCCACCATTGTACATAAGATCCATCATCAGACCAACATGTTCTTTTCCTGATGCCAACTTATAAGCACTAAACAGTTTGGGATCACCTGTCATACGGTCAGTGGCACCACTATATATAATCCATTCTTGTTCTCATAAGAAAGCTTGCAAAAATTGGCCGACTAGGCTGACTAGTCGACCCAATTAAGCAACTTGGTGGCCTGGTCGACTCAATTAGGGGTAATAGGCCCTTAGTCGGGTAAGCTGACTAGTCGGGCCGACTAGTCGGTCTAGTCGGCTGACTAGCCAGACGACTTTTTACAAGTGGATCCGGATATTCGAGTTAGGGATTTAGGTTACAGCCTGGGTCTTTGACTCCTCACACAACTCTTCGAAAAACCCGACACCCAACTCTTCGAACCCTCCGGGTGATCGCCTTGTCGCTCCTCCGGTCGTTGCACCTCCTCCGATTTCCACCTCCTATGGTTATTGCACCTCATTTGATCGCTCGGTGGTCCTCTCCTCCTGCTCCAGCCAGCATCGTCGACTCCAAATCCAACAGTTGCACCTTTTCCTATCCATTTTTTCATTTTTATTCACTGTTATCATGCCATTTTTATTGTCACTGTTGTTATCATGTCACTGTTATGATGCATGCTTCTATTTTTAAGTCATTTTCTATCATTTTGGTAGACTGATTCTATTTTTAAGTTTAGCAATTTTTGTATTATGCATATAACTAGTTTGAAAAAAGGAGTAGAATGATCCATTTTGTAAAAAAATCGTGTCGATAGAGTTTAGATATTAGGTTCCTTTCAATAAAGGTCGCTGTTGTCAATGGCTTCTGCCTTAATGAGAAAAAAGGTGCAACTTGAGCTGCTGCTCTCTGATAGTGCAGCTACAGGAGAATCCACATGGTCCTATTCAATTTTTGTCTTTTATATCTGTTATTGGAGGGTATAATGCCACTGTTATTTTTTATAGCTGAAAAGGAAGTAGTTGGAAATTTTTCAATTAGTTGGTGCCTTAAAAGTCATCTAATAGTTATCAGCATTAAATCATTATTTATAAGTTGAGTTGGTGGACAGTGATATTTATCGCATTTGTTTTAACTTGTGTACAATCCCAGAGTACGTAATTAGTAGCTTTACTAACTAGTTTATATCATGTTTTAAATTTCGAGTTTTGACATTGTAGATGGTCTCCTATGTGCCACCGGGATCAAGTGACCCAGCATGGAAACTTGGATACCTTTCAAACTGTGTGGATACGAACAAGGTTACTTGCAGATTGTGCAAAAAGGTGGTGAAAGGAGGGGTTTACATATTCAAGCAACATCTTGCTCATCGTAAAGGCAGTGTGGTTGCATGTCCTAAGGATGATGAAGAGACAAAAAAAATGATGGTATCATACTTAGATGATGTTGCCAAAAAAAGTTAAAAAGTCACTGAGGTTGCTAAGATGAGAGATGAGATTAATATTGGCATCACTGAAGATGCTGGATATGTAAAAAGGCATCGATCTTTTGAATATCTAGAGCAGACCGTCGTTGTTCAAGGATCACGTCAAATGAGCACAAAAGATGCTTTATCCAATGATCATCGTGAGAGGGTTGTCTCCTATATATGCAACTGGCATATACATTGATGATCCCTTTCAATGCATTCACCATAAAGTCCTTCATGGAGATGGTGGAGGCAATTTGGATATATGGTCCCAGGCTCAAGACTCCTATGAGGTATGAGATGAGCGGGACATTTTTAAAGAAGGTGGTGAAGAAAATATTAGATGACGTGCAACGTCATCGACTTACATGGAAGAAGACATGATGCTATATAATGATTTTTGCATGGACAAACATGAGAGGAAGGAGCATCATGAACGTCTGTGTCAATTGATCCTTGGGAACTTTATTTTTGAAGTACATAGATGCTTTTGACGAGACACACACCACATAGTACATCTTTCAGCTGGTGGATGAGTGCATAACTGAAGTTGGCGTGGAGAATGTTGTTCAGATTGTTGCGGATAATGTTTCGGCAAATGTAAAAGCATGAAGATTGGTGGACTTCCAGTGCTGCTCATTCCATTGATCTTGCTTTGGAGGAGATCAACAAATATTTGAAAGTGAAGAGCGTAGAGGACACTCACAATTTTTATTTATGCACACACTAAACTCTGAGCTTGATGCGGAAGTTTACAAACAAGAGAGACGTCGCTAGACCAGGGCAAACGATGTTTGATACTACTATTCTCACTCTTGAAAGCATTCTAGAAAAAAAAAAGACAAGCTCAGGTTGATGTTTTCGTCAGATGAGTGGACCTGCAAATGGTACAAGACCAAAATGGGAGAACAAGCTACGTCCATAGTCTTTAACGCTACTTTTTGGAGCCACACTGCATTTACAATCGAAATTTGTAAACCTTTGGTTCGTCTATTGCATGTGGTTGATGCGGATCAGCGTCCATCCATGTGCTTTGTTTATGGAGGGCTTGAAGAGGCAGAGAGAGATAGTTGCAACTTTTAATAGAGTGGAGTCATCTTATAAGTTTTTTGTGGACGTTATTATCTACAAGACCAAGGGCATGCTTGACACTCCATTGTATTTAGCGGCTTACTTTTTGAACCCGTACTTTTTCTACACGGAGTGTGGTAGTGACACAGATATTGTGGTGAAGAGAGGCTTTATGGATTGCATTGAAAGAATTTATCCAAATTTGGATATACATGATGACATCACCACAAAGGGTATTTGACAAGCCATTAGCTGCGAGACAGAGGATGAGAAATGGCGAAAACTACGATCCATGTATTTCATGCATTATTTTTTAATTAATGTCATTTTGATCATCTTTGATTTTTTAACTTAACCAATTCTTTATGTTAATTGCAAATTGGTGGTATACTCATGGAGATGACACACCACATTTGAAAGACAGCCATCAAGATCTTGAGCTTGACTTATGCGTCCTCTGGATGAGAGCGCAATTGGAGTATATTAGACTCGGTAATGACTCCACTGACCCGTCTAATTGGAAAATGAATAGTAAATTAATAATTGATTTAGTCACAATTTTTATAATGTTGCTTACAGATCCATACCAAGAAGAGAGGCGGGTTGGAGATAAAGAGGCTAAATGATCTTGTGTATGTTCATTTCAATTTCAACCTGATGGAACGTCAGCTTAAGAAAGGAAAAATCCTCTTTTCTCTCATGATCGTGCACATTTAGGTGATTGGATCGGAGATATCAATGTACAAGCTCAAGATGGGGTCTTTCCAGGTTCCGAATTGACTTGGGGTGCAGTGGCTCATGCAAGTGGTGCTGAAGAGAATTTGAAGCTGAGAAGAAGCCAAAGAGGTGAACGTAGCAAGAGAGCCTCATCTTCAAGCTCAAATGCTGCACCTATAAATGAAAAAGGGGAGGAATTTCTACCTGAAGACATAGAAGAAGAAGAAGAAGTTGAAGATGATGAAGATGATGAAGAAGAAGAGCTTGATTTAGATGATGACCTCGATGGAGATGAATAACCCTTTACTTGTTGCTCGAATTATTTTTGTTTTGACATGTTGTATCTGTATGTAAATATTAGTAATGTTATGTAGCCAACAATTGTTCTTAACTTGCTTCTTCTTCCTTCTTTTCATTCAATTGTTTCTTTTTTAGCTCTTATAAAATTGAAAACAGCTAAATCTAGCAAGTTATGATTGACAATATGTATAAAATATAATTTATATATTTAAAATATTAAAAAAAATCAAAACAGACTGATGTCCGACTAAATCTGATTAGTCGCACCTGAAGTACAACAACAATTTCTGTTCTCTGAGGCAAGATATTACAAACACCGTGTGGGTACAAACTCATAGCTTCTTCTCCTACAAAACAAAGGGGCAAAAGCACCATAATACACTCAAGGGGTTATAGCTCACAACACGGTTGCTCTCCCACAAAAGGGCACATACGTTACAGCACCAACGGAGCCCAAATCAGTCTTGGATGCCAAAAACATCACGACAACAGCAACCACCAACTAATCTGGACATCAAGGAACGAAAATCAGATCGCCAAAAACGCAGCAGCAACAACCCACAATCTCAAGGTCGCGCAAGGTTCCGTTCAAGGGTAAAGAAATCCAATGCCAATCCTAACCAGCCTCACTGACTAAAACTTCAATACAATGTCCCAATAATGCATATAAAAAAAGAATCCAAACAAGCATCAATACACAAGACACAAGATTTACGTGGAAAACCTCCAGATCGGAAGGGAAAAACCACGTGATGAATGATCCATGTTTCTCATAGCAACCAGGGCCTTTTTTCTTCTTTTTTATGTGTGTGAAACATAAGGTGGAAAGAATTACATATAAGTTTCTAAGTGGGTAAATGGATCATCACCCATAAACCATTTACCATATATAAGCAACTCAACAGTTTTCTAACTTCCTAAAAAATTCCAGTCATGTACAACATCAATTACTTGGTCCTCTGGGCAAATATTAATCGTAGTACATTTGGAATAGAGGACAATAGTCTTAGACTTATGTTTCCTAAACAAATAACAAAAACACACCCCACACTAACAAATAAGCAATTGGTTATTTGTAAAAGCAACACTCATATTTCCTTCATCTAGAAATTACAACCAAGCATTTTCTCAAAATAAGTAGGGTCGGCTACATGGATTCCTTGCCTCCATTCAGATCTATCTTGGGTCATTCTTGGGCTTAGATCCAAAAAAATTAAGATCCCTTCGGATAGTCTTGTTCCAACACTTCTTGTGCCTTCTCGCCTTCTCTTAGCCGTCTCAACATCTCAAAATTCACATCTCCTAACTGGTGCATCGACTGACCTCCTTTGCACATAGCAAAACCATCTTAAGTGATTTTCTCTCATCTTATTCTCTATCGAAGCTACACCAACTTTCCTTCTAATCACATCATTCAGAATCCGGCCTTTATGTGTATGACCACATATCCACCTAAACGTTTGCATTTATGTTATTGGCATTCTCTTCATATGTTTATAGTTTACATGCCAATATTCTAATCCATAGAGCATAGCAGGTCTCACATCCGCTTTTTAAACGTTCCTTTAATTTTCAAAGGGATTTTCTTATCGCATATAACAGTAGAGCCTCCTCTCTACTTTAGCCAACCTACATTTATTTTATGGGCTTATTTGGTAACTGGGTTGGGTTGGAGTAGCCTCCCGTGAATAGTAGTTGTTTGGATGGTTAGGAGGGTTGGAATGATAAATGTGATGTGACATTTATTATGTGTTATATTAACTTTTTTAAATGATTATAATATATTTTTTTGTTAATTTTTTTATTTGAACGTGGTTAAAAAATATTATAACAAAGAAATTATGCGGTCCTTACAACTAATTCCCATCCAGGAATTCATCGATAGAGCACGGGGTATGTTAGGTTACCCCGGGGTAACCCGGCAACCAAACGAGCCATACGATTACGAGTAACATCTCCATCGACTTCCCCATCATGTTGCAAAATAGACCCCAAGTATCTAAAGGATCTTTCTTCTTAATGTTATCATCGCCAATCTTCACCTCGATTCCTCCACCACTGCTTCTATTAAATGTACATTCCATATATTCAGTCTTCACCCTACTTATATGAAATCCTTTAGCCTGTAATGCATCTCTCCAAACCTCAAGCTTCTAATTACTCCATCTCTAACCTCATCTTCAAATCAGCATAATATCATCAGCGAATAACATACACGAAGGTATCCCATCCTGAATTTGACCAGTCTCATCTAGAAATTACTATAAAAGAAAATAAATCTTAAAGATGTTTGGGCTCTAAACGAGTGGCTTTCATAAGTTACCAGGCCTGAAATGCAGGGGATTCAATGGAAAAGTTACTTAACTAGATGGCCATCCAAACACTTTTGGACTCAAGAGCATATGCACAAACTTGTTCCTTGCCAAGACAACATCAATTGGAGTTGGTAGTAAACTTGATTCTTGCTAAATGACCCCAAGCTGACCCCACTGAGTATCTTTCTTAACTAATACTAATCTCAAGACACGTCTGAGTTCTTTTATTTATTTATTTATTTATTTATTTATTTTTGAGTTAAAACAGGGAAAAACTCCGGAGGTGTCCACTCCAAAATATATTAAAAGGTAAATATTATAGAAAAACTTGCAGTATCCAGGTTTTGAGAAGAATCTAGTGAGATGAGTTACACTACCAACACCTGTTAGAATGGAAAATGATCCCATTCCGTGAAAGACAGATCACCCAGATCGCGGCAACAGGTCGTAACAGTTCCTCCATGGAACTGAATTGATTGGCTACCAGAGAACTCCAGAAGCTGGTGTGGGAATAAAGATCCACCCAATTATGTCATCTAGGTTTTTTATCAGCTTGGTCAATCCCCAAAAAAGGTTATGGCTGCTATGATTGGCTCCATACGGAGATTGCAATTGGATCCACAAAAGATTTTCTCAAAATTGTTCCATCTTATTATCTCCCTTCTCTCTTTAAGCTCACGGATTTTTATGGAATTAAAAAACTAAAGTTGAGAAGGTACATGGCAACTGGACGAGATCAAGTGGAATACAACAATAACTAATAAATAGTTGCATTTCATTTGAAATCCAGAAGTCTAGCTAAATAAGCAGAAAGGGCTTGAGGTCCTCTTCTAAACTGCATGCTTTCCATTTTATCTTTTTGGAGAATGTATTGTCTCTAACATATTTTTCACAAAATGACGAAATGAGCCGAGTAAAGACTAAGAAAAGCTATGCACACTATATTTGAACGGTACAAATACAGAGGATATGACACAATGTACCTATATTTGAACGGTTCAAATACAGAGTATACACACACCGAACCTTGAAAAGATGGAAAAATATGAAAACAACATTTACATTGTCAATAAACAGTACAAGATATGGACAACCATGCCACTAATGGAAAGACCTCTTTGTTCATTGAAAAGTAAATAAGTACCTGGCTTTTGATCGAGCATCCAGATGCTGATGTGTTTGATCCTTGATGTTTTGTTTAACCTATAGATTTCCGTCGAAAAAATCAAGATTAGTTACTTCCACAGTGGACACAACAATGATCGCTTTCCATCTTTATATGAGGTCGGCTACATTGATTCGGTATTTCCGCAGTGAATATCAATGACGAATTGATAGCAAAGTTAATGAATCTTTAGATGCGCGTAAATGATAATTTCAAGAATCCCACAAAGAGAAGTCTTGAGGACAAATCTGTACCAATGTTCAATAACTTTTAGATGTGGCTAAAAAGAACTTACAAGAATCCGAGAAAGTTATAGCTGAACATTAGACATCCTGGCAATAGTCACTCAATTTTTGCTACTGCACTTTTTGCATGTATAGACTAAGCTTACTTATATTTTTCAGAAGCCAAAGGATGATAATCTAGCTTGGACTTCATCCAAAAAACTTTATTGAAAAGGCAACATGATTACAAATGGTCTAACACTCAATGTCACCCAGAAGGCATCACTTTTTGCACTACAGCTTTCACTGAATTACTTGGTGCATGTCCTTACAAGTGCTGTATAATTTTCATTGAATACTTGGCCTTAGCACACTTCAATGAAATAGAAAACCAAGAAGCAAATGAAGTGGCACGTCTCCAACTGTCACAAACCTCAAGTAGGTAATAATGTCATGGAAAAACAGCATGCTCTAGTAGATCACAGGTAAGTGCTCTGTGGTCTTAGAAACGGTTAGCATGTGTTTTGTACTCTAACTGTCCATAAACAATGAGACAACACAACATTACACACTTAAGGTTCTCTTCCCTTCCAAAATATATATTTTACAGATTTATGTAGCTCAACTTAAATCTAGATTATGTGATTATGAAATTTTTCTATACGTACTTCCCCAACGTTGCAAGGGAACAGTATATATATGCATTCCCAAAGTCAGCAATAAATAAGCAATTTCAAGATTATATCGAAGCATACATGAATGCATTATCAAGAGAAAAGTGACAGTGAAAGAGCACCGAACCTGTTCAAGATTCCAGAGTAAGTTCCACTGCAATTTTGCTTCGAAAGTGAGAGGGCCAACCTGTAACAAAAATAAACTGTGTTTAACCTCGATAAATATTCAAAATATCTCATAGCTAAAAACTGACGCTTGGTAGTTAGAGATGTCTCTACTCATACATCCAGATTGAGAAAGTAAACGCAAAGACAGGAAGTATGACGGCAACACCACTACAAATATGGCATAACTGAATATCACTTGGCTGACAACATCCACAGTACTCTGAGCACATATAATACATCAGAAAATACAGGTAAACTATCTCGTAGATATTCATCTGTCAATGTCAATGTCAATGAAGAAGAAATGGCAATGTCCATGTTTCTTCTTCCTCCTTTTCATCTAAAAAATAGAAGAAATCCGTAGCCATCAAGAAGAAGCAGTGTCATTAGGCGCATTTTTGCAAAGGAACCCTACAATCAATGTACTCCATCGAATCAAATCATGTAGAAAACAACAATGTGGAATCGTAATCAGATAAAGGATAAATAACATGAAAGAACACCCGGTATAACATGGAATCCTGCTCCATAAAAAGCGAGATAAAACCATGGAAGAACCATCTCAAAAGATTGGTTTGTAAATCAAACTCTCTCTCAATGAATATAGGTGTGAAGTTCTTTATATAGCCCCACCAAAATGACCAAGTCCCGCTAATAAACGATGTGAAACTAACATACGTGTATGTGACAATTGGACCCTGAAGGGATCCAATTATCCACCCATGGATGCATACTCTAACACTACTCATCAAGCTAGAGCATGCAATGCTTAGCTTGGATAAATAGAACGAAAACACTCACTCACTGGATACAAGACATTGCGGAAAATATCAACTCAACGTAAACTCTGTTGGTCACCTGTTGAGGAAGTTGCTTCTCATGTCGCGTCGGTGAGGAACTAAAGGGCTGGAGCGGAACGAGTCTCCTTGTCAGAGAACGTATGTTGTGTACCATGTTTGTTAGAGTCAGAGAAACTGAACTGAGTCTCCTTGTCAAAGAATGTTTGCTCTCTACTACGTAGAGTCACCTGAACTGGAATGAGTCACCTTGTCGAAGAATGTGTGCTCTGTGCATGAACTGAAATGAGTCTTCTCATTGGAGAACTTTGGCCCATAACATGTTGGAAGACTACGCCAACATGTGCAAACTTCTCTCTCTTTGAAGGGCTAAATTGAATAAAGTTGAGGGAATAACAGGTATTGGAGGTCACAGTCACTGGATAAAGGCGTAAGAATATCCATAGCAAAGTTTACAGTCACTGGAGATGGAGGTTGAACTAAGCCTCCTCGTCGAAGAACTCGGAGAAACTAGGCCACTCAAACATGGAGTGCCTCGAACCGGTAGAGTTTGAAATCCGAACTGGAAAACTCTATATAGTACTCCCCCTTTCTCCCATACTTGCCGAAAATTGATGGCATCGACCAAGTTGGGAGAAGAAATGAAGTGGGGAAAATAAAAAACCAATATCATTTTTTTTGGGGTTTTCCCTTTTTTAAGTCGTCTCATTATTTCTCAATTTTTTTTGTACGACCGATTTTTGGTATGATAGCTTTTTTGCTCAATCAAAAAAAAATCACCTTTTTTTCAAAACTCACGACCCTCTCCTTTTTTATCATGCCAAACCAATTGGGATCTTCTCTTTAGGCCCTTTTCTTTTTTTTCTTAACTACTGAGACTTGGGCCCATTTGGGTCGTAGAGAATTTCAAAGGAAAAAACGGTGGACCCACAGTTGGACCAAAAATATTTCTCCACCTCCCCTTTTGTTATTTTTAATGAATCGGGCCTCTTGCTTTTTCTTCTTAATCATCAACTAAGGTTTCCATGAGGGAACCCATCGCCACACGATGGGAGTGCATACGTCAGAGCAAGCAAGACGTTGATGAGGGATGAAGGCGCTGGAATGAGCCCTAGAATGGGACTAATATGACATGAGCCCTGGAGATGGGGCGTTAGGGCTCCGCCTAGTGCCACCTAGAGGAGGAGGCTTGGCGATGGGAGGGCATCACCTCGACTTGATGATGTCGCCATCTATGAGGAGAGATTAGCTGCATAAGGGCTTCGTACGAGGAAGGATCTGTGATCGCCTAGATGTCTTGATTGTCGTCGATATGGAACTTTGAGAATGCTCCGCCTGGACAACCATTACAACAACATCCCTCTTACGATGCTGCGGAGATTTCCTGTGGCTGATGGGTTTCAGCTCGCTCCATGATGGGCAAAGGTGACATGTTGTTGTGATGTTTTGTTGCTGCTTTAAAGGATATTCATTAGATCTATGTGTGGAGTATGTTAGAAAATGAGAATGCGGAAGCGTAATATCAAAGATAATAGAATAAGAACAATACAGAAGACCAGGATTTTTACATGGAACCCTACTCCTTAAGGAGAGGGATGAAAACACGTGAGAAAATATCAAAGGGCTAATGTGTTCATTCACTTTTCTCTCATATGATACAGGTGGATTGGGGCTTCCTATATAGCTCCCACTGACTCTCCAAGTCCTACGAATGGTAGATGTGGGACTAAACACACGTGGGTGTGGTAATGGGATCCTGGAGGGATCCAATTATCCAACTACACATGATACATACTCCAACAAAGTAGGATTTCGATCGAGCCCCTTCTTCATCATGCGACTGCAGCTATGCGAATCGCACTGAGAAGATCGATGTTGCGTGTGCATCAGAGAATACATGTGTGGCGATCTATGATGAGAATCACATGGAGTCCTAGGTACGATTGACATCTCATGGCCTAGATGCAATGCACGGAGGAGGTGTTGAGGCCCCATATGAGGCTATGGCCCACCAGGTTGTCTACAGACAGAGAAAGCAGCTTGGAGATATGCACGTGGGACTGTAGATAAAATGTACTAAGCCTTCTCCCACTATAAGTAGGGTCGGCTATATGGATTTTTGCTCAAATCCATGTCGAAAGATTCGACTATTTTTTACATTGGCCGTCGACTACCTAACGCAACCACTGCAAGAGTGGGATTTGAAACCTGGTCTTTTGTATAGTAGACACATTGTACTACCACTAGACACACTGGCACGTGGGACTGTAGATGTGCTCGTGAAATACGCCACTTGCACATACTTACTAATGTGCAAAAATTATAGTTCCAGGAAAACATAGATTTTCTTCAAAACTCGTTGGAATCGTTGGAACTTGTTGGAATATGTGGTAAAGAATTAAAGTTTCAAAAACCCTAGAATTCTTCTTTAATTTGAACAAATCACGAACATAATAACATAGAACTTCAAGAACAAATCCCTAAAATCGAACCTACTCTGACACCATGTAGAAAACGACAATGCACAAGAAAAATTGGAGATAAAGGATAAAGAAAATGAATGGAACTCGGTATAACATGAAACCCAACTCCACGAGGAGTGGGATAAAACCACGGGAGAAGACCACTCTAGGGTAGGATGTGTATATTGAACTCTTTCAATGAATACATAAGGTGTGAAGCTTCTTATATAGCCCTACCATAATGACCAAGTCACACTAATAGACAATGTGGGACTAACATAGATGCATGTGGTAATTGGGTCATGGAGGAATCCAGTCAAGGCCCTAAATGTCGGTTTCGATCACCATTTCGGTATTGATCAAAACAGAATTTCGGTGGAATTTCGACCAGAATTTCGGTCATTTCGATCATTTTTTGTACTAGGACCCCCATATTTCGGTCATTTCGGACGAATTTCAATTTCGACTGGATATCGATATTCGACAGAAATTCGGTCGAATTTCGCTGAAATTTGAGGCCATGAATCCAGTTACCCACCTATGGACGCATACTCTAACATATAATAAGAACATGTAAACCACTCTCCACCCTAGTGCATTGCCGGGACTTTCCTCCAGCAAGATCAATGACCTGAAATTTACTTATCTTAGAATAACCAGGGTAGATTTATGCTTAGTCTAAGCGTCATCCACGATAATTATAAACCTCAAGAGAAAAAATAGCTGATTAAGACCATGGAGATTCTAACAAACCTTGCTGAAAATGCCCAATGAGAACAAGTTTTGTGGTTGAGATCAAGAATTTGACCTTTACAACTCCGAAAATCATTTCTGTCCATGTGCATTACCTAGGATAGGGGGTGTTGCTCCACAAGAAAAACTCTTTTTTTAATTTATTGCAATTTTGAAAATTGGTGATGTGTTAGGCAGAGATTATAGTTTTTTTTGAAATGAAAACGGTCGGATGCCTTAAATATGAGCACCAAAAAACTTTATATTCACAACTTAACTTTTAAAATTACAAAAACCAAGACTCGTGAAGGATCTTGGCATGTTCAATATATTCTCTGCATAAAATCTTCCACCCCGCAAATTACACCACTTCTTGCAAGCCACAATACTCAAAGAATGGTTGTCCCCTAAATTGATCTCGTTATAGTTATTCTAGGGATAGACATTATCATCCACAAGATAACCTTGTTATACAGGTTAAAATTCTGTAGTAACAAAAATGCATCTCATACAACATTCCGGTTAAATGTAAAATGAGATTTGCATGATATGACTGAACACATCAAAGATTCAAAATATACTTAGGAAGAAGGATGAATAAGATTATTGCAATGAAGTTATGATGTAATGTGAAACATGGTGAACCAAAATAAGGAACAAATACCATTAAGTACCTTGAGGTGACGCTTGTGATTCAAAAATACATATTGTAATTGAGGAACATTCCCGGATACCATTGTGGAGAAGAGAATGACTCGATATTTTTATTTCCCCGGGTCTAGAGTCTCTTATATAGAGAGAAACCCTAGAGAGCAAAAAGTAAAAGTACATAAAGGACCTCAAAGAGGCATAGGACTCAAATAAAAACACAATAACTCAATACTCCACATCAAGTTGGAGCAGATATGTCAATCATGCACAACTTGTAAATTAAATACAAGAGATGTATCTTCGGTAATGCCTTTGTGCAGATGTCTGCAAGCTGAACTTCAATGCAGATATGTGGAGTGATGATCTTTCCTCCTCATACTACATCACGAATGAAGTGACAATCAACCTCAATGTGGTTTGTCCTCTCATGGAAAACATGATTGGTGGTGATGTATGTAGCAGACTTATTATCACAATATAAAGGTACATGAGTAGCAATTGAAAGTCCAAGTTCCCGTAGAAAAGAGACAAATCACGTGATCTCACAGGCTGTTTGGGCCATTGCCCTATATTCTGCCTATGCACTTGATCTGGAGACTATTGTTTGCTTCTTAATTCACCAAGTAACTAGGTTATCCCTAACGAATACGGCGTAACCAATAGTAGATTGGTGATCCTCATGCGAACTAGCATAGTCAATATCTGTATAGACGGAGACATCAGTGCACATTAACCCTATAGAAGCGTCCACGTCCAAGAGATTCCTTTAAGTATCGGAGGATCAGAAGAACATCCTGCCAATGATTGTAAAGGGGTCTCTCCATGTGTTGGATGGCTCTGCTCATAGCATATGATATATTTAGCCTAGTAACAGTAAGAGAGAAGTTAACATCCTGCCAATGATTGTAAAGGGGTCTTTCCATGTGTTGGTTGGCTCTGTTCATAGCATATGATATATTTAGCCTAGTAACAGTGAGATAGAGAAGTTTACGCACTAGGCATCTATATCGTGTAGTATCCTCAAATGTTGGAACAGTAGATATGAAATGTTTTCTCACTTTTGCAGGGATGCCAAATGGCTTGCATCCGAGTAGTCCAACCTCAGTTAGAATGCCAAGACAATACTTCATATATGAGAGATGGAGACCCTTTATAGAGGATATCAACTCAATACCAAGAAAGTAACGATGTTGGCCAAGATCCTTTATGACAAAAACCTGCTGGAGGAAGGTCTTGATCTAATGAATCGATTATTTATCATGTTTTATACCATTTTTTAGCAAAATTCATACGTAAGCCACTACATTTTCTTGATTTAATTTATAATTCTCATTTCATAATTTTCACGTTCATTGGATTCAAAATCATCTAAAAATTGCATAACATTCTTTGCAAAATATTTCTAAAAAAAGAGAAAAAAATAATTGCACTCTTGTTTTTAAATTTGTTCTGTCAATAAATATGAGCTCCGGGCCCATTTGAAGTCTCTAATACTTTTCTCTATTTTTTTAACCTTGCTTGAGGAAGCCCAATAGGGTTTTCATCTCATCTCTCTTCAATTACAAAAAGAAAAGGAAAAAATATTACATGACAAATTAGTTGACGTCGGCCAGATGTCGGCATCTATTTTTTGTTTTGAAAAATAAAGGACATTGGCATCAGCATGATGTCAGCTCCTTCCTCCTACACGCACAAGGGGGCGTCGCCCCTTCCTTTCCCTTGTCGCCTCGGTTGTTGTCGCCTCCTCCCCTTCGATCAATGGCCATCGTAGTCTTCTCTTCCTCTTTGATGCCGCCAACTGTCGCCCCCTACCCTTCCTCGATTGGGCCTACAAAAAGGGGACAATAGTGGTCGAGAACGGGAAACCCAACGTATACCTCTGTCGCACCTCTCACTCCTCCGTCGCAATCGCTTCTCCTCTGTGCGCCGCCGAGGCGAGGTCGTTGGCCTCTGCCATTCTCCTCGTCGTCCTTCGCACATTGCCATCGTACAGCTACGGTTTTCGTCGTTGTCCTCCGATCGAAGGAAGGGGTCCCAAAGACCCCTTTGCAATTTCTCCTTTTTTGTAGTTTTTTAGTTATTTTGTACTTCAAAGCAATTTTAGTAAACATTTAATTCTTCTCTGCAATCTTTCCTTTTTTTGAATTTTATATTCCGTGATAATTGCTCCATTTTTATTAAATTTCTTCTTAGTTACATTTCAATCCTCCGTGTACCATTTTGCAGTTTCTTAAAGTTTCTTTTTTTCCGCCATTTGCCCATGAAAAAATTAAATAAAAAAATCATCAGACTTTTTTATTTTATTACAATCACACCCTTAACTTTAGTTTTATTTACATTCAGGCCTTGGAGTTTCTTGAAAATTACACAAATACCCTTGGTACTTTTAAAAATCACCAAAAATAGGAGAAACATCTGAAAAAAATCCAGAAAATTCATGTGCGATCCTTCAGATGTCTAGAACCTAGTGATATGGTTTCAATACATTTTAAGATTTCAGAAATAAAACTAAAAATAGGATTCGATTTGAGTCAATAATGTCGAAAATGCCATTATTAATAAAATAAAAATTTACAGAAAATGTGTGAGTTCCTGTGGATCGATCTTCTACTTGACTTGTACATTATTTGATATCTATTGGTTTGTAGTTGAATAAAAATTATCTGAAATCCATCGATTTTCACGTGTGCACACAACGAGACTAAAAAACACTTATTAGCGCATGAAAAATCTGTTTCATTTTGGCGTTGTTGCCGGAGTCCAACTTACACAATTTAATTTGACATTTTGATGTTTTTATATTTTGTAAATTAATTTCGCCCATCTTTCATTTCAGGTAAAAAAATTTTTGTCGGTGAATGTGTATACGCCTCTCACTGAAAACACGGAGTGAGCTTCTCCAGAATTGAGATGACCCTCCGGAGGTTTGTTTAAGTCAGAACAGCGGAAATGCGTCCAATTAGTTCTTAGAATCGAAAGCCCTTGAGAAGTGCTAAGGGGAATCTCGAAGGTGAAGAAGATAACCTAAGAAAGTTCATCCGAGCTCTTAACATGAATAGGATTCAAAAACATAGTGGATCTCTCTCTCATCCTCTCTAACTCTGATTATGTATCCAACAAGTCGCACATTGTAACATGTTTTTAATCACTTAGGCATTCCTAAATTCTTGCATTTGTGTGTGTATTAAAAAATCACGGAAATCATACAATCAACTTCTAGTTGCATTCATATACGGGGTATATGTCCTTTTCTCGCTAATTAAACAAGATCAATAATTGAATTGCTCGTTTAATCAGATAAGTCTGAAAAGTCATTGTGTGACTCAGACGAAGGCGGTCTAAAGTGCTTGAAGTGTTGCACATAGCACACAGTTGCACATGCAGAAACTGAATCCTAGGTCAGAGCCTAAATCCTTGAGAATTTTTTTACTGTTGGATTTTAAAAAACGACTAGCAACTTCTCATTGAGGGAACTACAGCCTCCCTTAGCAGATTGGGTCAACATGTAAGACATAGTCCTCAAGTAACATAGGTAGTTATTTTACGGTCTATACTTCCACCCATACTAGCTGAAAGTAGACACAACTAGCCATAACAATTCGAGTCAGCCATCATTTCACAATTAGGTTCATCTAGACAACTGGTCTGCTTGATTTGTACTGCAATAAAAAATCAGAATTTGAGAAGATAACCGCTTCTGTAGAACCTTGCGTGTATTGCTGAATCGATCTTGTTTTGTGTTTCTTTTGTGCTTTGTGTTTACATTGAATTTCTTCTCTCAAATGACTTCTAGTGAATAATATTATGCCTATGTGAAGAGTATGTCAAATGCCAATTTTCTTCTTAGTATCAATCATTTATGAGGGAGATTTTTACCCGAACTACGTCGGGTCACAAATAAATTTCGGGATACAACCCGACCCCACTTAAGGAAGTCAACCCGATCCATTCGAATACCAACAAATTCAAGACCTTCCACAATTCCAATCATTCACATATCTAAGTATTGAATGATACAACTTCATAATGTATAACAAATGCGAATCTTAGTGTGGGTCTACATCATTAACTTATTGCACACCTTCTCCACCTCAACCTATAGCCAATCAAGTTGAAGACACAATCTTTAATGGCTTTAATACCCTCTTGAACTCGATGAAAACTTTGAGATTGATATTACTCGCCAATTCACTGAAATTCATGAAACTTTATTTGCCAATTCACTCATGGTTTCATATTCGATGGTTCAGAATAGGCATATTTTTAACCAGGAAATTCTTGAACTTGACTCAGCTTGAGATGAATTGGAAAACACGATCACATATCAACCTGAGTATGAGGAAAATTTTCGGGGACAATATAATGAGATTTTTTATGAGAAAACTAATGAGTTGGAACAAACACAAAATTTTCAAGAATCACAACTTGAGAATTATAATGAAAATCTTTTGAGGAAAGATCCAGGATATAGATTCTTTCAGACTCTGGCTCAATATGACCCCGGGCCAAATGATTTTTATGTCACTAAGGTGATCCCTTTTGTCATATTGTTCGGACCCAGTTTTAATTGAAATTCTCATCGAACAAAGGGTCAAACATGAATCTCTAATTAACAACAATGATTTTGATAGTGGAAGATCTGATAATGAGTGGTCTGAAATGACTGTTTATCATGGTGTTAATCTAGAGGCTATAATGAACCCCATGATTTTCATGAGACTTGTGGCATGACCCCTCCTCCATCTGATGAAATTCTGATCGAATTATCCGAGTTGTCTAGCAAGTTTTTAACCTCGACTTCATGTTCCGATTCTTGGATGATGAATTTCGAGGATGAGTCTAATTAGTGTTGCAATAGTCGGTCAACTAGACCAACTATTCGATCCGAATATGAGGTGCGGGGGGTCCCTGACTGCATAACCTCTAGTCGACCAATAGTCGGCCTAACCGAATAGTCGGTCTGATTATTCGGTCGACTTGCTGACTATTCGACCAACTGGTAGTTAAATGCTGGAATTTTTTTTTAAATGCCCAAGAGTTACCATTCATCATGATATTACCAAAAATGTCAAAGCTTTGTATATGTATGTTAATGAATACTTTTATGTTGGATTTCTATTGTTTGATGATGATATATGTAGAAATATATAAGAATATATGTATTACAAATCATTTTTATATTTAAAATAATTAAAAAATACAAAATCGGATAATTCCGAATAGTCACCCGAATACCGATTATTCTCTATTCAGTGAATACCGAATACCGACTGAATACCGAATACCGACTTCTGCAGTACTAAATCTAATAATGAATCTAGAGACCAATCTAATGATAATAGTTAAATAGATGTTGAGGATAGATTTGATGATGAGGCTGAATATGAATTTGAGAAGGAACACGAGGATGAATCTAATGATGATGAATCTAGGGACGAATTTGAAAATGAAAGCAACATTAGTATTGATAACGAATCTGAGAATGATTTTGAATTTGACTATGAGCATGATGATGAACATAAAGACACGCACAACAATGAAACTGAACCTAATTTTGAGCTTGAAGATAATGTTGAGAAATCTGAGCTTGAGAGAAAGATTCGAACCGAACTACCTCCCACACCTGATGAAATGTCGGAAGTCCTCCCAGATGACTCTCTTAGGGACAATCACATAATTTCCCATTCTCCATTTCAATCCCACGACCTCCGGGAAAGATGAACCTTCCCGATAGATCTTTCACCCACCAAGTGCTTCATTTTACATTACCTTGATTTTTTATCAAGATGACTCGATTATTTCTCAGGTTGAAACCAAGAAATTCTCAAGAAATTCGAGAATAATCAACCAATTATCACATTGATTCCATCTTTGTTGTCGGCTGAAATTGAAGATGATATTGATGATACACATCTAGGTCATGAACATAAGAGATTATCGAATTTGGTTGAACACGAACCCACCCATCCACCCTTGGATTCAAAGATGCACGAACCACTATTTGATTTTGGGATGATCATGATAATTTTACAGGTGAGAATAAATTGTATTTATTGGATATATATGAGGAAAATAATTTTATCGAAGACCGATCCTTTGTATTGAATATTGAATTGGCTCTTGACCGATCACAAACCATCTTGGTAACATTCGCTCATATCTCTCACCTGCCAGTCGATCTGAAAAATCACTTTTAGAGTAGATTCCATCCCTCTCGCTCCAATCATCACTTGGATCGCCTTTCTCTTTCGTCATTCTGATACCATCATTCACTATGCGTATCATCCTACGAGCATCACCCATCTACCCTAAGCTTCACACAATTGGCACTCCTCTAAATCTCTTGAGCCAACCTTTATACATCATCGCAAGGTTCAGAAAGTTGGTATGCGATATTCGTTCGATCAGACATTCTGAAGTAAGCAGGTAAGCGAAAGTATATGCAGAAGTATATACAGATCATGCGGTTTCTATTATCTTACTATAAAAATAATATAAAATATAATAATAAATTCAAACGTTAGATATTTATGTTTCAAAAAATATAACATGGAAGAAATATGAATTGAAAACCTTTGTGTACAAAGTGATTTCAACCAAAGAATTTCCAAAGTCAACCATTTAAAAGAGAAGATCATAATATTCATACAAAATATCTAAGAATGTTGGCTCAAACAAATGTTTACACACAAAAAACACATGCTCCTCAACATGTAGGTTCTGAATCCGTGATAACCTAAATTCACGAAAAAGACATTTAGTAAATCCTAAAAATGAAAGATATTAAATTATCTAGTATTCGTGAAATATTTTAGTCAATAACCTAAAAAATTATTATCAACGCTTTCACTATGCCATTTTCTTGCAAAAAAAATATTATAAAAGCTTTCACTATGACATTTTCTTCCAAAAAAACTATTATAAAAACTTTCACTAATGCCATTTTCTTCCAAAAAGAATATTATAAAAGCTTTCACTAATTCCATTTTCTTCCATAAAAACTATTAAAAAGGCTTTCACTAAAAAAATTTTCTTTGGCTGCTTCGACAGGATCGCCTCTTGAAGAAGGTTCGCCGGGGACATTTGATGGGCTTGGATGTTGATGTCTGCGCCAGATGTGGTTCTGCATCTGAGGATGCAGACTACCTATTTTTCGCTTTCTCAACATCGATTCAGGTATGGAATATGATTGGTATATCATGGTTTGATGGGCATGATGGCACGATTTTTTGGAGGAGATTTAGAATGGCGTATGGGTTCGAGCACGAGGACAGTGCACACACTTTCGCCATTTTATGGGCAATTTGGTGTGCAAGGAACATGGTCATTTTTAGGGGACAACCATGTTATACCAAAATATACTGGAGCATAGCACAACATTGTGTACTTTGTGTAGTCTGTAATACCATATACCTTTTTACTTTATAATTAATATACCAAGTGGTGAGTCCCCATTTCTGGGATCTCACCCATTTCTAAAAAAAATTGTTATAGCAATTTATACTAAAAAAATCTAAATGTAATACCGTTCTAGCATTTAATATTAAAAAAATCTTCCAAATTTAATCTAAAAAATTGTCCAGTATTCCTTTACATGGTATTTAAATTTCCCAACACTTAATACTATTCTAGGACTAGCACAATGCCATTTTTCTTCAAAATTAGCAACCTAAAAATTAAAGAACTTGTACTATAGTTGGAGTACACCCAAGGCGGAGAAAATAAGAACTTACCGACAAAATAAGGGATTTTGTGAAGAAAATACCTGTTGGTGGGCGGAGGAGCACACCCAAGGCGAGGGGCGGAGGAGCTTTTGTTGGCAGAGCAGCACACCGGAGGCGGAGACAGAGAAGCGTTGCATCGGTTAGGGCATTCGTAGCGTCGATTGTCGAGGGTGACTAGGGCTTCTTTGGGCATTCATAGCGTCGAGTGGGGGAGGGTGGATGGTTGGGGTTATGAGGTGGGGCGGGTATCATTATCGTTATCGGGTCGGGCAGTCAAAGTGTTGGGTAGGCAAGCTCTATCATATATGCGACCGTATATGCGGATTACTCTGACCAAGTATACCAAATTAGTGCATAACCAACGCACATAGTACACGCGGTGTGCTATAGGGTTCGAATCCACATATGCGGCCACCTAGATCGAATTTTTGAACATTACATTATCCCGGATTTCTAAACGCGGATGTTGTGCATACTCAAGATATAGGGTATTCCTAACCCTAGAGCCCGGTTGGGGGCATTAAAATCAGCACATCACAGGACAAACCCCACAGTTATACTTATCGTTCAGGTATTTTCTCTAACTTGCATTTTTTTCTACTTCATTTGTTATAATTGTAGTTCAACATAAGCATGGGGGAAACCCCATAAAAAGAGGGACGAAATCAATTAAAAAATAATAAAAAAGCATCTTTGATCACTTGCATCTTACATTTTCTCCACTTGTGTTATCTTGCATTATATGTTTCCATGGTTTTATCAACATGATGGCATGGCTCATACTAAGCATGGGGATGCATCACATTCCATGCATGTCTTTTATAATATTTTTTTAAATCCATCTCATTTCATGCATTCCATTTTTTACATTACTTTTATTTTTTAAATGGGATTTTTACACCCACAACCCTGAGTAATTCTGCAATTACAATCATAACCCCATATAGTCGTGAATTACACAACATACCCCAAACAGCCTCTCCGTCTTACATCCATAACCATCCGTAAGTTTTTTTGTTAACCCAACCATATCATTAGGGGGAATCGGCTTCCACGGGCAGGCTCGACAGGAAGGCGAGGGTTCGGAAGAGGGGCTTGGATTGCGGGAGGACCGGGGGAGGGGGGAGGTGGGGGTGGCAGAGCGAGGCTTGCAGGCATGGGGGGAGGCGGAGGGGTTGAGTTGCGGGGGATCGACTTCCACAGGCGGGCTCGACGGGGAGGCATGCTCAAGGGGAGCGGGGAGTCGGAGGAGGGGCCTGGGCTGTGGAGTGAAGAGGGGTGATCGGCTTCCACTGCAGGGGGGTCTTCCAAGGAAGAAGCGAGGGTCAGCTTCCATGGGAGGGGGTGAGGGGGGTTCTCTGCCTAGGCTAGAGGGTGGGCGGGGGATCGGGGCAGGGCCTGTGCTGGAGGATGGCAGGATTGGCTTCCACGGTGGGGGACGGAGGGAGCTTCTCTGCCTAGGCTGGATGGTGGGCGGGGGGTTGGGGCAGCCCCGGGATCGGCTCTGGGGGGGCTTCAAGGAGAGGGGAGAGGAGGAGGAGGGAGTGGTCAACTGGGAGGAGGGGGTGGTCGACAGGGAGGAGATGGTTGTCGGTGAGGAGGGGAAAGTGTACTCATTTGTAAATAATACAATTTAAAGGGTAGAAAATGTAAAATGTTTGACGAATACCTTCTTAGTTAACGTAATATTGGATGGAAGTTAACTCGAGGGTTATGGGTGTAAGAGTTAAGATTATTGAGGGTTCTGGATGTAATTCATGATTATGCAGGGTTATGATTGTAATTGCAGAATTACTCAGGGTAATGGGTGTAAAAATCCCTTTATAAAAAAACTCCATTTTTTCTTTTTTACATTATTTCTCAAAGACTATCATAAAAATCAAAATTTTTCAAAATTTCCATAAAAATCTTTGCACCAATTTTTTGCATGTTTTACAAAATAAGAAAAACATTTGCATATAGCAAAAATCCCATAAAAATCTGCAAAAGTTCTCAAATTTTTTTAAAAATAGCATTTTTCATAAATTCAAAAATATTTTTCTACTTTTCTCTTAACTCTTTGGGATTTAAAGTCTAGTTTTTACAAGTTTCGGACTTAAACCAAGAAGACTTTGATCTACTTAATTTCATATGACTTCATTAGGTTTAAGTATTCGAGTTCTTCGGGTCTATTTTAGATTTAATTCTTTGAGTTCTGCTAATTGTATGCGATAACCAATATACGTGTCCAAATAAATCATCCTGACAGCTATAACACTGTTTTACTCTTGATTGATTTTTGAACAAACTGCACCTTACACCTTAGTTCAACTTAGTTTGTTTGCATAAGGGATTGTTTCAATCTCTAGCAAGGGAAGGAGTTACTCTGAACCTCAGGTTAAGCAAAATTCAGTGATATATGTTCAGGAACCACTTATTTTCTATAAGTTTGGTTCTGTCAGCAAACTTGCCTTGTACATGTATATGAAAGTCATGTTTTATACATGTATACTCTTGATACCCAATGCCACAAAATCCTATCAAAAAGAAGGTACAATAAGGTATGCCTATTCCAAAAATGCAAATGCAAAGCAAAGATCTATCAAAGAAAAATCTACTCAAAAAAACCAACTCTGCCAAATAAGCCAAGTAGCAGACGAATGTTGCTACTAGTTTAAAAGAGGCCAAAGAGGTCCAGGGTATACTTTGCAAAAAGAAAAAAATGAGAGCGAAGGAACAAAGCGGATTACAAAAAACCCGAAAAAAATCAAGTTCTCTACAATTTGCACACATCTTCTTTTGCTGCCAAATTCAGGTGAAATGAGAATAAACCTAGATTTAAAAAGAACAAAGTCTTTAAATTTTGTGAATCTCTTGATACATTACTTAAGGTTGTATGGTATACTTGCCTCGCAAATTGTGAAGAGCTATAACCTTCACACACAGTTCAAAATCAACTCAAGATTAAAGACAATATATATTGATCGGGATGAACAGACTTGACCTACGGAAGGAACCGACGAAAGTTGATAGAACTCGAGGACTGTCAAATTGAACTCTAGAATCTAAAAGAAGTTTGAACACATTATTAATCTAAAGGTCGACTCAGTCTATTTTTGTTATTTGTTCAAACTTCGCTTAAAATCTCAAAATTTTGTGGGAGTATCTTTTGCAAACCCTCGTTGTGCATTCTTCAATTATTTTCAATTTCGATTTACATATCATTGTTTTGCTCAGGATTAGTAAAAGTTACGCATGGGTGTATGATAAATCGGTGATTTATCGTGTTTTTATACCATTGAGCAAAACACATATGCAATCCATTGTATTTTTCTAGATTTAATTTATAATTTCTCTTTCATAATTTCCATGCTCATTGCATTCTAAATCATCTAAAAATTGCATAACAATCTTTGCAAAATATTTCTAAAAAAGGAAAAGACAAAAAATAATAATTGCATTCTTATTTTTAAAAGTTTGTCAATAAATATGGGCTTCGGGCCCATTTGAAGTCTCTAACACTTTTCTCTTTATTTTTTAGGCTTGCTTGAGGAAGCCAAATAGAGTTCTCATCTCATCTCTCTTCATTTACAAAAAAAGGAAAAATATTACATGACAAATTAGCTGACGTCAGTCTAACGTCAGCATCTATTTTTAAAAAATAAAATAAAATAAAAAATGTTGACGTCAGCATGATATCAGCTCCTTCAACCTCCTGCAATGCACAAGGGGCATCACCCCTTCCTCTCCAGCGTTGCCTCGGTTGCTGCCGCCTCCTCCCCTTCGATCAACGATTGTCGCTGCCAAATCTTCCTCTTCGACACCGCCAACCACTATTGTTCCCTCCCTCGACTGCGGCTACAAATAGGGGAGGGAGACGATCGAGAACAGGAAAACCAACAGAGAGGGCTTCGGCCTCCACCTCCGTCGCACATCCCCCTTCTCTATCGCAACTCCTTCTCCGTGCGCCACCGACGAACGGTGGTTGGCCCCCGCCATTCTCTTCGTCACCCTCCTTCACGTGTCGCCGCACAACTACAGTCTCAATCGTCGGCCTTTGCTCGAAGAAGGAAGGGATCCCAAGGATCCTGTTGCAATTTTCTTTTACTAAAGTTTTTAAGTTAATTTGGACCTCAATGCAATTTTAGTAAACATTTAGCTATTCTCGACAATCTTTCTATTTTTTTGAATTTTATATTCCGTGATAATTGCTCCCTTTTAAATAAGTTTCTACTTAATTACAATTCAGTCTTCTAGGGACCATTCTGCAGTTTCTTATTTTTCTCCGCAATTTGATCATTAAACAATTAGATTTAGAAAATTTTCACTTCTATTCAGACTCTTTTATTTGATTACAATCACACCTTTAACTTTAGTCTTATTTACACATAGGCCCCTAAAGTTTCTTGAAAATTGCACAAAGGCCACTGGCACTTGCAAAAATCACCAAAAGTAGCAAAAAAATCCTAATTAAATTCAAAAAATTCTTGTGCAATACTTAAAATGTCCAGAATCTAGTGACGGAGGTTTCAACACATTCTAAGGCACTATAAATAAAACTAAAAATAGGATTCGATTTGAATCAATAAAGTCGAAAATGCCTTTTGTAAATAGAATAAAAATTTACGTAAAATTCTCGACTCCTTGTGGATTGATCCTATACTTGCCTTATACATTATTTGATATCAATTGGCTTATAGTTGAATAAAAATTATCCGAAATCCACCGATTTTCACGTGTGGACTTGATACTAAAAATCACTTCTTAGCACGCGGAAAATCATTGTTTCATTCAAAAATGTCAGATTCGTCGTCTCCTCTGACAGCTATATCGTCAACATAGACAACAAGAATGATGGTACTAGTAGACCATCATCTGATCAAGACAAAGGAGTCAGAGGTCGTCCTCTGAAACCTAACAGTGTTGATCTCAACGGTGAGTCTATTCTAGTTGAGTACTAACAGCATCTCACTAGCATGTATGAGGAGTTTGTTATCTTTCAGCCATCATGTTGAACCAAACAGGTACAAGAGAGTTCAGACTGACAGGTGTATGGTTTTCGTGATAGCCTACATTCCCGATATAAGGCAGTGAAGGAGCAATTTCTGATATCTGATACAGTGCCAATGGTGAAGGTCATATTTGGGCGTCTTGAGGAACTATAAACATATACAAACCGACCTTCTACCTTACCTCCAACAGAGTTCAACATGTGTCGCATCAACTAGGAGAGGAGGACGATACCACTTTCGAGGACATGGCCATGACTCTGGCCATGGTCATGGACGAGAATTTGAACGTGGACGTGACTTTGACCATGGTTGTGTGCGAGATTCTACTGCTCCCTAGTTTCCACAGTGCACTCATTGTGGACGGTGGAACCATCCATCCGATCGAAGTTGGCAGAAGTTTGGCGTACCCCCTGTCACGTTAATAGTGCCTATGAGGATGCCTATAATGTGGAAGAGGTGTCTACTACTACAAACTCCAATGGCAAGACGGTACATCTCGATGATGTAGATTACTCACGTCTAATGCAGATTTTCCAGACTCCTGGGTCCACTACCTTCAGTGAGACTACCACTGCTGCTTTGGCTATTCCTTCAAGTGCAATAGCCAACTCTGTCATCATTCATGCTCTGGCTTGGATCATTGATTATGGAGCCTCTACTCATCTGACTGGAGAAGGTAGTCTACTAACAAACCTGCTATGATACAATGCGGAGAAGAAAATGAATTTATATTTCTATTCCATGGGTCTAGGGTCTCTTACATAGAGAGAAACCCAAGAGAGCAAAAAAGGGAAAAGTGCATCAAGGACCCTGAAGGGTTACGAGTCAAATAAAAACACAATAACTTTAACAACCATTATGGACAAAACAAGTTTGTTATTCAAGGTAGCAAAACTGTTTCCTGATGTACAAAATAGGTGGATTTGATTTTTAAATAAAAAAGTCGCATCTTTAAGTGATGGCTCTTAAGACCACAGCTGTCTTTTGAACAAAGCTCCATGTTAGTACTGTTAAATTCTAAGCTTAACTTAAAAATGAAAAGAGGCGCTTACTTCATTACGTAGTAAAAAAGGTTTAGCAACTTGTATAATTATTATTTGTCAATAACAATATCCAAGAATTTTCTTCAACTGCACATAATCCCAATAAACAAAACTTGCTTCTCTGGAAACATAACACAGCGTTTTCAGCCTTTGTAAACAAGGCAAATGTGACTAACAAATCTTCTACAGGATCAGATAATATGCAGGAAAAACGTCTCTCTTTCTTGAGAAGTTGTTAGACAATGCAATGCATGTAGTTATCTAAGTTTCCTTATATGAAAAACTCCTTGCGACAAGGAACCGTCTTAAAGTGTGCATGACATATTGAGGCAGCTTTCTTGTATCGCGCAAGCCTCAGCAACTTTCTTAAAACAAATAGAAGATACCTATATAAAGTACATTTCACAAGCAAACTCTTAAATAACAAAAAACAAATAAAGACAAATGACATTAAATTCCTCGTCAAGGATGAAATAAATTATGTAACTATAGATAAAACTAGCATGCACATGTTCAATAAGTAAAACAATTAACACACTTAGGTGCCAACTTTTACACAATAGCTTAAGCAATAATATGGTCTAAAGAAATTTACATGCATAGAGAAAGGAAAATAACCAAAAAATATCAAGTTAATAAAGTATACCTCCAATTAGTACCGTAACATGTGTATTTTCTACAAGAAAAGTATTATATCAATTTCAACATTCACCATATGGATATGAAGTAGGTATACACGATTTTTATACAAGGAGAAAATTTACAGGGTAGGTCTCGATTGTGAGGTTGAGACGGCAAGCGAGAGCGGAGAAGTGAGGGTGGAAGCGGGGCAGCGGAGAGGAGAACCACGGGAGCGGTGATCAGAGCGTCATCTGTGGGGGAGGGGGCGACGGGGATGCACATCCAAATGAGAGGGAGAAGCTTGAGGATGTCGTGATGGAGAAGTTGGCAGGGGAGGGGTTGTAGAGCTTTGCAAAGAGGAGGGACCATCCTCCGAAGGCCGGAAGGGGGGAGGGATTCTCTATTGTTCTGATGCATTTCTTAGATGATATTTTAGGCATGAAGTTTGTCAACATATTCTTCAATACAAATGAAATGTAGTCATGTGCTACTTTGTCATGTTGTCATATGAGAAACTATGTAAATTTTGCTAATTCGGCCTCCTACTATTATAAAGTACGATGTATTAAATGGAGTCCACCATTCAGTGGAATGGTATGTGTTAGACTGTGTCATATGTAGATATGTGTAATTGGATCCTTCCAGCACATCCACGGGTTTAATCCCACATAATCTGTGAGTACGACTAAGTCATTCTAGTGGGACTATATAACAAGCTCCACACACATTGCAATAGTTGAGAGAGAAAGAAATAACAGAGTATTGAGCATGTTGAGAGGCATTCTCCTGTGGTTTCATCCCACTCCTTATGGAATAGGGATCCACATTAAATCTCGGTGTTCTTCATCTTATTTATTTGTTTATCTCTAATACGCTTTCGCACTATAGTTTTCGACATGGTATCAGAGCGGTTTCGATTCTCGAGGATTTATTTTATGTTTGTTATTTGTTCGAGATTAGATTCTTGGAAATGATGATGATTATATTTTTGAGGGTCATTTTTCATCTATTTTTCGAAGATATGTTCATATTTGAAATTTCTCAAGTTCAAGTAAATTCTAGGGTTTCTTTCGAAACTCCATTTGCATGAAAGTTCTGAAAATGAGAGAGGCCACCACCGAAGCCAATGTTGATCTAATCGAGTCTCCAGGATCAGTTTGAGTTCACTGAAACCTAAATTCTCTAGGTGGGCATGATTCCGTGCTTCTGGTGCACACATTGTTCATCACAGATCTCTGTGGATGCAGATGTTGAAGAAATCTAGGGTTTCATCAAAACCCTAATATCGCGGGATCGAGAGATGCATCTCCATGCAAAGGTTCAGTGTGTCCCCAATAATAGAACTTTGCAACATTCAGATCGTCAATCTAGTATGCTTGTCGCATACTCGCTGGAAAAAACTTATTGTTGTAGATTCCTAGCCACAGTTCACATCAAGGAAGAAAGAAGAAAGGAGGAGCTTTTCCTCCAAAGATAGAGCCTCTATGCGCCAACCAGATTGTGATGGGTTCCTCCAAGCAGAGCCTCCCTCTTCAGACTCTCCAGGCGACGAGCCATACTTCCTAAGCAATAGGCGATAGCTCAGAAGGATTCTCCCATGCTTGGTAATGGCATGGATTTCAGAGGGAACCCTCTTCATGTGTGATGGATGATAGGTTTTTGATCGGGAACACTAAATAGGAGAATTTTTAAATTCCAATGGGATACGATGTTATAACTGTAAAAGTAAGGTCAAGATTGTGGGTCCAATTGGACCGTGAGTTTTCAAAAAAAGGCTAGCGTACAAAAAATTTGAGAAAAAGCCATATGCGGGGAAAAATATATTCAGAAAAAAGAGACATCTATAAAAAAAGGAGAGGAAATAGCTGAAAAAATAATTTCATTTAAGATTGGTTTTCCCTATCTTCAGTTCTTCTCCGAACTTGGTCGATGTCATCTATTTCGACCACTATGGAGAATGGGGGAGTGTTATTTTTTTAAGACCAAAAAAGGAGGGAATACGCAATGGTGTCCACCCCAAATTTATATTAAAAAACTAGATAATAACAACAATATCAATCAAACCAAAAGTCACTCCTCAACAAGATCCTCTGACTGGATACAGACATTCTCTCGATAAACCTCTGGCCCGAGAATAGCAGGGCATTGCTAGCCAACCAGATAGACCATAACAGTACCATCGGGCGGAATAGCTCCCACCTTAAACGTTGCCTGGCCGTCCAAACAGAGACCCAAAAAGAGTCGAAGCACCTCGCACAAACCCAGTCCAGGCCGACTTCCTCCCACAAGCTGTCGTAGACGAACAAAGGAAAAAAAGATGCTCCACTGATTCAATTCCATTCTCGCAAACGGGGCACCTGTTAGAAACTGTCCTAAAGAATCTGGCACAGCGATCTCTCGGCATTAGCCTTTTCCGTCTACAAAGCCATAGGAAAAAACCGATCCTCTCAGGGACGAGAATCCCCCAGATAAAGTTGCAATCCTTGATCAGATCTTCCGACTGCGAGGGAGGCGGCCTATAAATCGCCTCGTAAGCCTTCCTGACCGAAAAAGAGCTCCCCCTCCATACTCAATGACGCAGGTCCCCCATAAACTCAGGGAGTCAATCAAAAGAAGAAACTCCTCCAAGCGTTGGTCTGAAAAGTTAGCGCACAACAATGGCATCCAGTTTTCGTCACTCCAACAGCTAGCAATGCGCGCCTCACGATCAGCCGCCAAAGCGTAAAGTCGAGGAAAGCGTTCATCCAGCGAACCACCACCCATCCAGTCATCCATCCAAAACGCAAAGCATTCGCCATTTCCCAGAACAGGACGAAAGAGTTCATGAAATTGAGGTAGGACAGTCTGAATACCCTTCCAGAACGGTGAAGGCCGAACCCACGAGCAACTCTCGTTGGTAACGTGCAAGTGAAGGCGTAGATCCTACGCATCAAATTAGAACATATATCCTCGCCACTCCACCAGAGTCTGCTTACCCACTTCAACAACAAGGCTTCATTCATCGCTTCAAAACGTCTGACTCCAAGATCACCCTCAGCCTTGGAAAGAGTGATAGTATCCCAATCCTTTAAGTGCATCACATTCGCCTCCTGGCCACTCTTCAACAACAACAACAAAGCTTTTTCCCACAATTAAGTAGGGACGGCTACGTGGATTCTTCGCCTCCATTCAAATCTATCTTGAGTCAATCCCAGGCTTATATCAACAAAACTAAGAGTGATAATATCCCAATCCATTAAGTGCATCACATTCGCCTCATGGCCACTCTTACTCCATAGAAATCTCCTCATCAGTCTCTCTAGATGCTTTCGAATCCCAGTGGGCAAGATGCGAATAAACATGAGGAAAATCGGAATCGCAGAGAGGACCGCCTTCAACAGGACAAGGCGGCCTCCCTTTGATAGAATTGAGAACTTCTAACCTGAAAGCTTATTCTCCATCTACTCAATGATCGGTAACCAGTCTGCCATTTTGACTCTGCACGACGTCAGTGGTAAACCTAAGTAGTGAATAGGTAGCGCACCGCACTCCGTACCCATCTCGATGCTGCACAAGCATGCCTCCTCCTCAGATAAAGCAAAAGGAACCACCGTAGACTTGTCATGATTCTGTACCAGTCCTGACATCTCTCCAAAAAGCTCAAGAATGTCCGCCATGTCGTTGGCTTCATCGGTACCTCCCTTAATAAAGAAAATGGTGTTATCTGCATAGTGAAGAAGAGGAATAACCAGCCTATCCTTAGTAAATCCACTAGTGATCCCGCAAATCAGGACCTGGACGACCAAGCAAGCAAGTACGTCAGCAGCGATGACAAATAACAATGGAGCCAGTGGACATGCCTGCCTGACACCCCTCCGCGACTGGAAGAAGCCTCCCTCCGATCGGCCATTCATAAGCACCGTTAATGAGGTGGTGATTACACAGTGCTTCATCCAAAAAATCCAAAGGTCCGGGAAACCCCTCCTATGTAAAGCCTCCCACAAAAAATGTCAGTCTAGCGTATCGTAGGCTTTTGCAAAATCAACCTTCCAAAGTAACGCCTTCACCTTATGTCTCTTCCAATCCGCAATGATCTCCAATGCCATAACCAAGCAGTCACCAATCTGTCGCCCAAGGACAAATGTTGACTACAAAGGTGATATAATGTGTTCTAGCACTCTGCTAAGTCTGACAGCAAAGACCTTTGCCACAATCAAATATAAAGCATTAGAAAGCGCAATCGACCTAAAATCCTCAATTCTTTCAGTTGCCTCGTGCTTAGGAAGGAGAAAAATCGTAGCCTTATTCAGCTTCTCAAATCTTGCATTACACCGACAAACTTCCTTCACGACCTCCAACACCTCTAAGGCCATAAGATCCCAGAAGTCCTTGTAGAAGGAGACAGGGAACCCATCCAATCCATGTGCTCCCTCCGCGTTCAGGCTACAAACATTTGTCTTCAATTCCTCCATGGTGACCGATTGAATCATGCTAGAAGTGTGCGCCTTTGATAACTGAGAAACCCCCATACCAGACCATCTCCACCATCTACTGAAGCCTCTTGCTGAGAAAGCATGGAAGTGATCCGATATCTCCATGCACATCTCTCTATCTCCATCCACCCCGACACCACAACGATCACCGATGGGATTGTATTACTCCGACGCCTCCCGTTAGCCACTCTGTGAAAGAAAGCAGTATTCGCATCTCCCTCCTTGAGCCAGTTGTGCCTGGACCTCTGCTTCACTTCGTCAGTCGCTTCCTATCCTCTTCAGCGATCTTCTTTTGAGCCTCAGCTCTTTGACATAGCTCATCAACGCTTAGAGATCTGTCATCCTCCACTTTGTCAAGGCTCACGAACTCCTCTTCTACCACCATTCTAACCACACATTGGGCCTCCCTAGATTCCTTCTTAAACACACAAAGTCGAACACGCAAAGCGGTCTACTTCAGAACGAATCTTGAAGCAGCGGAACCTGACACGACCGAAGAGGACTAATGGGACGAGACCAGCTCTCTGAAAGACTCCTCTAGAAGCCAGGCCTTTCCGTACCTGAAAAGGCCCTGCGGGATGGAGAATTCACCCGAATCCCAAAGCAACGGAGAGTGATCCGACCGCGTTCGGATCTTACTTGTAACAAACGACAAGGAGAACAAGTCCATGAGTTCAGGTGACGCCAGGAAACGATCAATGTGGGAACGAGAGCTAGAACTCCTCCAGGTGTACTTCACATCCGCAGCGTCCAAAACCTCGAACTCCAAGAAATCCATCACCTCTGCAAAGTCTGTCGACCCTGGATCCTGATCACCACGCAAGCTCGGTCGATCCAAAGAGAGGGTAACATTGAAATCGCCTCCTATCAACTATGCGCAGCCAGAAAAAGCACTTCTCACATCCTTCAATTACGACCAAAGTTGTTGCCGCATGGCGGACTGACACGGTTTGTAGACACAGGAGATGGCGAATACAATACCAGAATGAAGGCACTCCAACAACACCGAGAGAACATGGGTTCCCCTCAACTCCGCCCTGGCAATAAACCCGAAGTCCTTCCATGCTATAATCATTCCACCCGCAGAGCCACGCGAATCGCTTGACCTAAACCTAATGAGCGATCCCGTATCAAAAGAGCGTCAGACGACATCTATGACCGAATCCAACTTTGTTTCTTGTAGGAGTACAACATCGCAACCCCACTCGATGAATCTCGAGCCCAAGAACTTTCTCTTTTTAGGGTCGCCCAGACCCCTTACGTTCCAGGACAGGATTCTCATTTGGTAACAGTGGTGGTGCCCCCAAGTCGGACCACTCCCGCCAGCGTAGCCACTTGAGCCTTGCGATCAGACAAAGGAGGAAAATCAACTAGTTGTCTCTTTGAGTGTTTTCTTCTTTTGTACCTCTTACCGGCTTTTCTGTCTCCAGTAGACCCACTAGCTGCCCCTGACCTCTCTGCTTGTAATGCCAGGGCCACGCCCCCTTGATCTAGCGAAACCCTCTCCACCTCTTGAACAAGTAACGCGGGGTGCTCCAGCTCCAGACCATGACGAGCAGAGCCAACATTCGTAGCTGGGAGCCCCAACCCACCCCAGCATGAGCTTGTACTCCATTCGGTTCTCCCCCAGAGCTGGTATCGAGTTAGATGCGGAAGTGTCGGATCCCCTGAGGTATCCGCAATCATCAACCGAGTCATAACCGAACCCACGGATCTGGGACTTAAGAGGAACCAGCCCGCCTGCGAGACCCGCTTGTGATAGTCCAAACCCAACGCCCGAAAGAGAGTTGAAAGCATATGTTGTCCCTCAGCCTTCAATCAAGGGGGCCCAAATGTCTGAGTTGGCACCCCTTCAAGTTCTAGATCCTGCGCCTTCTGAACTGCCTCCTCCAGAAGTTCCTGGACAGCCACCTTGGAACTTGCGACCTCGTTAACCAGAGTAAGTTGTTGTGGGCCCTTCTTGGAATGGGAACCGTTGCCTCTTGCCCCTACGGTAGAAAGGGGATCGTCGCCTTCGATCTCCTGGATGGAAAGGGAACCATCATCGCCGAACCCCGACCATAGTGGCGGCGGCGAGGGATCAAGAAAACACAAATGTAGATGGAAAGAGAAGCGGTCTATGGCTAACACCACCATGGAGATCGGCACAACATCATAGGGGCAATCCACTAGTAGCAAAGTGACTTCAGCGTCAGACCCAGGTTGCATTCCGTCAGCCAAGATCTGAACCATTGATCCCAAATGCCGCAACGGTGACCCCAAACAGGCCACGGAGCGAGAGAGGAACGGCATCCCCCGCACCTGCGCCACTCGCGTGACCGAGCGGTCAACAACCCCATTGGCAAAACGAGGAGTTCTCCACGCTATATTGCCTAAGTCAATCGACGATAGAAGGTGCAACAGCAGTCGTTCCGACAACCCTCTGACACAGCACCTCCACGCTCCCAGCTCAGCCACATCCCTCGTGAACGCATCGCCAAACTAATGCGAGAGCCCCGCCCATACTGTCTGGACCGACATCGAATCCTTCAGCCAAGAACCTATCAAGAAACCATTCTTTAGTGTCATAGAAGAACCTCCGACAACCAACGCATAAGACCTAGATCCCTTGTTGGCATCAGGCCAAGACTTTCAGAGACCCCCCACCGACGAGTCCGATGACCCCATTGCCTTGCGCGCACATCAAACCGGTTTCGCAGAAACGCACACGATTGGCGGTGATGGCTGACCATCCCACACGCGAAGCACCACGAAGGAGATGAGCACGCCGAGGCTAAGTGGCCCATAGGGATGTAAACGGACCGAACCTGAGCGAACCTATATTTTTTAAGTTCGGTTCGTTTATTTAATCGAGCCTAAACTTGTGTTCAGGTTCGATTCGTTTATTTTCGAACCGAATCCGAATCGAACCTCTTTTTAAACGAATCGAACCTAAGCGAGTATCGAACTTAAGAATTCTCTAATAAAAGGGAGTGAAAAGAAGAGAAATGGAAATATATGTGTGTATTTACAGTTAGAATAAATATTCATTTAGTTTTTTTCTTTATCCAACTCATCTTCATCTTTTGAAAAAATTAGATTAATAAGGATTCGTCTCTTTGAAAAAGTATAATTATAATATATTTTATATCTATTCGGATGGGAATAAGGAATAAGAATAATACGGAGATATTCGATAAGTAATGTTTGTACTTGTTCTGATGATTTGAAGATAAAGAAGGGAAAAGTACTAGACCATAGATGATAGATGTTGTAAACACGATGTGACTATTTATTTTTGGATACTTTATACCGAGATAAAACCTAGTTATCCCGTAAATATCTAGTTATCTCTAGACAAAATTCACTTACCTTGGGATAAAAATCATTCATCTCAAAATAAGTCCACTTCTACGGATAAGGATGTGTAAATATATATGTGTATGTTTATCGAGCTTTTAACGAATCGAACCTGAGCGAACCTATGATTTTTAGGTTTGGTTTGTTTATTTAATCGAGCCTAAACTTGTGTTCAAGTTCGGTTCGTTTATTTCCGAACCGAATCTGAATCGAACTTTTAGCGAGCCGAACCTGAGCGAATATCGAACTTGAGAATTTTCTTACACCCCTAGTGGCCCACCTCCCCACATCTGAAGCACCTCCACCTGTGCTTTCTATGTGACACGATCACCCAGGCATCCTCCTCCCCCGACTCCTCCTTTGGGCACTCCCGAACCCCTAACACTCCCGTCGACGCTTTTGAGTTCTCCCAGTCTCAGAAACCCACTTCTACATAGTAACTCCCAAACTAAACTCCCAACGGAGACTCTCTTGCCGCCGTCGCTCACCTGGCTTCTCCATCAATAAAGTTTTCCTCACCGGGGGAGTGTTATGTAGAGTTGTACAGATCAAATTTCATACTCTAAAGATTGTTTTCGAGTCTACAATTCAAGGCAAACATGTGTGTGTTCATGTGTTCAAGAGGTCCCCATATCCATCTTGTTTTTTGGTTCAAGGTTTTCATGTGGACCATAAGGACTCCATAGTAGAGATCACATTCTCTGAATCATTGTGAGCATAGAATTTTCATGTGGAATTGTGGATTCATAAGGACTCAACTCCGAAGTAGAGATTCCATTCTCAGAGCCAGTATGGGGGAGACCATGTTCTCCGACGAGGAGACTTTTAGACTCCATTCTCCAGCGACTATGGACTTTAACGAGGATGTTTATACGATTTTTGTCCAATTCGGCCCTTCTAAGATATGAAGCAGTTACGGGTCAGAGTTCTCTAGGTGGAGACTTATTTCAATTTCAATGACTTTAACAAACATAGTACAGAGCACATGTTCTCCGACGAAGAGACTCGGTTCTGTTCACACTCTAGCCCTTCAGTTCCTCCTCACCAGCACGACATGACAAGCAACGTCCTCAACAGGCAGCCAACAGAGTTTGCGCTTGAGTAGATATTGTCTGTAGTGTCTTTGTATTGTGAGTGAGCGATTTCTTTCTTTTTATCCAAGTTGAGCATTGCATGCTCCAGCTTGAGGGAGAATGGTAGAGTATGTGTCATATGTAGAGATGGGTCATTGGATCCCTCTAGGGTCCAATTACCACATCCACAAGTTTAGTCCCACATCATATGTAAGTGGGACTCAATCGTTCTGGTAGGGCTATATAAGAAGCTCCACACACATTGTAATAGTTGAGAGGGAAAGGAATAACAAAGTATCTGGTCTGTTGAGAGGCATTCTCCCGTGGTTTCATCCCGCTCCTTACAGAGTAGGGTTCCACGTTAAATCCTGGCGTTCTTCATCTTATTTATTAGTTTATCTCGGATACGCTTCCGCACTATCGATTTCTATATCGTGAAATTAAGCTCGAATTTTGGAGTAACCGCATCTTTCAATATTGTCCAAGCCAACAATACATATTCCTAAAAGATGCATGGTCATCTTTAGGCATGCATGCAGAAATTAATTTTCCCTGCTAATGATTTAACATAATGAGGATTTGAAATTGGCAAGAAGTTTTAAGTACCCCTCCAATTATTTGTTTGAGAAGAAAAATCCCTTCATGTCAACATGTTGACATTATCTACAAGAGTAAAATGAAGTCCAGCATTAAGCTTTCTGTACAAAAAAAAATCCAGCTCCTAGCTCGAAAAAACCATAAGAATGATCATGAAGGTACGGGAGCGTGGATAGTCAACTGTTGGATGGTTCAGTAGGCTTTTGTCAAGACATATGGATTCTCATTTTGCACCTCCTAAATCAAAGTAGAGAAAAGAGGAATTTTACCACTTTGTGGCAACTATTTTAGTGAAGGGCTAATACATGGGTGGAGATTCGAGGAATTAATTTAGTGAAGTGAGAATGTAGAAACTTGCTTCCAGGGCGCGGGTACCAATCTCATTTAAAATCAGGGCTTCAATGCAATTTAGGAGCATTGTAAAATATAAATGGATTTAAAAGCCATATAATGTTGACAGGAAACTATATATCTTATTGAGTCCCGGAGGCAGATGTTGTTGACAAGAATATAGATCTTACTGAGCCCTTGATGCAACATGCATGCTGCCCCTATCACAAAGAAGATGAGGCAATTGAGCATTTTGATTTGGGTGTTCTTTTCCCAAAACTGGTTGGGCAAGTGGACATTGTCCTTGATAAAACTTTAAAACTTTAACTGTAAGAACAGGTCTGAAACAGCGGTTATTTGGGGCTTTGCAGTGAAACTGTGGTTGTCAAACCCAATCAAGGCTGAACCCCCATCGAGAACTGACCTTTCGGGCACTCCCTTTCGGGCACTCTTAATTATCTTCAGTGGGGACATAATTACATTCAGAATGTGGTAACAAGTGCAAATAAATTGAGTAGGCTTCAAGAAAATTGTTAGAACTAATGCAACTTTGGGAAGGTTACTACTCTAGCATAATAAGAAAAAATTTTAGCCTACAATGCATGCTGAGATTCAGAATATAACAGTAAGTATATTCAAACATGTCAAACAAATATCCATGATTAGACGCATCTCAACCAGTCAAAATACATGAGGACTTCTGCAGACCATATAGCTATCCGCATCAGATAGTCGTTCTTTGGATTATAAAAAACTATATAGCTAAGCTTGATAGGTGAGCATACCGTTAGTCCTTGATAAATTTTTTCGATAGCTTCGCTAGCAGCACTAGCTTTTAAGATTGCATCTCCTGAGGCACTTGATTCAACATCAAACCCTGAAGCACGCCACCGTGGCAATCCTCCATCCAGCACCCAAATTTTTTCATGGCCAAAAACTCGAAACATCCTTTCATAGTCAGAAAGATAGAAAACATTAGGTTATCTCTATGAACAACTGAATAATATTTAAAACCTATAATATATAAACTGGAAGTATAGATCAAGAAAAATTAACAGTGCAAAACTGCAGGGCATCAGGACATCTTAGCCTCATCAACATATTGACCAAAGAAGTTTGCATCTAACTTACTTCAAACACAACCCGAGACCAAGAGGCATCACACACAACTGATGTAGCCCCAAAAAATCACTAATGTTTCAGATCTATAGAAGATAAAAGATTTGAATTTGAAGCTGAAAGGAACATACTGGTGCCTGCTAAATACAGGCTTAAGATATACGCAGCTGTGTAGTCATTGTTCATTAGCTGCTACTAAGACTACAAATCTTATGCAAGCAAAAGGTGATTATCGTCAAATACAATGTTCTCTGAGTATGCCCTTCAAAACATAGGCAAGAACCATCTAGATATAAAAAATTGTTAAAAAATGGGGTTGAGACCAAAATTTGTTACAGTTTTCTTAACCCCGTACCATCGCATAGCTCATTTTCTGATTAACAAAAAAATCTAAGCAAATGAGGTTTACCACCAAACACGAGCTGCGCTGAATATTCCCTTTCCATCGTAGACAACAATCCCATCTTTGTTTTGAATACCCAGAGCAGAAACAGCAGCAGAGAATCCTTCTTCTGACGGAAGCATGTGAGGCAGCTGAATTAATCACGAACAAATCAATCAAAAATCAAATATAAATTAGGCATGCAGGCAAAAATAGAAGTGCAACGAACAAGCATAACTTAATGATTACTCAGAAACTATGGCGACTAGAATACTTTTTGAGCATTTTTCAGAAGAATGTAACAGCTGAGTGATTCTCCTTCCACCCCATAGATGGTATTAATATGCCTTGCATCCTAATCACCTGACCCAGGTTAAAGAACCGTCGTATGCACCCCATCGTGCTGCATCATACCCCAACAAAACGGGGATCTCGCTGTTCTATTTGTACTCGGGGATATGGATCTGTTGCAACAAGGATCCAGTTGTACGGTAGTAATATATAAACTCCCCTAGGGTTAGGGCCAGTGGTATCCTCTTTATTTTCTTCTTCTATGCATAGTGAAAACCGATCACTGTCACCCAAGGACGTAACCCAGTTATAAGTGAACCGTGTAAATCCGTGTGTCTCCGTGCTTGCGTGATTGATCATGTATGTACGTGCTTCCGTGATTCGCAACAGATGGGCCTACATACTACCTCTTTTAAAATAGTTAGATTAATCATTGTGATGGTGATATTAGAAGCAGATTATGACAGTAAAAAATGAATATATTTGTACTCATTTTTTAAAAGAACCAATAGCATTGGCTCATTATCCGTATCTATCCCTAAATAGAGAGCCCTCACTAATTACTGCAAAAGTAAAAATACATGATGCAACTTTGTATTTGAATGAAATAGCATGATTGTGCCTAAGGCACAAAGAAATCGGGCAAGGGACTTGAATCACAGCACTACCTTGAACATGCCAATCAAGGCCTCAAATTTCAGCGAAATTCAGTCGAATTTCTGTCGAATATCGGCATCCTGTCGAAATCGAAATTCGACCGAAATGGCCGAAATGACCGAAATATGGGGGTCCTAGTACAAAAAATGACCGAAATGACCGAAATTCCGTTCGAATTTCAACCGAAATTCCGTTTTGGTCGATCACCAAAATGGTGACCGAAACAGATATTTAGGGCCTTGATGCCAATCGGGAGAGCTAGCTGCTCCACCACTTCTTGATTACAATAGCTTAGATAACAAGGGGTTTTTTATATAGCCCATTTTAAGTATACATTCTCTTGTCACATTTTGTTATTTATCAGTTATTGAAACTAAAATCCATGAGATGTATGTATCTTGGTCGGGTCTCTTGGACAAAGGGGTGCGTCTTTTAGTTGAAATTTGCTCTTTATATAAAGACACATACATTTGTAAGGAGCTACATAAAATGAATTTTATTTTATTAGCTTTCGGCTAGTTATCCCCTTTTCTCTGTTGGCTTCTCCTTTTTCAAGCCCTCCACTCCTTTTTCTCATTCCCCATTATCCTCCCCACATGGGTAGGTGTGTTCCTCCACTCATCCTATGCATCCCTCTGCATTCTGATGCAAACATCCGCAACCAACGTGTTTCCCATATTCTTCTTACACTCTTACTTTCCCAATCCCAAATCTTCGTGACCGTGTCAATTGGTATATGAGACAAGTTCTTGGATCATTCCCATCATATGACAGTTCACTCTCACTATCTTATTTTAAAAAAAAAATACTCTCCCATCTCTTACTATTTCTATCCTCTTCACATTCTCTCATACTGTTTTCCTTTCTTCTAGCCATTCTCATCCTTTATCCTCCTTTTCCCCACCACTCTCTTGTGTCATTTTCTCTCCGGCTCTTTTCCACTCTCCATCCTTCCCCATCATTTTCCCTTTCCCTTGCAACAAAATCGAATCCCAATATTTTTGCCACCATCTGTTCACCTCTATTTACCCCTCCACACTCTCTCCTTCGCTGCACCATTCCCTGTATAACTCATCTGGATGATAGCTGGGAAATTTCAGTCAAGGTATCGAATCATCTATATTTGAGGAGAGGGTCAAAAAAGAATAAAATTTACAAAGAAGCTCAACGGCAACCCCTCCACCCACTCTCCTTCGGTGCACCATTCCCCTTATAACTCATCCGGATGATAATTGGGAAATTTCAGTCAAGGTCTCGAATCATCTATATTTGAGGAGAGGGTCAAAAAAGATTAAAATTTACAAAGAAGCACAACGGTTACAAGTATAACATGGAAGTCCCTAAATTAGGTTAGAAGTTCAGTTGATACCTCATGATATTTGCAAAAAGGCTCTTCGAAGAACAAAAACCAAGTCTCAAGAGATGAGTTTCTCAAGACGGGAAGAGTTGATGCATCCCATTTGAATTATATATTTTCTAGTTGTTTTGATTTTATTTATCATTTATTGTACGTAAATCCAAGAGATGAAGATTTCTTGATAATATCTCTTGGATAAAAGGGTGAGTCCCTTAGTTGGAGAGGTTCTTTGTATAGAGCCACCCATACCATTGTAAAGGGGCATAATGAATGTGTTGGAGTATTTAGTTATGCGCTACTTGAGTTCTAGGTGGGTAAACGGATCAATCCATGATCCATTTACCACACCCAAGTGTTTAGTCCCACATCTACCTGTGGTGGGACTTGGAGGCTCTTTGGAGGCTATATAAGGAGACCCAGACCTCATGTATCCATTGAGAAAAAGGAATGCAGTATCCGCCCCTTTGAGGGCTTCTCCTGTGGTTTCATCCCGCTCCTTAGGGAGTAGGCTTCCACGTAAAAATCTTTTGTTCCATGTTTACATCTCTTGATTTATGCTATGTTTATCATTCCGCTTCCGCATTCACTATTTTCTAATATGGTATCAAAGCCAGGTTGATTCTCGAAGATTTTTTTGTATTTTTTTAATTCTTGTTCGAGATTCGAGATTTGTTCTAGGGTTTAATTTAAAACCATGATTCTTCAACATGTTGATTCATTGTTCGTTCATAAAGATTGATGTCTTGAAGATCTGTCCAAGAAATTCTAGGGTTTCCCATGAAACCCTAATTAAGATCTCCAGGCCACAGATGGTCGTAGAAGGCATGCGGCATCTTCCAGAGTTTTCAAGCAAGATCTCGCCGAGCTCCCGTATGCAGCTTCCCCAATGCCGCCCAGGCGGCACAATCCTCCTGGCATCTTCAGCCGCGAGCCCTAATCCAGGGCTCCACCTCAAGGCGAGCCCCACCGCAACAGCACCAGGCTACGCACATCCACGTGCCTCCAGCCTCCAGGCACCGCCGTCTTCTCCAAGTGAGGCCCTTTTCACAGCTCCAGTGCACGTTCTGTGTCCTCTCCCACCAGATCCTCCTGCAGCCTCATCACGCCATGTAAGACCTCCAACGTCGCCACATCTCCCTCAGCGTCGCCATATCTCCCTCAGTGTCGCCCTCCCACCATCTCCACGAGAAGCCCTCTAGCGGCACCCCCAATCGAAGCCAATCCCCAGCCGCGCCCAGATGCGAGGTGAGCAACCATCAGTCGTACCCAAGTAGCGCCCTCCTGATCGGCGCGCGTCCTCTCACGACTCCACAGTGGTCCCAGCATCCAGGCCTCCAGAATCAAGACACACACACCCGCCACTGCGTGTGACTCACCGGGGGGCTCTACTCTACAGCTACAAGACTGCGGCGCGTGGGTTCTCGTGCAAGCTGACGCCCAAGCAGGTCGAGCAGATGTTGACGCTGCCGGATGTTCTCCAGGTGACTCCCCCATAGGATCAAACACGATCCTCCACGGTGACTCCACCTTCACGCGATGGCCCTACAGGTGCGGCGGCTCCCACAGGCGACGACAGGTATAGTAGTTCCCCATCAGGGGTGCATATCTTGGAGAGAAGGGTTTCCTTTGGGAACCCTAAATAATCCCCATGAAGCGGGGCCGTATAAAAAAATGGAGTGGGGGTTGCAATGTTCAGGCCCAGTTGGGCCGTGAGTTATCAAAACAAAAAAATCAGGAAGGGGGAGAATGACGTGAGCCCAACCATGTGGACCGATCTATATATTTAAAAAAGTGAGAAAAAGAAAGGAAAAAGGTGCGTATACTTAAAAAAACTGTACATTGTTTGAGAAAGCTGAAAAAAATAGTTGCACGGCTTAAAAAATAAAAAAAGGAAGTCGAGAAAAAAAGAGATGAAACGACCGAAAAATTGATTAAAATAAAAAAAATGAATGATGAAGCCGAAAAATTGTGATCGGCTAATTCATTTTGTTCGTCCTCATCATTGTTGTCTTCTTCCAACTTTGTCGATGTTGATTTTCCAGTAAGTATGGAAGAAAGGTGGAGTATTGTGTAGAGTCTCAGGTCAGATCCAGATTCAGATTCTCTATACCAGTCAGATTTCCAGACTCTACAAGTTCAGATTATTCAGACTCGACGTCAGATGTTTCTGAGTCTCCAGTTTCAGACACGCACATGTATGTAGTCTTTTCAGATGTGCACATGTTTGCCATCTTTTGTAGTGGTCCCCATCATTCTTGTTGTTGTCAGCCAGAGTTTTCATGTGAGCCATAGGGACTCCAGAGTAGAGGACCATTCCCTATGCCATATTGGCAAGGGTTTTCATGTGGTATCATAGGGACTCCAGAGTAGAGTACCATTCACTGTGCCAGATGGGAGAGACCCAGTTCTCCGACGAGGAGACTTTTCAAACTCCATTATCCAGCGATCGTGGACTCCGACGAGGATTGCACTTCCACGGCTTTTTCAGTTCATCCCTTTTAAAAGATGAAGTAGTTGTTCACATGTTGTGGCGAGCCAGAGTACTCCGACGAGGAGACTCATTTCAGTTGCAGTGACTCTGACAGGCGCAGTTCAGAGTACATGCTCTCCGACAAGAAGATTCTTTTGACTTACACTCCATCTCGTTCGTCCTCCTCACCTACACGGCATGAGAAGCAATGTCCTCGACAGCAGCTGACAGTTGTACGTGTTGAGTTGATATTGTTTGTAGTGTCATGTAGCATGAGTTGAGTTTCTTTCTGTTTATCCACGCTAAGCATTGCATGCTCCAGCTTGAGGGGGAGTGTTGGAGTATTTAGTTATGCGCTACTTGAGTTGTAGGTGGTTAAATGGATCAATCCAAGATCCATTTACCACACCAAAGTGTTTAGTCCCACATCTACCAGTGGTGGGACTTGGAGGCTCTGTGGAGACTATATAAGGAGCCCCATACCTCTTGTATCCATTGAGAAAAAGGAATGCAATACCCGCCCCTTTGAGGACTTCTCCTGCGGTTTCATACTGCTCCTTAGGGAGTAGGGTTCCACGTAAAAATCTTTTGTTCCATGTTTACATTTCTTGATTTATGCTATGTTTATCATTCCGCTTTTGGATTCTCTATTTTCTAACAGAATGAACTTCCCATTAATTGGACTTAGGTCGGTTCCCCCTTTTGTTTATTGGTTTATTTCTTTCTCAAAACCTCCACTTATTTTTTCAATCTCCGTTCTCCTCGTGCATCTTAGCATGTTTCTCCGCTCATCATCCCAAGCATTTCTGCACGTTCCTGCTGAAAACCCCATGCAAACGACACCTCTCAGACTCCCGCTTTTATTGTAGAGCTAAAGAGAATACAAGGGGCATTGTGAGATCGTCCTCTCACCACATCGGCGTAGTAAGCACCCAAGCAGGAGACATGCGATCTTATAGATTGTCTGGTGGTACTTTTCTCACCCATCAAGCATTTCATACTAACTTTATCCGCTTAATATATAATCCATATGGTATTAAACTAAAAAACTATTAGACTACAGAACTAACATACTCCACTCTGATGGCTTAAGCTCACTCTGGTATTCGACTTTGTCCTTGGTTCAGAACCTTCCCGAGAAAAAACTTTCAGTGGACTTATGGGCCCTAGAGTGAACCAGACAATGCAGTCGTCAACCCTATGTTGGGGAAACTTCCAATGACAGAAGTTTCACTTCAAGGACACATTACATTCCTGACTCTCAATAATTCAATTCAATCTTATCTACTCATAAAAGAATTGATCATCACTCTTTTCAATAACTCATTTTGTGAGTACCATTGTAAAGCTCAATGAGCTATAAAGTTGGCTGTCAATCTTCAACTTCAAGGAATGTCCTCAACATAGAGAATAGGCTACAGCATATGCAGATGGTATTGCCAGCACCTAAATACCCAAATTTTTTATTTAGAATAACAAAATTCAGCAACTGAAAATAATGCAAGCGGGTGGATCCATGATGGCAAATTCAACTCTTTGTTATGGGTTTTACAATTACAAAGGATTTGCCTTGTAGACACAGGTTGTGTTAGATTTAATCAGTGTTGCAATAATTGGCCGACTATTTGGTCCGACTATGAGGTGTGTGGGTCTCGACTGAATAACCTTTAGTCAGCCAAAAGTCAAGCTAACCGAATAGTCGGTTTGATTATTCGGCCAACCAGCCGACTATTCGGTTGATCGGTAGTTAACTGCTGGAAATTTTTTTTTTTAATTATCAAGAATTACCGATTGTCATGATATTATAAAATGCCAAAGCTCTGTATATGTAGGTTTTTAATGATACTTTTATCTTGGATTCTTGTTGATTGATGATAATATATGTATAAATATATAAGAAGGGGAAAATGGGACTGCCCCTTGGGGGGTCTAACTTGCTTCACCCACCCCATTTTTCCTATTTTTTCTTTATTTTGAAAAATACTTCCTTGGATTTTCATCATTATATCCCTATATTATGGTGTGAAACAAAGACTCCTACAGCCTCCATCTGGACGAGGTCGATTTCAACAATTCTATGACCGTTAATTGACCGTCTGGATGGAGGTCGTAAGATCTCTGTTTTGCACGAAATTTGAATGACACAATATAGGGATATAGTGATGAATTTCCGTGGATCAATTTTCCAAAAAAATAAAATGGGAAAATGGGGTGGGGAGTCAAGTTAGTTCCCCCAGCGGGAAGTCCCATTTTACCCATATAAGAATAAATGTATTACAAGTCACTTTTAAATTAAAATTATTAAAAAAATACAAATTGAATTTCTGAATAGTCACCCGAATACCGCTTATTCTCTATTCAGTGATCTCTCTGACTGAATACAGAAAACTGACTTCTACAATACTGGATTTGATTGAGCTCATTAACCAAATTTGTGGTGACAAAATATGAGCTCACTCACCCCAATAAGGCAACTCATATATATAACTTTTTGTGTGTTGTTGCCTATGCATTTTTAAGGTATCATGTGTATATTATTATTTTGTGTTGCAAAGGGAAGAACACTCCTGATAGATGTCATATTGTAAAATATAAATTATCAAGTGAAATTTGAAACAAAAAAGTTCATGACTAAAAGGAAACAACAAAATTTATTTCATTTACAAGGAGTGCTAGAAACAATGGGAGAGATAAATGAGCTTAAATACAATTTTATATCAAATTATACTTATAATTTTAATACTTTGAAAGTGATTCGATAAAATGTATAAAAGAAACTAAAAAAGAGGGAGGTAGGACTCGAACATTGGTCTCTAAAATAATAACCATATTACTCTACCACTTAACCATTTAATGGCTTTACAATCTTTCTCCTACGCACTACATTTATTACATTTAAGGAGGGGTCATATTAGAAAATTTAGGCATTGCACAAATGAAATGAAATAACCAAGGATGGACCATGGTTCCCCCATCGTATATGTTAGTTCCGCCCCTGTGTGCATGGAAATTACCACATTAGATAAAAGAAGGAAAATATAGTGACGTAATTGAGTGAATCAATGGGACACGATACTACTGAATAGACAACAGGCCTGTCAACAAGGGACGTGAAGGGTGACAAACAAACTAGCACAAAATTACGCATGAGCAGGTCTAGCTTGGAGCTAAAGGGCATGCATCGGACAGTATGGAAAACTCTGAATTGTAAAGTGTGTCCAATAAAGTACGGAGGGATGGCACAAAGCATCGCTGAGATAAGTAATAATGAATAAAAAATATATATGTTTGAAGAGCAAATGGGGCAATGATGCAGTCAGAGGTCTGAATACAAAATATACACAATCACCAGAATTGAAATCCAGCTACAAAAAGCACTAACTCTGCAGTGCCACCTGCATTTTCTGAACTTCAGAATTTTGATAAATCTAGTTTGATGTACATAAAATTGGTGAAGCCTTCTCCCACTGTAAGTAGGGTTGGCTACATGGATTCTTGCTCAAATCCATATTGAAAGATTCGAGTATTTTTTACGTTGATTGTCGACTACCTAACGCAACCCCCACAAGGGGGGATTTGAACCCTGGTCTTTTGGATGGTAGGCATATTGCACTACCACCAAACCATTTAAGTGGGTACTAGTTTGATGTACATAACTTAGGAAATTTTCAACTGCATATTAAGGTAAACAAATTTGAGACTCCATAGTAGGGTCACTCTTTTATTGGGAAAAGGTAATTGGGTCTAGTGATTCCATGATAAAATAGTTTGAATTAATTGGAGAAGTTTCCCTTCCATTCTTTCTACCTATGACATTCTACCCATCCCCTTCAGCACTGGGCCTATAACCAAACATATACATGAATGTATTTTCAAAACTCAAAACTAAAAAATGGAGAAAAAGCAAAAGACCACTAGAAAAGCATGTCTTACATTGCTGTTCTTGTCTGATATCCCATCGACGTCAAAGAAAAGAGCACCAGGAATGTGAGCCATCTGTATGAGAAATTACACAAGTAAAGCAACAAAAAACGGGTATAACACTTTTGCAACAGCTTTATAGGTATCCGATATCCCACTTCTGAAAAGTGGTCTACTGGTTTTACAAAAGAAACTATTGAAAAATACAATTATCACACAACTAGAATTAAACGAATGAACCATAGGGAAGATAACAAGCTTGTGTACTTCTAACCTAAAAGAAAATTAGCATATCATCCAGTATGATGTATATATAATAGTAAGGATTTCCAAAATCAAAGATTTGTGTAGATTAAGATTTCGAAGACTTATATAATGCAACTCAAAATAGATGCTTCTAAAGATATAATACTTTGTTGCCTTTGTAAACCTTGAAGCAAGTTAGATAGTGCCGGCTCAAGAAGGGGGAATAGGTGTACCATGTGGAAGAATGATTTCTGGGCGTAACTGCTTCTTAAGAAAACTCTATTAGTTTTCAAAATTCTAAACTGCTGCTTTAGGTCAACAAAGAAACCTAAATCAACAACTTCCAGTGGTTACAAAATTCAAGTGACTGGATATGTCTCCAAGTAACTGCATGAATCCGACGTCTAATGAATGTGTCTTCTCCAGGATTAGAAGGGATATTCCGTCAAAATAAGAAAGCATTCTTGTGATGAGCAATCAGACACTACAACAGTATGTTTGCAGGGTTCCGTAATTCGTCATCACGCTGAACAAAAAGTTTTTCAATAGAGGACTTTTATAGGCCCTTCTACATACACCCTCGGACTTTCCTCCTAACTCCTATCAGCTGTATTTTCAAGCAGGCTACAACCTTTAGCATAAATAATAAAATATCATGAGCAATGGAGACTCTCTAAAAAAGGAAAATAATGGCGTAAACCTGAAATTCTTGAATTGGATTTCTCTGTTCATTAGGAAGATACCATGAAGCATCCAACACCTACATGGAAATAATATCAACAAAAGCAAACTCAATAGATAGTACATGAGAATATATCACTTTTGATGCGATGTCAGTGCCATAAATGATCTTGGTTATATTCCAATTAATCTGGATATATTTCAGTGGACAACAGAATGCTGAAAAAGTAGTTTAATAAAATTTACAAGAACACTAAGAGCTAAACAATTTTAAGAAAATCTTTATCATGTGATTTCCATTTCCGAAGAAATATTAGAGAGTTCCCTATACATTAAATAGCTCAATCCTATGGAATATGATGGCACTTGATATGGAGGATTTTTTTATTTTTTTTGAAAAGTCAGGCCACTATAGGTTAGTGGTCAACCATAAATTTCAATTAAAGAAAGAATTGCAACTCCCCTTCCAAATTAATCCAGTATGACACGGAATGGATCACATTCTCAACATATGACGTGGGCAATCTTCTGCAAAATGCTCAATTGGTTGATGAACCGCTGAGAATTCAAGCTCAAATCCGAAAGCAAGGGAACACCCTCACGATTGACCTAAACAAGCTCCATCGTGGCAAGACATTCCGAGCCATAAATATCAAGGCTTCACACATTCTTTTGAAATTCACATGTGTAGTACAAGGATGGGACTGCCTTGACCACCACAAGGTTCTTCGTTTCTAGATCACTGGCATCCCCACAACTGAGACAAGATCTATGACCAATAACGTAACCATCAAGTTAAACAACATGTACCTAGCACACACGATGTTGTAGCTCTTCCTAGTGAATCTTGTTAATCATATGTGACATAACATGAGGCACACAATGTAATGCGGAAGAGAGTTAGAGTGAGAAAGAAAATAGTGGATGGGAGGAAGAAGGAGAAGATGCCTCTCTTGTATAGAATTATGGTGGAGAAGCACAGAGACACACGAGAAGAGATGGGGGGAAGATAAGTGGATAAAACTACAAATTTTCAAGGACTCTCAATTTAAAAACAAAATCATCTAATACTATTTTTAGAGGCATCCATTAATCTCAATTTATTTTTAAACAAAAAAAAATAAAATCTGAATGGACTCAAGCTGCACAAATAAAGAAAAATGACAATACCTAATTTAACCCTAATCTTTCATTTCGTGTTGCATTAATTTTTCTATGCTTCAAAAAACTCATTTCATGATGAGTTGATGGATCTTTGGGCATGGTACGAGAAGATTTGATTCTGTGTCTTCAAATACATGATAGAAAAATAAATGTGACACATGTAGGCAGGCCGATGTTGATGTACCGATCCCCCTAAAATTGTCATGGACTTGCATTGGGTTGTGGTTGAAGAATAAAAGTGGTGCTTGCAATGATTATATCGTGGATCTTGAAGTGGCCATGGAAGGCATAGAACGGGAGATCAAGGCAATGAGAACTGTTGCGAATTCCTTTTACATTAGGCCCTTTATAAGATGGACCGTGCACTCTTCTCTCTTGTTGGATACCTTTCCTCATCTCAACAACTTTTTTGAATTTTTTTGAACCAAAGGGCACTTGCAATTTTTCTACCTCTTCATTCCGATTCCAACAACTCGCATTTAAGTTTTCTATAAATTCAATCTTTATATAAAGAGGTTTTGGGTTAGGTATATCTTCGCAAATTTCTCATGATACTATTCTCTTCTTTTTTTGGTAGGGCTCTTTTCCCGTGCGAAATGAGTCCCAACCTACTAGATCTCAAGCCAACGATGAAGCGACAAGTCCAGTCTTCCAGATGTATGAACAGTGCATCGAGTGGCACCATGCGACATGGGGCGATCAGAAGCCTGCCAATTGAAGCCACGACAGTCATCTAAGGAGAGTAAGCTCAAAGCCTCAACTATTGGGAAAAAGATTCAATTCACTATTCCAAAGAACTCTAGGACTCTCTTATATAGAGGAGAGATCCATGGGTAAATTACATAAGATGGAAAAGGTAAATATAACCTATGAAAATGATACATATAGTTAATAATATCTCTACACTCCCTCAAGATAGAGCATATCCAAGGTAACAACCTCTAATGTAATTTACCCAAGGCTATTCTCCTATATAAGAGAGCCCTAGGGTCTCTATGAAGTCATCTGATTTTATTATTTCCATGTGGTATCAGAGTGACGGTCCTACACCGAAGCCCTGACCTAAAATCCGCTCCCCATCTTCAACCCTAGGATTCTCGGCACCGCCCCACCTTCTCACACCGCCACCCCACCTTCCAGGGACGCTACCCAGTCGCCTGGGTTGCTGCTCGCACCACTTGTGTCATCGCCCCACCATCCAGGGGAGTCATCCAGCAGCCTGGATTGTTGCCCAGCCACCAGTGGCCTACGTTGTGTTTCCTAAGGGCTCCTAGCCCCTCTCGAAGGTGCTGCTAAGGAGGATCGACGGCCCTGGGAATATCCAACGCCCTCTCGTGTACCTTGTAGGGCATTCAGGCCCTCTCCAAGCCGCAACACCGGTCTGATTTGACCATAAAACGGTCCAATTCTGATCGGAAAACATGATTTCAGACCTATAAATCACGTCTTCCGGCTCTAGCACGCACCGAGGAATGATGAGGACGGTAGTATAAGTCTACACGTACGACCAATCATTTACATGATCGTGTAGGCATCATTTTTCTATGATTTATCCTCAGTCGAGTTCTGTCGTGATTTCTCTTTTTCATCATGTCAGAAAGCAAGGGTGATTTACCGGTGTCTCCAAGGGTCCAGCTCCCATTGTAAAGATGGATGGGACCAAGTACGCGTTATGATCTATACAGTTTCTCAACCTCATGCAGTGTAGCAACAAAGTGCATATTCTGATATAGCCAGAGCCAGCAGATAAGACTGGAGAACATGCTTCATGGAAGCAAGACGATGCTTATGCTCATATTTCATTCTCCGGGACACTCACCACGGAGATTGCAATTGACATTGTTAATAACCCCATGACCAAGGCCATGTGGGATATCTTTGTGCCATATATGGTCAAGCGAAGAATGAAAGCAAGATGATGACGATGAAGAATGGATGAAGAAGATGATGATGATCATGAGGATTGAATCCATTGACTTGTGGCACTTGTCTCACTTTCCATTTTTATTATTTTTTTGGGGTATGATGTATATGTTTTTTATTTTTGAACATTTGCTCGCTTATGTACCAAACGTTTTGTTCTTAACTTACTTCATTTTTCTTCTCTTGCTGTAATTTTTTAAGCTCTTAACAATATTAAAATTGCTAAATTTATAAATATAAATGAGAGTATATGCGATAAAATATTGATTTATAATTTTAAAATAAATAAATAAAAATCAAAACTAACTAATGCCCGACTAAATCCGATTACTCTCCCAATTGTTGATTAATCCTTAGTCAGTGACCCTGCCGACCGAATACCGAATGTCGACTTCTGCAACCTTTGTCTTATGTTGTTTTGATGAATAGCAATCAGGATGGGTGTTTCTTCAGCCATAGAGAGGGGTCAGCAGAGTTGCCAGGTACACCATTGTTATTTTTCACTTTTGTTGATACCCTGACAAGAATGGTTGCCAAAGCACATGAGGGTTTTTTTTACTTGTTTTGTGGTGAACAAGATTATTGTGACAATCCTTCAATATGTTGATAATAATGTTTCCATCATGGAGGGAGATGTGGGATTTGTGGAGGGAGTCAACAATGTGCTTAATCTGTTTAAGAGGATCTATGGCCTGCAGATCAACCTTGTTAAGTCCGCTTTTGCTCCTTTTGGGATGTATAAGGAGGAGGTAGAGAGATACGGGCTATCCTTCAGACACAAAGGGGGCACTCCCCTTTCCCTATGTTGGCTTGCCTTTGGTGGAGGTATATTGAAGCAGACGAATTGGTCACATGTGCTTGAGAAGATGAAGAGGGAGTTGGCTAGTTGGTGTATGGCTTCTCTGTCGAGGGATGGTTGTTTGGTTCTGCTAAAGGAGGTGTTATCATCTATTACAGTTTTTTCCTTTATGTGTGCATGTTACATGCTAAGGTGAGGGAGAGAATGGATGCACTTATGTGGATATTTTTCTGGACCTTTGAGAGAGATGGTCGGGGAATGCTTTTGGTAGGCGGGAAGACCTTGTTGCACATGAAGGAGGGTGACAGCCTCGGAATTCTAGGTTTGGAGGAAATAAATGGCACTCTCATGACTAAGTGGGTCACTCGCATATGGGGGTGGATCTGACCTCTTGTGCATATTGGAACGCTCTATTTATGGGATCTTTATGGACTATCTGCTTAGTCAGTTTCTTTCGTGTGATCCCGCTCATGAAGCTAGTTTTGGGTGGTAGGCGAGGGTTTCACTTTTGAAGAACTGATGATTGGACATGTCAGGGCACACTTACATCTAGATTCCATGACCTTCTGCTTTGGCATCTAATGTGAATGCATGGTGAGGGAGTATAGGGAGATTGGTGGTTAGCTTTCTCGTATTCATGATGCTTTGACCGATCAGCGATTTGTAGAGCTTCTATTACTTCTAGAGACCTCTCCTGTGATTGGGAACTTTTTGATACAGTGGACCACCGGGCATGGACAAATGGACGTTCACGATGAAGAAGGCAAGCATGGTCTTTTACTCTACAACAATCTTTGACCATGGGATTGCTTCAGATCCTTTCAGACACATATGGCGCATGGCAGTGGAAAATTCCATTTATGCTTCGGTTCTTCACTCGATTCATGCAATAGGATTGGTTGACAACTAATGAGTGAGGGGCCAATTTTTCTCAGGCACTGTGAGTGTCTGCGAATGCTAATAAACAATAGAAGAGGACACAGAGCATCTCTTCTTGGGATGTCATGTTTCGATAGAGGTCTGGTTTGCAGCATGCATTGATGTGATGTAGGATGCCCTTTGGGACTCCTTTCATGGGTTTGGAGGGGGCAACAATTCCATTAAGATTTAGGTTGCGGCTATCCTCTAGTCATTATGGCTAGCATGGAATTGAGTTATATTTCAGGGACAAAGAATGTATATGGAGAATGTTTTAATCGCGGAAAAAATCTATGGGACTTTTGGTCCTTGTAACTATTTTGAGTTTATTAATATATATAGAATCCCTTTTCCTTTTCACAAAAAAAATATTATGAAAAGGCCCCAGTAACTTCCGTGAGTTGTAAGTTGCTAAATGGATGCCAGACATTATCATACTTACATGTTCACGTGTAAGAACGCATCCTAACCTTAAATACCAAGGCTTCGTCGTATTAAGTTGAGAGTTATAGTTGTTTGCAGTGATGTATTCAAGGTAATCCTACTAAGCGTATTGATTTAAACACAAACAATAAAATATAGCTTGTAAATTCACCTTGAGATCGGGTTCCTTGAGATTGGCATGCAACCATTCGATCGACACCACTGGCTCTTTGACCGTAAAAGTTGTCGTCTCCCCGGCTGAACTCACGATGCATTTCACGAGCCCTAAACCCGGTCTAGCAAAAGCTGGTACCCCATAATTACCATAAGATACAGCGCCCTGTTAAGAAACGATTACGATTTTAACCAAAACAGGAACAATGTAACAGAGCTTCAACATAACATCCCTGCTAATCATACGTTCAAAGACAGAGTGAATGAGTGAGTGAGAAAGACCCACAATGGGCACAGGGGACAACATGGCGTGATCGATGGAACCCATTCCCAAAATTCGACTTCTTGAACGAAGAGTAAAAAAAGGGGGTCGAGCTTGCCTTGTGGTGAGGACTGTAAGGTGCTAAACCTTGTTGCCGGGGAAGGGGTCGGAGGCCATAGAGGGACCGGAAGGCGCCCGAGAGCGGGCGGAGGGATTGGAGTCGAGGAAGTGCCGATCCCAAAAGGGTTGACAACGCCATTGGATGAAAATCCAGACGGCGATCTCTGCTGTTGCTGCGGTGGCGGCGGCGGAGTAGAGGAAGTAGGGGAGAAGCCTTGCAATTGGGAAGGATTTTAGTAATGTGCTGATGACAAAGAAGGAGATGTGGTATGATGTAAGGGCGAATTATTATTCTACAAATATTCTCCATTGCTATATTTTTAAAATGTTGATTATACTTATTTGGTATTTGGGTTGCGGAATCCTTATGTGAACTTGGATGGTTGCGAGGGTTGGAATAAGAATTATAATGTGATGTCACATTGATTTGTGATAAAATTTTAATTAGGAACTCGAGGTAAATTGGTAACCAGATAAACTGAGTTCCCTACTTTACTTGTTTGATAAAGATATTTTTAGAAGTAGATAAATCAAGTTCTTCTAAAATTGATAAGATATTTTGAATAAAAATAATAAGGTAATAAAATATAAAAAATATGTATCATGTAACTTGCACAAATAAAAATGATAAAGATATTAAGATTAGATAAATTAAGTTTTTCCATATCTCTTTAGAATAGTGTATAGAATTTGGGTGGTTAAATTTGCCCAACATATCAATAAATTAATTATGCTTATGTTGAATACACATATCATTAGCCCTATTCTATGTAGGGATAGAAATAAAATTAATGTCATCAGAGGGTATGGTTAGAAATTTTTGACAAAAATTAGCATTTATCCACAAATGATTTGACAATTGATAAGCTCATGGTACCCACAATAGCCAAATCATTCATTAATAACACAACATTCAACGAACTTATGTGATTTTTGAAATGACATAACCATCACATACAATTACGAAATGGCATAACACAACATTCAATGATCTTGTGTGGTTTTCAAAATGGCATAGCCATCACATACAATTACGGCATGACATAGTCCACTTAGCAAATGAGTTGCCAAGTGTATAGTGGTATATGATCCCCACACACCCCTCCATGCCCCTTTTTCCTGCAAACATAATTTCTTCCACAATCTCAAGAACTCTCTCCCTCACAAACTCTTTGGGAGCGTTTGATTCGGGAATAAGTAATAATAAGGGTGAGGAATAAGGTGGAATAAGATATTATTCGTGTTCGACTGGAAAGATAGGAGCAAGGAGAATAATGTGGATTAAGGTAAGTTTTGTCACTTTTATATATGTATTTTTCCTACTTTTTTATGAAGATATGTTATGTTATTGGTATAGTATAGACATATTTTCATGAAGCTATCATGTTTCGATGAGTCTTTTTTCATGTATAGTATTGATATATTATAAAAGAAAAATATTTATATGAACAAATGACAGGTTATTGTTATGTGAATGCCATTTACTTATTCACAAACCTCATGTGGAGCTAATAGTTTTCATTTCCTATCTCATGGAAAACCCTTTTTCACTCCTAGTAACATTATCCCCTGCGAGGGGTATTATGTTACTATATGAATAAAAAATAATGAAAAATGGCAAAGCCTTCTTCTATTATAAGTAGGGTCGGTTAAATGGATTCTTACTCAAATCCATGTTGAAAGATTCGAGTATTTTTTACACTGGTTGTCTATACCTAACACAATCTCCGCAAGGGTGGATTTGAACCCTGGTTTTTTAGGTGGTGCACACATTGCACTTATCATCACACCACCAGACCATTTAAGTGGATCTTTTGGACGGTAGGCACATTGCATTATGTTATTATAGGAATGTGAAAAAAATTATCCATGCCAAGTAAATGCAAATAAATCTTGGAATGCTATTTTTTGTACCATTCATGTTGAAATAAAATGTCATTATTACTATTGTTATGAATTTCCCATAGTTCATGTTAAATAATCATTCACAGTTGTTAAGGAAATATGAATATTTTTTACAATAAAAATGTGAAATATTTATAAATATTCTTTGAATGTAAGTTAAATTATAGTATAAATATCATTTGAATAATTTTTTATTATAAATATTATTAAGTGTTTCTGATTGATGGCCTAAAAAATAGTTGATATTGTTGCTACTTGTGTTTCTTAGGTCGAAGAACCTATCACAATTATGAAGTAGGATATGAAGGTGGATAAACTAAAAAAGAGAGTAGATCTTATTCTAGCAGATGCACCTACTTGTTGTCAAAGATATAAAACATAATCAAATACAAATGAGGGTAATTTACACTAAAAATAATGTGTAAATAGCTTACGAACGAGCTATTTCAGTTATAATGATGCAATTACACGTTGAGGAAATTAAATTAGTTCAATTAAATATAATATTGGATCTTTTTCCATGCAAATTGATGAGAAGTCAATATTCAAGATAATGGAGATCAAGACGAAGAAAAAGAAAGTGAGGAAAAAATAAGACAATATTGAACAGGAAGCAGTGGATGATGAAGAAAGTGTGGAACAATATGTAAAAATAGATCGATCACTTATTATCCAGCAACTTACGCAAAATGCATTTAAAGTTATGTTTGATGAGGACAACCATAAAGTCATGTTGAATGGTTAACAATCACAATGTACTCGAGGATTTATGCAATTGATTCATCTTACATTATTCCATGTGATTGTTGTGTATCAAAGTGTCCACATGACCACCGAGCACATACAGTTATCTTCAAAGTTTTATTTATAGAAGCCTTTTGTTTTGCATACAATCAATTTTCCCATCTACTTCATGATCATAAATTTTAGTATGTGTGACTCGTATATATAAAATACAATATATAGGTTGGGTATCAAGTTCTCATACGAATCCAGCCTCGATACCATTTGGAATATAACTTTCGGTCTTATTCTCCAAAACTTTCATTCACTTCTTTTTATATTTCAGATATGTTTTCAAGTGAATCATATAGTCTATTACACAATATTCATTTAAACCTTTCCAACGGTACCAAGAACATCAACATCCGACATCACATGAGAGAGATATGGCTATTTTACAATTGTGGGTCGGTAAATAGACTCGTATCTGAACATGTGTTTGTTTAACCGAACGCCAGTAAAAAAGGGAGCTGGACATGGGTCTAGGCAACCAGAACTTATTCTCCATACTCAAGTCGTTGTAGCTTCGCTCCAAAGATCACTGGAGAGCTGTTGGACCACCGTCGAAGGTTGGCAGAGTGATCCAATCGTGAAACCGAGGGCACCAGCTCGAAGAGCTTATCATCGAGGACTTGTTTCTCAAGTTTGCAAGATATAATTTCCCATTTCTTACTACCGTTTTTCGCGTTTTTGTTCATCTAAGTTAGATTTCAATTTCGTCACCAATTCATGTTGTTTTCACGATGAATTGTGCATGTGGGGCTTTGGTAACAGTGTAAATGTCACCTACACGTTATAGATCATGCATGCATGTTGATTTGATGTTGAGATGGTTGTGGCACCGGCATGCACGTGGAAGAACAACTGAGTCGAGTCAAAGAATGCTTAGGGGTTGTGTGTGCACGCATAGCGTGCTTACGGAGCCGAATATCTGCGGGAGGTTGCGTGCATGCGTGTAAGGGTGTTGTTAGAGAATGTAATAGGTGGGTAATTGGATCTCACCAAGATCCAATTACCCCACTCAAGTTTAGTCCCACATGGAAGAGCGGTGGGACTCCGGTCTGTCTGAGGGGATATATAAGGTGCCTCTTGAAGGATATGGTGAGATCCATAAGCGTATCACGGAAACGTGAGGATCGCATCGTATGCGATCAGGAGCGACTAGTCGCACTAGTTGCTCGATACAACGAAAATTAAAATTTTTTTCATTTGACGAAACCACATGATCCAAGAACGCTTCTCGGATCATTTCGTCTAAGCCACAAACAAGTAATAGGATTACCTCTTGAAGCGTGGTTGTGATCAAGTCTCTAAATAAAGAGACCTCTTGTCTCAAGTCCGATCTGACGGAGGAGACGCTTGCGAGCGCATGGATGAGGCACGTGCTTCTTGCAATCCATGTTGATAATTCAAGCCACGTATCTCCTGATCTCGACAAACGAGATACGACGTCTTCTTTATGAGAAAGACACGCCGAAGTAGATGGAGATCCACGAGCAACCGATCGGGCAGCATAACGACGACGTTGCAGCGATGGAGAATCCCTCTAGGGCATCCATGTTGGACGAACACACGAGAGAGAGAGAGAGTAGGCATGTAGAGAGAGAGAGACTTTGTTGTTTTCTGTTGTTGTTGTAACCAAGAAGAGCAAGGGATGCCTCTCCTTTTATAATATTTTCGTATTCATGGATCTCAATCCATGAGACAACACAAATCCAATGGCTTACATTGATTTGTGTTTCTTTTAATGGCCAAGATTTTGTTGGTAAAAAACCAACAACAATTAATTTTAATTTAGATTAAATATATATATTGATAAATCAATATGATTTAATCTCAAATTAAATCAATCAAGCATGGAGATTTATGGAATGAAGATTGCCTCCTTCCATAATATGGGATTTGGTGGCAATCTCATGTAATCTCATGAGATCTCATAAGATCTCATAAGATTACATTCTTCCATGAAAATCTCCAAGATTTACAACAACACTTGTTGTAAATTATTCTACAAAAATAATTCATAATTATTTTGTGAATATTGCAATCTTACCATTGAAAAATTGTGAATCACATTCACAACCCAAAATAAAATGTAAATTACATTTTCAATCAATTGTCCAATGTGAATCCAATTCACCTCGACATTTAATTAACAAATGTAAGTTACAAATAGCTCTTTCTTATATATTATAAATCACATTTATAATATATATGATTAATATGGATATTGCTATCCACATTATTCATATCCATGATAATTAAGTCACATTTAATCATCTTGGATATCTATTCTCATGTTCTCAAATAATATGAATCACATTCACATTATTCACATCTTTGATAATTAAATCACATTTAATTATCTTAGATAACTCTCCTTATAATATGAATTAAATTCATAGTATTCATGATAATTAAATCACATTTAATTGTCAATTTTCTCAATGCTCGGATACACATATCAACAATGAAATTATCCATGAACTCTTTCAAGGATAATGCGTTTTCTCCACGGATACTTGGAGATAAGGACAGGGTGATTGTATTGTTCCACGTATAGTGACTTGGATATTGAGATCATATCTCAATTCCAGATCTCGGGCCTCCCATAGATTCTTGATTAAATCAAGATCGTAAATCTAATCTTCTCATTGCATCTGAATCACATTCAGATCAATGTCTAACATTTGGACCAAGATCAGATTACTTCTCTGCTAAGAGGAGTCACTAAAATCCAGACCTGTTTCATCACTCGTTAGGAATGGAAGCGTCATGGTTATACAATCTTTTATGATTACATCACCCTCAGGCATTCCCAACACATGTACATCCTCCATACTGGAAGACTCAAAATAAACCTGAAGTATTAGATCAACTTTATACTGTCTACTTCAGGTTTTTATTAGTAAGTTTCTCATTTGATCATTGGGAGTCGGTATTGATCATATACTTTCCAAAAGCATATACCTAGGTCTTGATCATATACTTTCCAAAAGTATATATCAAACCTACAAATTTAGTCAAGCTTCCAAAGCGAGACGACCGTGCGCGGAATTTGATTCTTCCCAATATTTCATGAGTGAGCTCATGTCTTTCGGTTCAATAACTGAACCTATATGATCCCTTTAAGAGATCGTATTACTCATATGCCCTTGCATGTACACCAGCGCACCGGTGTATAGACCTTGATTAGGTTATCAACCTATTGGTCTGTCAAATGCACATAAGACATATTGTAATACATTTGTCTTTGATCAGAGGATGTGTGCCTGTATCGTGACAGTATACGATATAAGACTTTGGTTATCTCGATCTCGTTAAGTCAACTCTTTGATCTAACTAATCTGACACCTCCGAATCTCTATTCCTATGTAGAGGACCTACATTAAGAGGTCGGTCAGATATCAGCCTAACTGAGAAAGGATTTCCATCTTCTACTCAGGCTGGAGATCATCTCTTAACAATCATTTGATGGTGCTCGATGAGTCCTCAATCTATCTCTTTAGATATTCATCCAAGCATCAGCCTCTATGATTCAATTATAGAATTAACAGCTGTGTGATCATTAAGATGGCCACGGTACATAACCCTGATTGTACCAAGGGGCCTATTATGCAAATTATTTATTATTCATTTCAGATCAGGGAATGATATTTGCAATAACATTTATTGCATAATGGCTCGCCGTGGGCTCGCATGTCCAACACCCCTCACCCCCTGTACTCATTGAGAATTCTAATAGAATATCCAGATCCTTTGAGGGCTTCTCTCGTGGTTTCATCCCGCTCCTTAGGGAGTAGGGTTCCATGTAAAATGCTTGTTCTTCATGTTTATATTTCTCATTTTATCAATTTTGCTTCCGCATTTCATATTTTCAACATGATAACAGAGCAGTTGATTCTGCGGGTTCGATTCCAAGCTTTGGGAACATGGTATTCAAGTGTTGTACACATTATCGGGTTCATATTGGAACCCTATTTCCAATCATCAAGACTTCATGCTCCATATTAGTTCTCGAAGAAGGAAGATACTCAAGAGAATTTTAGGGATTCCGAAACCCATAATCTCCAGCAATGATCTCATCTTAGTGATCCAGAAGCAGCCCACCTGCTGCAAAACTCCAATCATATGGCTTCGATGCTTTAATCGCACCTCTCCTACATGCGGCTTCGATGGAAAACCCTAGATTAGGAGCAGATGCCCACGACGCCACGCCATAAGCATTCCTTCCGCTGCCCGAACCCTAGTTGTAACGCAGGAGTTGCACCTCTCCAAGTTCACTTCCTTATCGGGCGTCCACAACCACATCTTCCCCTTTGAGGTTGTACCCCTACCGCACTAGCCTCCATCACCGCCCACCTCCTCTGTGCGAGAAGAACCCCAGCCCTAGCACTCTTGTCGTACCGACTCGCTTTAGGCCACTGTTGCACCCCTACCGCACCAGCCTCCTTCGTCGCCCTCCTCCCCTTGTAATCCCAAGGCGCCCCACCTGCAGGCGAAGGCCCTTCAAGCGGAGCCACCGCCATCGCCGCCTCTTGGCATAGCTGCTAGCTTTGATGCCTTGCCCTCCCGACCTTGCCCTCCCGTCGTACGCTCCAGACTGCCTCTCCCTACCGATCACACCTCCAAGCCGCCTCGCCCTCGTGCTCCCTTCTCCGGCCCGATCTCCAGGGGGAGCCATCCTTCAGGAGGCGGCATCAATTCTCTGTCAGGGTGGGCGTATCATGCGAAAGGGTTTCCCTGAGGGAACCCTAAATAGGGATGCACCCCCCCTCCTTTCATTTGTAACCCAGTAGGGCCATGTGTTTCGGAAAAAAAGAGAGGAAGAATATCTACGGACCCAAGCGTATGGGCCGAAATTAAAAAGCAGAGAGGAAGAAAAGAAAGAGAGAAAGGAAGAGATGCATGCTATGTTTTGTAAAGCCTAAATTGGGCTGAGCTTCTTTGGTCCCAAATGTGCCATGTTTATTTGTTCAAAAAGAAGAAGATGATGATGAAAAGACAAAAAATGATAGCTTAAAAAAATAAAAATAAGGACTGTATTTTTATTAGAATTCTCAATGAGTACAGGGGATGAGGGGCTCATTATATAGCCCCTCAGATAGACCGAAGTCCCAACGCTCATCCATAAGGGACTAAACTTGAGTACGATAATTGGATCTTGGTGAGATCCAATTACCCACCTATTACATTCTATAACATGTGTGTTGCGGAGACGAATGGTATGTGCATGTGTACGTGTAGTTGGGGCTGAGGGAGTACATACACATGTATGTGCGCCGAGATGGTCATGAGAGCGATGACGATCGTACATGAGAGGCTGGATTTGTGTAAGATGCTCGGATCCGTTGGAGGAGCCAGATCCATGCGTGGAGATGGGTGTACGTGAGGGGGTTGGATTGATGCAAGGAGCCAGACTAGTCATGGAGATGAGTACATGTGAGGGGTCGGATCAATGCGAGGAGCTGGACCCGTGCATGGAGATGGGTATACATTAAGAGCCAAATCTACGCAAGGGTCCGGATCCTTGAGAAGGCGACCACACATGTAGGTAAAAGGATGTGGTGATAGTCACGGATGTAATGGGGTACGACATGACAGTTCTTGGTGAGTTGTACGTATGAAATTGATCGCACATGCGAAATCGAATCTGTAAGAGTGTTCGCACATACAAGATGATTGCACACAAAGAGTCGTATCCATCAAGATATCCGAATCATTCGAGAAACCAAATCAGTATGAAGCGCCAAACCTGCAGTATTTTCTCATGAGAAATAAGAACTCTCTAGGTGAATACTTGTATGCTGTATTCATTAATAAACAAGAGAATGAGAGAAGAGAGAGAGAGAGGAGTAGAAAATAGTTTTTTTAAAAAAAATATATATAATAATTTATGATTAATTAAATAGGAAGAAATTTTAAATATTTAAAAATTTTACCATCAGTCGACACATCAGACATCGATTTGGGGAGCCAAGCCGAAATCGCCTCTTGAGTTGTCGATTTGGGGATGATTGTTGACGCATTCCCAAATAGGCATCTGAAGTGTCGATTTGAGAGTGGAATGATGGGACGACCATTACTTTTTAGTTGTTGCACCTCCCATCATGTTCCCTTTATAACCCCCTTCCATCTTTCATTCCTCACTTTCCCTCCCCATTCTCTTCTTCCTCCTAATTCTTATCATATATTCTTCTCGATATTCTAATTGAAGTAAGAGTTAATCGACAAGTTGCATTTTTTCCACAACCTTTTTTTGCAGGAGTATTTTACCGATAGAGGAGAATATAATATATATATATATATGGATATATCTCAGCATTGTCTACTCAGATATATTTCTATCTTTGCGAGCATTCTTCATTCCAGGTTTTTAATTTTAATTGTATACATAAAAATTTCATGTCTGATATTAATGAGATGACAATATATAGTCTAAACCAAATAAATTTCGTTGCCAACTTCATATGCACATAGTTGCAAATGACCTAAATAATTTCATGTTAAAATTAATTGACCACGTATGAATGTAAATAAATGTTATGTTAATTTTTGAAATATAAATATGCAAGTAAGCTTCTTGATATTCTTTGATAGCATTACAATAAAATTTTAAATTTCTCATTTGGAAGTAAACAATCGCATTTGTTCATCGTTGTGTAATTAACATACACAATACAACTATTACTTACTCATTCATCAATTTTGAATGTCTATATTTTTAGAGAAAGGATATTGATTGTTATTTTATCATATACAATAAAGAAAGTATTATTTAAATTGAGAGTGGAAAACATATCAAACACAATAATTAAAGATAATTACACATTTTGCACAATAATTAAACATACACAATATAAACATATCAAATACAAAATGTTGTTAAAATCAATGATATGAGCAACAAAGAAAATATTTTTACATTATTATATACTGTTTATAATGAATATTACTTATATGAGCTAATTGGAGTGCATTTAATAAAGTCATCAATAAAACTTATATACAATATGAATATTTAAATCATTACATATTCACATACATTCAATAAAGAAAAAAAGAAGTTTTTTTAAGAATGTATCAATAACTGCTAATCAAGGCAAAGATAGACACCGAATAATATCCTAAATTTCGAACCCAAACAATGTAGTATCAACATTTAAATATATTTAGCTCATTCATACTTTTAATCTTTTATTCTATTTGATTTTGTATATGTTTTCCTTAACTTTAAATTTTTTTTATTCCTCGTTTAAAAGTAGACATTCACTATATAAAAGATCAATATTAATTATTATAGATTGTTTTTAATTGATATTCTTTTATATGAGCTAATCAGAGTACATTAGTAAAGTTGCTAATAGAACTTATATATAGCCTAATGTGTACTTAACATACACAATACACTTATTAATGGGCACAACAACAACATCATGATCAGGTATACTACTTAGATTCATCTAGATTTGAGCATCGGATTCTTCCATTTAATAATGTAGATCATAGGTCACTCAAGAGCAGAAGGATCGTGCTCCTGATCGGACAAGGGGCATGGAGGTGGACATTTTTGAGGCTCCACCTAAGGAGTCCTTGGGGGATGAGGTGGACAAGCATCGACATACACATCAGCCACTTCATCACCACGTGAGGAGATCATCTGAGGATAGAGCAAGAATGAAGAGAACACAAGCACATCATGGAGATGCAGATTCCGAGTCTAAAGAGGACCTTGCATCTTTAGCATGCAGAGGATGAACCAACAACAGACAATCCCCAACCTTTAGTAGTCAGTCATATTTCTAGTCCCAAGTTAAATGTAAAAGATTTATGTTTGAAGAACTAAGTTTCATTTAATAAAAAGAGGTATGCTCCAGTGTATGATTCTGATTCTTACTATTCTTCTTCCTATAATGCTTCCATCCCTTTCCCCATGCTCTAACAACAAGAAAGCATCGTTAAGGAGATTCAATATGATTCTGAAATACCATGGTTTTCTAATGAAAATATTTTGATTAATATGGCATTTGATATGTGTGTGGCCAGTAATCTTGCATTTCAGAAGTATATTAAGGTGTGACGCACACCTACTTGGATAAGTAGGAAGAAACCGATCAACCAAGTATAGACTCGAATTTTGTCAGCAACCACAACTTATTGTATCAGAACAAGCAACTACCGAGAAATAAGTAAGATATGGGTGCACATTATGTGGTGAATCATCTTGATGACATTATGTTTGCACACACTCACATTGACAATGGTTCTTCAATTAATTTATTACCTTTAACCTTTTATGAGAGACTAGAGTTAGGACCACTGTGCAAATTAAGAGCCTTACTCCAGTTTGCAGATAAGTCAATTAAGAGAGCAAAGGGTGAAGTGAATAATGTTGTTATCTCGATTGCATGACAAGAATACATGGTGGAATTCATCGTCCTTGATATGGAAATCCCCAATCATTAAAGAGACTCTCGGATCATTCTAGGACAGCCTTTCCTTAGTACCTCAGGAGCTTCCTTAGACAATTAGACTGGAATGATGAAGTTTCGTTCCCCATATGGAGAAGTGGAACTAGAGAAGCAGCAAACGAAGTGGCAGAGAGCAGACTCTGAACCAACACACTTTACTCGTCTTCTAAGGCAGAATGCATAGTAATAGCCACGGTTGGGCCATGGAAATAGACCTAGTCTGTACTGAGCGAGACCCTCTCATCTGGAGAGGGCAGTGCACTCGTTGCAGTTTGCCAGGTGTTGCCGAGGTTCTTGATTGATGCATCCCCTACTCCCCTAATCACATAGAAATTCCTTTGCATTTGTCAGTTTCATCTTTCACGGAACAATCAAGAGGTGAGGAAATGAGTTGGACGCGGCTTTGGCTGAACTACCACATTTGTCGGCGATCGACTCAACACACAATAGAGTCAGTGGCAAGCACAATGCAGATAGACCCACCGTCATGCAACACAGAGCACGATTAATAAATGGTGTCGCCTTATTTACTTGATGGTAAAACTTTACCAGAGCTGAAATCATTGCCTCCTATACATAAGTAAGCCTTTGTTGTGGGACCCAATAATAGATTCCTTGTCATTATCAGTTCTAAGCTGACTATAGAACATGAGTCTAGGTTGGTAGACATTTTAGAGAAGAATCGCAAGGTTATGTGTTGGACAGTGTTGGATCTCCTGGGATCAACCTTACTCTATATTCGCACCATATTTTTATTAAGTATAATGATAAACCTTCTCGTTAATTTAAAAGGAGACTCAATCTAAATCTTAGGGAAGTTGTAAAGAATGAGATTGAGAAACGATGTAAAGCATGCTTTATATACCCCATCTTAGACTCCAGATAGGTATCCACACTATATTTTGTCCCGAAGAAGTTGGGAATTCAGATGGTCACCAATGAGGAAGGGGTAGAGATCGCAATACAAGTACCCATGTCGTGGCTTGTCTATGTGGACTACATATGCCTAAATGTCGTGACAAAGAAAGATCACTTTCCCTTGCCGTTTATTGATTAGATTTTAGATATATTACAAGGGAGAGAATTTATCTATTTTCCTTATGGGTACTTCAACTACAATAAATTAGCCATCACCTCTGAATATCAGGAAAAGACCACATTCACATGTCCATTCGCCACATATTGATTAATGTATGCCATTCGATCTCTATAATGCCTGACCACTTTTCAACTATACATGATTGCAGTATTTTGCCGAGGTGGTGGGAAATTTCCTAGATGTCTTCATGGACGATTTCTCGGTTCATGGTGATTCATTTGATTCATGTCTTGAAAACTTGGATCGAGTTCTTCATAGATGTAAATAGGTGAATCCCATGCTCTCTTGGGAGAAGAGTCATTGTATGGTCTAAAAGGGTATTGTGTTATGGCACATCATCTCCAAAAAGGGCACAGAGTTTTATCATGTCAAGGTAGATGTGATCAAGAAGCTTGATCCGTCAATCAATTTTTGGTCAGTTCAATCATTTTAAGGCATATTGGATTTTATAGAAGATTCATTCAGGTTTTTTTAAAGATTGCCTGTCCATTGACTGAGCTCTTAGGAAAAGACACGTAATTCATTGTAACACAGGTGTCTTGAGAACTTTGAGCTGTTGAAAAGAAAGATTACTAGCTTGTATATTTTACAAGCTCATGATTGGTCTATTCCCTTTGAGATCATGGCTGATGTGGATTTTGTAATAGGAGCTATGTTAAGATAGAGATGAGATGGTATACCATTTTCTTTGCACTACATGAGTAAAGTCTTAGATTTCACACAGAAGAACTATATTGTTACTGAAAAGGAAATACTTGTAGTAGTTTGGGCCCTAGAGAAGTTCATCTCATATATTTTGTAATCTAAGATGACAATATACACTAATCACATAACTATTCGATACCCAATGGAAAAGAAGGATGCAAAGTCACGTCTTCTTAGGTGGATTTATTACTCCAAGAGTTTGATTTGGAGAGTAAAGACAAACTTGGAGTCATGAATATTGTGGTTGATCATTTATTCCATATATAAGGGTCCCTCTGAAACTAAACCAATTAGAGAGACTTTCCCGAAAGAGTCAATTTGTTATTGAGTCCCTCCCTTGTTATGCCACATGGTGAACTACCTTATCTCAAAGCAAGTTTCCCAAAGTTGGACTAGGAGCAATATTGATCGACTAAAGTTAGATTTGAAGAGATACCATTGGGAGGTTCCCAAGGTACTTATCTCATGAAATGAAAATCTTTGTTAAGGAATGTGGATTTGATCATAGAATTACCAGTCCTTACCGCCCACGGTATAACGCATGGTAGTGGTTCCAATAGAGAGGTGAAGAGTATTCTTCAGAAGTTCGTTTATCCTGATAGGCAGAATTGGTCCTAGTTAATGTACCAAGTTCTGTGGGCCTATAGGACGATTTACAAGTCCCTACTTATAACTTCACCTTTTAGGATGATTTATTGCAAGTCGTACCATTTTCCCGTTGAGTTAGTGCATAAATCCGAATGGGCAATAAAGAAAATAAATAGGAGTTGTCACTGATGAATCTCGTATTCATCATGCTAAAATTGATTTATTAGGCTCTGTTCTCCACAAATCATTTGCATTTAACAATTAATACAACATAATTAGCATTCACATATGTGTAAATAACATTTGCTTATCATCATGCATAATTGCATCAAAAATCCCAAGTGTAAATTGACCTAAAAAGCTGCTAACTTACATAGTTTTAAATTAAGTCATCCTAACTCTGATCGACCCTAAATTATCTCTGTTGTGTAGTTATTACTAACAATATTAAATAAAAAATACAAAAAAATTACTAACTCAAATAAATGTCAAATGATCCCAAAGTCTAATTTCACATCTGACAGAATAAAATGCACATATCTCCCTCATACAGTGTCCGATTTTGATCTACTCATTTTAAATTACTCCACTTTCAAATACCTTCAAAATAAGATCAATTTTGTAAAATTCGGAGCTCATAAGTGAAAGTTGGATTTTGGGCCTCTTTTGTGTACTTTAACCTTTTGTTATTTTTGACCGAAGTTTTATGTACATAATGATCCCTTTTAATTTTATTTCTTCTTCATTCACGTCCTTCGATAAAAGCTTTAATAAGATACAAAAAAAATCCAAATCTAGATCAAAACTGAAATCAAAGAAACTGACTGTGTTCGGGTGTCCATTGTCGGTATGTACAAAAGTTACGTGATTCATACTTCTATTTTATTTCACTAATTTATTATTTATTAAAAATCCAAAAAAATAGATTAGTATGTAATTAATCATCCTTTAAAACTATCAAAAAATTACAAAACCCCAAAAGCTGGTTTTCTATACACATGGAGAACCACCAAAAATACTACTTCGCACAGATGACCTCTTTTGCATCCAGATCCTTCATGAAAATTGTAGATCTCGTAGAGACAAACAACTTTTGTGAAGGACATTTTTTGATCTGAGGTCTTCTTCTATTTCTTTTCTAATTTTTTCTTCTTTATTTTTGAAATTTTTTGGGTTGACACGTGGCAGCCCTTGGGCGTGCCACGTGTCACCGGCACCTCACCTCCCTCCCACTACCTCTCTCTCCTCCCCGGGTCACGTCCCTAGAACGTGCCCCCCATCATCTCCTCCAACCGTTCCCCGCTCCTGCGGCCATCAAGTCTCCGCCATGCACAGCCTCTGGCCGTTACACGTCGTCGCCCACCTCCACACCTTCCAGCCGTTCACCACCTCCTCGCGTAACATGCGTCGACCCCCCCTCCCTATAAAAACCTCCCTCTCCAGCCCTCCCGATCATCCGCCATTCACGGAGGCGGCCCGAGCTTCTCCCCTACCGCAGGTGACAGCTGAGGTCTTTGAGAGAGCACCGATACTCCAAGTGAGATCTAAGAACCGACCTCGGTCCTTGTTGTAGCCGCACCACGAGCTACCGAGCTCCGCCCTTGCCAAGGCGTGTGAGAAAAGACAAGGAAGCTCACACTTCCATCATCCAGGCTTCCCGTCCATCCCTATTCAGGTATCAACCTTCTTCCTCTTATTTCTTCCTCCCCTTCTCCACCTCTGCCCACTCATGCAGGAGTGTTTCCCATTCATCCCCGCTCCTCTCCGACCTTGCAAAGGTCGGAGCTCTACTTCTCCAACCACACCATCCGCAACTTCACCTCGATCACATTCCCATGCCCTCATGATACTACCTCCGCCCGACCACGCTTGGCCGCCCCTTCACCAACGGGCACATCCGCTAACTCCTTTGCGCTCTGCTGCTTCGCCCATCGCTATAGAGCAGCCACCGAGGCTCTCCCCGACCCTCCACGCTGCCACGAGGGCCTTGTCGCTCCACCTCCAGTCGCGTATCGACAGAGGTGGAGCTGACCATCTGACGCCTCGATGCCCACACCACCGCCCTCGACGCCGCCCTCCACCTCGCGCCTGGGCTAACCGCTCTGTCATCTGCTGCCCATACGAAATAGAACTTCCAGTCACCATTGAATCAGGGCATTAGCCCTTGATCCAACGGCCCGTTGGCCACCATGCGCTCTTACCAAGCATCCCCCATGCCTGGAGGCTCGGTCCTTCGAAGCACCAGAAAAGAGCCACGCGTAGAGTTGACCCTCCAAGCCTCAGTTTCTTGTCCAAGCCTTATCCCCGAGCATCTAGCCTCAAGCTCGGGTGGCCCTAGCCGTAGTCTGGCCTGCCGAACCTGTGGAACACGTGTGTCGCACATGATTTGAGGGTAAATTTCAAGAAGGCCCCTGATGAATCCAACAAATATCCAGAACTGTTGTTGACGTCAGCGTCACGTGTCGCGCACGTGATGCATAGGGAAAATTCCATCCATACCCCCTAGGAGTTCTTGATACTACATATATACCCCCACTAGGGGTAAATTACAGAAAGGCCCCCTATGACTTTCTGGAATCATAGATAAGTTCCTCCAGGGACTCTTTGATATAAAAAATCCTATTTTTTTTGCATTTCAGTCCCTATAAATTTTTTTATTGCATAATTTTCTCATTCGAACTCCAATTTCTGCTTATAATATGTCATTAAGAAGCTTATATCATGCTCTATCATTTGCCTATTTTGTGGACAGATCTAAGGCTATTTATTTGGATTTATCATTGAGGATCTTTATGTCAATTATAGGCTGATTATTGACACATTGTGTTATGTTTTCATTGAGAAATTAACGACATCTTTTGCTAGAGTTCAGTTGAGGATTTTGATTTGATTAAACCCTTGTGATCATTATTTATTATCTACAATAATTTAATCTTTGTAGGGGTTAAATCAAGGATAAATTTATGTAACTCTGTATTTGTCTAATCGGCTATTAATTTTGAGGAGCAATTTTCATGGAATTTTTGACAAGATTATTCATTGACTAATCTCTTTGCCTGCAACTTAGATTCGATAAATCTTTCTGGACTTTAACCTCTTTTGATTTGTGATGTGAATTGAGGCTTCATTGATCTTATCTTTGAGAATTTAATACGTTTAAAATCATAGATCCTGTGTTGAATTCATTTGCTCTGTTTATTTCTTCGTATATGCATTGCATTGTATTATATTATTCTGACACAAAAATTAATCGAACAATTATTTAATTATTTAATTTAATATAAAACTACGCAACTAAAAATCATTGTTCCCTGTGTTCGACCTTGGTACACTTGCCAAGTAAAAATAATCCACAACATTCAAAGATTGTCAGTTTTGATCGACCGAATTTTTCCTCCTATACTACAATTATCGAATCTTAAAGAGGCGAATTTAGTGTTCATCAATCACCTAGGGAAACCTTGACATGATGAGTCTGAATGAACTAATTGAGATCATAAAACTGTGTGTATGACAACAATGTGATTTAGAAGTGGCATGACGAGCACATTAGGTGCAAAAACTTTGTCGTGGGACAAAAGGTATGGTTGTTTAACGTGAAGTTAAAGATCTTTCACGGGAAACCAAAGTCAAAATGGATGGGTCCCTATATAATAAAGGATGTGCACCATAATGGAAGTGTAGAGATACCCGATCTCATAGATGGTGCATAGTCTTTCTTGGTAAATGGACATATGTTGTAGCACTTTGTTGAATCAAATGAATGGTTAGTCCAAGTTGCGCAGATTGAATTCAAGGGATTATCAAGATGACATCTCATTCTACTCTACATAAAATTACAACAAAAAAATTCAGATCAAAGTATATTCAACATCTTTTCATATTCACACTTTCTTTCTTTCCAACCATAATTCTTCACTTGATTAATTCTATTCATTCTGTGGATTTGAGTTCTTTCTTTCTTAAGACATTTACTCCTTAGGATATTTAAATCCCGAGTATAGGGGAACCTAGACCCATGTTCTGCACATCCCTTAGTTTATTCGATCCATCTCTCAGTCACTTCTCTTTTTCAATTCCTTCTTCATACTTAGGCTATTTCCCCCAAGTATAGGGGGGACGTGCCCTGTCTGTTTATTCTACTTGATCTTCTATTCTTCGATACTCTTTTCTTTTGTACTTCAATCCTACACGTATGTTGTTGAAATCCAAAGGGGGTTATACCTATTTCAACTCTTGTACTTTGCTTCCTCTTTATGCTTAATATGAGCTATGTTTTTCATTTCACTTTATACCATGTGGACATAACACAAGCTAAGAATAGGGAGCGTATGTAGATATTCCATATATACACTATCCATAGCTCATACTTTAAAATATTTTCATGGGCTAAGGTTACGGTGATTTGAAACTAATTTTACAAAAAAGTATTTCTAAAATATTTTGTAAATCTGTATACATATGTGACATTATTTTGTAAAAATATTTTACATAATGTTTGCAAAAAGGTACAAATTGTTTTAAAAATATTGTTTTGGTAAATGCGTACAAAATTATTAGAAAAATAAAAAACTCAAAAAATCTAAAATTACTAACTACTAATAGTTTTATCTCTGACACTTTCACATCACACAAGACTTGCCTAGTTTAGGATACGTGGTTTAGAGTGACACTTAATTCAGAGTTAAACAATTCTTGGTCATTAGAGTTTTGAACCTGATAACTTAAAATCCCTAGTTTGAAAGATATACATGATATATTGCATGTAAAAACTCTATTCTCAAAAGAATATGACCAGCACTATACGTGCACAATTGCATAGAGATTGTGATGAGTCGGTGTTTCGTCTGAGGAGCTAGGATGAGAGTTTTATGTTTGGACATGATTTAATGATGCTCGAGGATTGAATAAGACTAAGGATTGCTTTATGAAACATAAGTGCCAGCACTTTAGCCAGTATGGGAACAAGGTTTTTATACTATCTTGATTTAAAACCAATGTTCTAGTGTATGTTAAAACCATAAAATTATTGATCAGTATGTGCCAACTTGGTAAAAGAAGTGGAGCTAGTAAAAAGAAAAGAAATAAAAGAATATATATATATATATATATATATATATATATATATATATATATATGAAAGCTCATACATTCCATGAAGCATTCAAAGAGATTATTTCAGTGGCAAGCGCTCCCAACCTTTGTAAAGTGTCCACTTGGACCAAATCAATTAGGCCATATGAGTCGAGCGAGCATGATAAAAGGGCTTTACATCATTAGCGATAGAGTTGAGTGTTGAAGGTCTGATCGATACTCAAAAGAGATACATATCAATGTAGTCCAGAAAAATAAGTACAGACGACTAAGGATCCTTGATGGACATACTGATTAACACCAAAAATACATGTGTGCGTGTGTTAATAAGGCACTCGAGAGATCTTTGTTCCCATGTGAGGAGAAAAGAAATGACACTTGCCTATATCCTCCATACGTAGCCATCACATTTAACATTTTTTAGCCTAACAACTAAAGAGATGATAGAATGAAGTGAGACTCTCTTTATTCCCCATAGTTGAGGGCTAGGTCCTAAGGAGGATCTTTTAGATTGGAACATTAGGCGAAGCTTCGTCAATACAGTTGTACATGCAATCCACACTAAATGTCATACTCCTTACATATATATGTATATACATATAGTTTGATAAGTAAGGAAGTTGAGTTCATTTTGATTGTGATTTGGTTAAATCTAGAGTGTAAATGACACATAAAACTCGTGTCCTAAATGAGAAGTCTTGTACATCACATGTACAATCAAGGATTCAACTAACTTACTCATTCTTTATTTGCTTGAGTACGAGTACAGTTTAAGTATGGAGGTGATGGATCTCAGATTCATCATCTTTAATTCCACCAATTAGCCCTCCATCTTAAATTATTCAATTAACGTTATAACTAATTAATTCAATATAACGTCTAACACGTTGTAAATAAATAAGGCTAATTAGTGTATATAATTAAGTACCAAATGTTTGTGTTTAAAGTCCCTTTATTCTCTACATTTCTTCTTATATAAAATCCCCAAAAATAATTTATTATTATATACATTATATAGTATAATATCCATAAGAAAAAAATAACAAAAAATAACAAGATACTAAAACGGTTTTTATTCATTAAAAATAATTATAAAAATAATAAGTATGTATATATTATGTATTTTTATTTGGATTTCTATATGAAAGTTGTAGATAAAAAAAGATGCACAACTTTCATTTTGAACACTTTTTAAATTGACGCTATTTAGTATTTTATTTTTATTTTACAAGCTTTTACTTATTTTGTAATTTTCTGATTGGGTCATGTCACCCAGTCACCTCAATCCACCCAGCTGGCCCTTCAATGGCCCCCACATATATTTAAGGTCGTATGATCATTTGATCAAATGGCTTGGATTCATCCACTCCCGCATAATCGCTGACCTCTCGATCATTTTTATCAAGGGCACAGATAACCCCATCATTGCCTTAGCCTCATCCATTGGAAACCTTGATCCAATGGTGACTGCTTACCTTCTACCTCCGCGGTTTCTCTTGAGAAGGGACGCGATCCATCACCGGGGAAACTTCCTCAAATTTTCTAGGTTGCCCTATGTGTCGCCATCCCTTGCATCTAGTACCATTTTGACAACTATTCTATCCTCATCCACGCCACAGCTCTAGTTCCTAACTTCCTCTCACGTGAGCCAACGGGAGGTAGCTGAAACCACCTCCATGCAACCAGCCGGAGGAGAACAAAACTTCTCCTCCGTCCAACTTCCAACCTATCCGCCCTTGTGAGAGTGTCTACCCGAGCACCCTACTCTTTTCTGTGATATAGAGAATGACCTAGCGAAGCCTTAACGATGTTAGACCTCCAGTGAGATCCTTGGCATCTCCAACCAAATCACGACACCATCTCCTTGTTTGCTTCAAGTCCGACCAACTTGTTAAGCGATGATCAGCGGACATCTAGACCTCAAGCACGGGCCTCCGACCACCGCAAACATTCTTCTTCATCCTTCCAGGTACCCCTTTGTGTTTTAATCCAAGTGTTTTCTCCTTTTATTCACAACACTCAACACACCATTCTGCTTATTTGATCACTTTTTCACCTTCACAAATTAATCTTGATTCACGCTGACATCTTCGATCTTTGTCCCCTCTTCTCCATCATCTTTTCCACCTCACTCCTTTATTCTCCTCACAAAGGAGAAGAACCCATGCAGGGATCCATCTCCTATAATCCGATTATTCCATCCATTCGCTTACATTTCACATCTACATCATAACACAAGCTTCGGCTATCAACTTAACAACTGCAAAGTGCCCAGAAACATCATTTATCGGAGCTTCGACGCTGCCTCTATTCTCAATCTTCACCTCTGACAAGCTCTCGCTGATTCGCAAGTCCTGCCAGCTCCAGACCGTACTCAGCTCGGCCCCATCTTCGCAAGGTCATTAACTATCTTCTCAAACCCTCATATTGCCCAGAGGGACAAGGAGGAGGAGTGGAACATTCGTCGGAGCACAACCCAACCACCACCCTACAGATGAGGAGCGACATTATCGATGTACATGTACCATAGGATCATATTGGTCCTACGATTTAGGAGTGCACCGATCCTAGATACTGAGCCTGCAGCCTTGGCTCCACCAGACCAACCCGAACATGCATAGTCGTATGAGCCTTCCCTAGTAGGCACCATGTGTGTGACTTGTGGGATTAATACAGTCCAAGCTACGCTTCTTTCTTCAATTACAATTAGGTCCAGCAGTCACGTACTGCATGTGGAGCACCTAGACTTCTTGCACCTATTCCCCGTCAGCTTCAAATATTTACGATACAGCTCCACATATGGGAACTTTACAAGATAGGCCCTAGTGGTTCTTTTATTTGCATTGTGGACCTTGTTGGGCCAATTTGTGATATTTTATTTAATTACAATTTTTTTATTGTAATTTAGCCCTTATCTTTGAACTTGATTAACTTATTGAAAAATCATAAGGAATGGGGTACCAAAGTACAGTCTTGGAGGGCCTATGGTGTTTGACGTCATTGTGTCGGTCGCTCTCGCGTCACATGGTACCCGAACCTAAGTGACAATTTCAATAAATTACCCACTATAATGATTAAGAAACACAATGAATGAGCTAAAATTTATTATAGCATACAAACACGTGGATAATGAAAAGTAGTAGGGGTCAAACCACAAAGAAGCACACGAGGTAGAGCAAGAAAATGAATAGACAACTTAGGGGTTTTTTTGTATTTTTAAATTTTAAATGTTTTGCCGATTTATTTTTCTATATTTTTCATTTTGCAAATTTTTATTTTAATTTTAGAAATAAAAAAATATAGGATAATATTATATAGAAAATGAATAGAAAAAGGGTGACTGGATTTTCTAAATATAGTAAATAAACTCAAAAATTCAGAAACAATGTATTTTTCAGTTTTTATATTTTTTCTCTATTTTGGTCATTTTTAGGTGATTTTTGAGAATTTTTATGTATTTCTAAATAAGGAAGTACATAAAATAAAGAAAATGGAAAATACAAGAACTTGAAATGGGCTTAATAAATATCTATCAAATCAAATTCTAGCCCAATTTTAATTTTCCTGAATAGTAGATAACACAAATAAAATTTATAAACTTAAAACATTTTTTATTTCTTATAAATTTTTAAATTTTATAAGTTTTCTATGTTGTAATTTGTAAGATTTTTTCTTAATAATTTGGAAAAATATTTGGTAAGAAAATACGAGAAACCAATATATATATATGTGTGTGTGTGTGTTTTGGAATTTTTCAATTTTTTGTAATTTTTATGATTTTTTAAATTCTAAATACAAGAAATGTAATGTTTTTAATATTTATAAATGAGAAAATAATTTTAATTCCCTTACAGAAAATATAAGCGATAATATAGGGTTCAAGGAATTCAAGATAGTTTTCCTATACTTTGTAGATGAAAAATAATTTCTTTAATAAATGAAATACACACACAAAATTAAATGCACACAATAGGGACTTAGTTGCAATATTCGAGAAGTTTCATAACATTTAATAACACTTTAGCAAATTCTAGAGGTATCCATGAAATTTCCATATAATAAAATAGATATTTCATGCTGTCAGGAGTATATATGTCAAGAAATGTAACAATAGGACCAAGAATGCACGTTCTCCAAAATAGGGTCCTTATTGCAAACATTACAAATGTTTTACAATGGAAAATGAAAGTTTATATACTAAATAATAAATACAAAAAGAAGATATCTATTATACTCCTCCCCATGCGTTGACGGACGACTGAGATGGATCCACTTATCCATGTGGCTACCGCAGGACGATGGATGATGCTTCGCTGAGGAACGGCTGAGATTAGATCTTAGTGCTTTATCTGACGGTGCCGACATGATCACTCCAACAATGGATGTGCACTTGGGCTCTTGTTCTTCACCCAACGATCGGGAGAGGGTCCGGAAGTATTGGGAAGAAGCCCCACTTGGGTGAGCTTCGATTCGAGAGATCTCCTGATTCCTTGGGTCTCCATGGCCATTGACATGCTCAAAATGATCCTTGGCCGATTCCGCAACAGTCGGAGGTCTCAATGGTGTCCAAACTAAAGCGGTAGAGATAAGGAGGTCCGATGAAGCTCGATGACCTAGGGCTCTAGTTCATAGGTCAATCACGACCTATAAGGGGTTCTCTTCAGTTCTCTCCTACACAGGAAGACTCATGGGTCGAGGATGATGCTCCTCGACCTCGTTAGATGCTCAAAAAATGGGGAAATAGGTGTAGTGGAGGTGCTCTGGGGATGGGCGGAGGACAAGCATCGAATCCCAAATATGTGGAAGATCTGGGTTGAAGCATGTGTTGAGGTGGCAGAGGATGGAAGGGTAAAGATGAAGGATATGGGAGGATCCTTAAGCACATAACGAAAGCGTGATGATCGAATCATATACGATCAAGAGCGACTAGTCATACTAATCACTCGGTGCAGCGGAATTTAAAAAAAATAAACAACGAAACCACATGATCCATAAACCATTTATGAATCATTTCATAAGGTAGATATGGGAATACCTGTTGTAGCGTGGTTGCAATCGAGCTTCTAAGAGAAGAAGCATCCTGTCTCAAGTCCGACCTTTGGAGGAGACACTTGTGAGCGCGGGGATGAGTCGCGGGGATCTCGCAATCCAAGTAGTTGTCTGAGCAAGGGAACTCCTGATCTCGTCACACGAGATCGTATGTATTCTACGCAAACGAGAAGCATCGAATGAGATGGAGTATCGAGAGTCATCGAAACACAACGCAAGGCGACAACGAGGGCCTTCTTCCTTCTAGGGTAGGGTGGAAAACCACCCAAGAGAGAGGAGGAAGAGGGCACGAGATAATGAGAGAGAGAGAGAGTAGAGAGACTTCGTCAAGTCGGGGGTCCTTTGAAGAGCCAGGCATGCCTCTTCTTATATAGGGTTTTGGGAATCCATGGATCCCAATCCATGGACAACACACAATCAACGTATGAGATTGATTTGTATTCCTTTAAACAGCTAGGATGTTGTTGGTAAAATACATCAACAAATAATTTAATTGAAATTAATTAATATTTATAAATCAATATACTTAATCTCAAATTAAATCACCTTTGACTAGAGATAGGATAATGAGAAGACCGTGGTCCACTCCTAAAAAAGGGGGGACGGCTACTCCTCTCCACATGGAGAGTTGTAGCCATCCTCTCTTGTTAGATAGGACTTGGCCAATCTCATAATATATCATGAGATCTCATTATCTCATGATATCTCCTATAACTCTTATCGAAAATAATTTTCACAAAAAATAATTCCAAATTATCTTTTAGAAAATATCAATCAAGCCGCTAAAAAAATTGTGAATCTCATTCACAACCCAAAACTAAATGTAGTTATATTTTTAATTAATTATTCATTGTGAATCCCATTCACATTAACAATTAATCAACAAATATAAATCACACAAGTCTCTCTCTAATGTATATTATAAATCGTATTTACAATATACACGGATAATTGGATAGTGCTATCCACATTAATTAAAGCACATTTAATTACATTGGATACTCATTCCCATGCATTCAGATAATGTGAATCGAATTCACAATATTCATGATAATTAAATCAATTTAATTATCCATTTCTCAATGCTCAGATATAATTCAACCTTGGAATTATTCTTGAACTCTTTGAAGAATAATGCGCTTTCTCCGCATGTACATGGAGATAAGGACATGGCGATTGTATTGTTTCACGTATAGTGACTTAGATATTGAGATCATATCTCAAATACAGATTTCATGTATCTCTCAGAGATGCTTGATTTAATCAAGGCTGCAAATTTAATCTTCTCATTGCATCTGAATCTCATTCAGATAAATGTCCAACACTTGGACCATGATCAGATTACTTCTCTACTGAGAAGAGTCACTAAAATCATACCTGTTTCATCACTCTCGGAATGGAAGCATCATGGTTATACAATCGATTATTGATCACATCACCCTCAGGTATTCCTAATACCAGTACATCATGCATACTGGAAGACTTGTGATCAACCCGAAGACATAGATCTATTTTACACTGTCATCTTCATGGTTTCGTCAATAAATTTCTCAATCTTGGTCATGGGTTTTGGTATTGATCATATGCTTTTCCAAAAGCATATATCATACCTTCAAATTCGTGTCATGCTTCTAAAGCATGACGACCATGCATGGAATTTGATCGATCACAATACCTCATGAGTGAGCTCATGTCTTCCACTTCAGAAGTGAACCTGTATGATCCTTTTGAGAGATCATATTACTCATATGCCCTTATATGCACGAGCTCGCCAGTGTATAGACCTTGGTTAGGTCATCAATCTATTAGCGTGCCAAATGTACATACTCAGACATATAGCAATACATCTGTCTCCGGTCAAAAGATGCGTGCCTATATCGTGACAGTATTTGATATAGGACTTTGGTTATCTCGATCTTGTTAAGTCAACTCTTTGACCTAACTAATCTGACCCCTCCGAATCTCTATTCCTATGCAGAGGGCCTGCATCAAGAGGTCGGTCAGATATCAACCTATATGAGAAAGGATTGCCATCTCCTACTCATGCTGGAGATCATCTCTTAACAATCATTTTACAGTGTTTGATGAGTCCTCAATCTAACTCCTTAGATATTCATCCAAACACCAGCCTCTATGATTCAATTATTGAATCAACAGCTGTATGAGTATTAAGATGGCCATGGTACATAATCCTAATTGTACAGAGGGACCTTATAGTGCATTCATTTACTTAATTTCAGACAGGGAGTGAAATAAACCAATAACTTTTATCAATCTTCACTGTCCGTCAGCACACGGGAAGGGATATGCTCCTTGACCCATTAGCTTCTCAAAAAGAAGGGGGAATGTGTGTGATGGAGGTGCTTCGACAAAGGGTGGAGAACGAGCACTGAATCCCAGATCTGTGCAAGATATGGGTTGAAGGATGCATCGAATCAATAGAGGATGGAAGAGTGGAGATGAGGAAGTGTTCAGTGGGTCGGCTAACGGTCGGAATTTGGAATTGAAAGAACACGATTTAATTATTGTTGCTACTCCTAGGATGCAAGATTTGGGCTCTGACGAACAACGAACGTAATTTTTATGCTAAAATAGACTAAATCAAATGAAATAAAAGACAAGATTAAACTACTGCTACCCCTAGGAATTGAAAGAATAAGAAAATAAGGGGCTCACCTGCTTGGGAAGGCTGGGAGAAGAACCACCAGGGGAGGTCTCCGTCAATGGTAGAATCACCTCCTCTGCCCTTCCTCTGCACTATCAATCAGGAGACTCCACTTCTTGTCACGAAGGGAAAGCATTAGAAGTGATTTTTGGGGAGAAAAGAAGGATTGGAAGGATTGATTTCAAAAAATGGCAGAAGAGATACTTTATATAAGACTGACAGAGATGGCATCTTCACCTAATGTTTTTTGTCAAATCGGGGGTACTAGCATGTACTCTTGATTCATGTGAGAGATCAGAGGTAGGTGAAGAAATTATAAGAAGGAATCAAAGGAAGAAGAGATCTGAAGCGAGCCAGAAAATTTGGACAAAATGGGAAAAAAAATATAGAACGGACCGATCCAAGAGGGGGAGAGAAGTTGACCTAGGTCAACCAAGCCCACCTCTTGATTGGTCTACGTCAGATGCAAGAATTTAAAACAAATAGAAAATGATTTTATTAAATAAAACTTAAAACATTAAAGTCTCTTTTATTATTTATGTACTGTTTTAGGTGATTTTATTTAATTTTAGCGTCCTGTTTATTATAGGTTAATTTTTACAAGTGTATCTATATGTATAAATACCCATGTATTACGTATTTGATTTTTATTTTTTATTTTAAATTTTATTTTTATTTATATATAGTTTATATATTTATTATATATTTAAATACATATTTACTTATTTTTATTTTATTTTTCTTAGTTTATTTGTGTACTTAAATAAATATGGGTATGTATATTGTAGATATAGTATATCTATATAGTTTATTATATTATTTATTTAATGTATTTTTATTGGTTTCTTTTTATGTTTATATTCTTAATATATTTAAAATAATACTTACAAGTATTTAAAAATATAAAAAGAAGTGAAAATATAAAGAATGAATTAAATGAATAAAATTATATGGGTATATAGTACAATGGGTCCCAAAAAGCTAAATTTTGTATTTTAAATCTAATTTTAATGAAATACCTTCATTAAATAGATAATTTAATTTAGAGTACAATAAAGGTGAGTTTGATCAATTTAGAGTTCATATGGAGAAGATATGGACATGTAAAGTTTTATTTACAACTTTTTCATATGTGTGTCTCAATCATACTGTGCATTATTTTCATGTGCAGTTGTTTTTGTATTTTTCTATACATTAATGTGCACATGTTTTGTGTCAAAAATATATTTATTTGAGTTATGTAAGAATGTGTATAAATTAACGTAAGTTTCAACTGTACATGTAGTGTGTTGGGCACCTAGGGTTTCTAGGTGACTATTTGCAACACCCCAACCCCAAACATAGTACCATATCTAAAACTCACGAAGTGTGGGTGTTGTTTATAAGTGATGGGGACTACTACTTGACAACTTGGGCTTAAGCATTTTGGGTGTTTGTCAATGGGTCCAATTGGGCCCGAACCCAACAAGTTATCAGGGCCAGTTTTCCTCGATAACGGACCGGAGACCTAAGCCTGAGACGTTACAAATGGTATCAGAGCGGGTTCCCTCTGATAGTGTAAAGGGCTACCCGAGAGGTGGAGCCACCCTTATAAAGAGATAGGAGGAAATGGCTACCCAGAGCATGCGGCCGCCACTGTCACTGAGAATAAGTGATGGGCCATGTCGCAACGAGGACATTGCGAATATAAGTGGAGGAGGTTGTAACACCCCGACCCCAAACATAGTACCACATCTAAAACTTACAAAGTGTGGGTGTGATTTATAAGTGATGGGGACTACTACTTGACAACTCGGGCTTAAGCATTTTGGGTGGTTGTCAACGGGCTCATTTGGGTCCGAACCCAATAAGTTGTTAGGGTCAATTTTCCTCGATAACGGACCGGAGACCTAAGCCCGGGACGTTACACCAAGTTATTCTATTTGTATTTATTTTTCCTTATCTCCTCTTAATTTATTCATTGTCGACCAAGTAATTATTAACTTAGCCTCGGGGTGTAAGGTCAATCGGTATTTACAATACTTCCTTTATTTTTTACTTTTTTTTATTTTATTTTGTATTTAATTACAAGTATTTAAGCATTATTTATAGACAATAGTCAGTGTGTTAATTTGTACAAGTTAGATATATTTACATGTAAAGATAAAATAAAAGAATAAAGGTGAATGAATGGGTATTCATCACTCATGCATATGGAATTGAATTTTTTGTGAAATGTGTACCTATTGAAGGCCATTTTTATGTTCCATAGATTGATGGTACTTGTAACCTAATGTGATCAATACATGTGGAATTAAAAATCAGAAAGTGATGACATGTACAACTGCTTGATTTGATGATCAGCGGTCCATTCTATCTTGAGTAATTGCTTCCATTACACCCTTATTAATAGATATCAATCACTTAATTTCATTAAGATTCATATGTTAGAGCTTTATTTCACTATTTTAAATTGTAATTGTGAATTTGTGTGTTGTGTCGCATAAGTGCATTTCCATTCTATAGCATCTCATAATCTGACTTGCATTTAAAATTCCATAACAAAAACATGCATCCATATTGTGTTGTTTTAACCTAGATATCACTACTTAATCACTTAACTTTAGTATTTAAAGTCTAATCAGGTAAATTAGTATATTGTGTCCTTGTCATCGACCCTGGACTTATCTAGGATAAGTTAAGCCAAGCTCTCTTCACATAGATACTCTGCTTGGTTCTGTTGACTAGGTAATCGACCATATTACAATGAGTTATTATCAACTTTACCGATTGATGAATCATCGAGTGGGTTGGGGGTGGGGGGAGGGGGGCTCCGGTGGCCTCCTTAGGGGAGTTTGGTGGGAAAGACACCCCATTGTCCTCCTTGAGGATGGAGGGATGCCTCCCTGGACTCCGTGTGAGGGGTGGGGGAGGCTCCAGTGGCCTCCGGAGGAGGTGTGGGAAGGAAGCCCGAGTGGATGTCATAGGGGGTAGGGAGGCCTCAGTGTCCTCTTGTTCCCTGTGACCTCCAAAGGAGGGGTGGGGAGGAGGCCCCGGTGGGCTACAGAAGGGAAGCTAGGGAGGAGGCCCTAGTCGCAAAAGGGGGAGGGTGGGGGCCCCGGTGTGGGGGAGGGGAGGCTTGGGAGGCCTCTGGTGGCCTCTAGAAGTCCGTCTCGGGGGTTACAAGACAGATTTGAAATCTTTTCAATGGCATTCTTCTTGTCGTCTCGAAGCTTCATTGGCTAGTGAATGAGGTGGTCGCACCTGATTCCATAAAGAAGAAGAAGGAATGATATGATGGTTGACTTGGGGGGAGGGGAAACAATTGGAGGTTCATGGTGGAGAGAGAGGTGTGATTCTCAATGCAATTGGTGGAACTACTTCATAACCCAATAGGAACGAGCCACAATCAACCATGTTTTCCTTAAATTTTAATTTTGCAGTATCACTATAATTGGCGTAACTCTCACATCCGAGCTTGGAATCACGTATTCTTGGCTCATTAGAAAATTTGCGACAAGCCATTTATTTTAGGTATAATATTTGATATATTTTGAGACTCTTACAAGAAGCCAAAATTTTAGGGACATTACATGTTCCACCTTAGCCGACCCTACTTAATATGGGAAAAGACTTTGTTATTGTTGTTGTGTACACGTTCCACTTCACATCTCTTCTCTTTAAAAAATGATTATTATATCTTCTAATCACATTGTTTATTTAATAACTATCAGTTATTTCATAATAACTAATTCATATGTTCAAGAAGAACGAAGAGACATAGAATAAAAATAATTCACATTTATCACTTTTTATCCTACAAAACATAATATTCCAAAATAAAAATCGAGAACAAATCTCATTATTCATCCAAAAGGCCAGTCTCATATAGGCCCATTTTGATTGACGGCCGAAAATAAGGGTTAGCCCAAGTTCAAAGTTAGTTCATATCATAATCTCATTCTCAACATGCCAGAATATTATCTGACATGTTTGGACTAGTTTATGAAGGCATAGTTTAATGTAGAATTAGGGCTGAACAAATCTATATTGTCATGGCTTTTACACTAGCATCTCGTAGCACTTATGTTCCTAACTTTTTTTTGCAAATATACTTGTGCTACTGTATTCTTACAAAATCCATGTAACGGAACGGGTCGTGACGACCGGCGGAAGTATGCAACATTGGATGGCACGATCGAACCGTTACCAGAAACTTGTATGGTAATCAATGAGTATAGAGATATAATATTTTAACTAAGATTCAGTCAACATGAAAGTTCTTTTATTACAAGTCCAACATGGGTAACATTGCAAAAAGACCAACAATAAAAATAGCAATTCAATGTTCCAGTGGGCATAAAGACATCCTTTCATAAGGAATCCATCATTGATCTATACCAGTTCAACTTCACGACGACGGGTAGTTGCCTTGAGCTAAAAGTTAAATCACAGCTCGTGTTCTCCTGAAAAAAACAACAAATGTTATGAGCCAACGCTCAGTATGTGCCGAATTGGGGTCAAGCCGGCTAGCGCGAAAAACAAGTCTCCCCATGCTACTTTAAACCATTATAACATAATCTCTTACTTGTAATATCTTAACAAAACAACGATACAATTTACACTATTATCTTACCGCAGATAATATGTACCCGTTCTCATATATTATCACTATGAAACTCATAATTCAAGTAAACATGCATACAATGGGAATTCCTTCCGGATCCATCCATTAAAGCCATAATTTCATATATACTCTTAAATTTTGCCATATTTGCATATGCGCCTTAACATTTTCATAATTTTCACTTATACCCTCAGAATTTTTCCTAACTACATATATGCCCAAGTACAATCATAACACTTGCATAATGCCATTACTTGACCATAGTTGCACACATGTGCCTTAGCAATTTCAGAAACTGTACATAATGCCATTGGTTTGTTTAGTGGTTAAAGTTGTCTTAATTGTTAATCCTTATTGATTTTGCTGGCTTTGATGGCTTTGGTGGCTTTACCATTGGCACAAGCGGTCCGTGAACATGACATACTTGACAGTGTAGCTATAACAGTAGAGGACTTAGCTTTTACCTCTATGGTTCCTTGCAAACATACGCCCCGTGCGGCATTGCCTCTTGAGCCTATGATAATTGGACTCTAGAGGTGGCTCCCACCATTAGGTGTAGCACTTAGCTTCGTTTATCGTCATTAGCTACAACAATAGAGGGCTTAGATTTTGCCTCTGTGGTTCCTTGCAATCATACGTCCCTTGCGGCATTGCCCCTTGAGCTCACGATAATTGGACTTTAGAGATGGCTCCCGTCATTACATGTAGCACTTAGCTCCGTTTACCGTTGTCGTGCCATTATTCATCTTAAGGGAATTTTAATTCCTTTAATACCATTTCCTTTTTCATATACTATTGGTTCTTGTGAACCTTACAAATCAATACCTTATTCTTAGCTTTTATATTTTGACATCTTCAATAATTACCATGGAATGTGATATACATCTAAATATTATATTACAGAAGAGATATTCTAATTTTAAGGTGTGACAAGTCGTAGTATCATCGTGTATAAAACTATATATTGTTTTAATGAGATCAAGAGTAACATTCATACGACATGTAACATGTTACGATGGGAGTACATTATTTGTACTGAAGTTATGCTCGTAGATATGAGTAGTACCATATTACTGAGTATCGAAATATCTAAAGAATTTTTGTACTACTAGTAGATAAAGAAGGTGATATTGTGGAACCAAATCATGAAAATATTCATAAACAGATGCACAATGGAGATGATGAAAGAACATATACCTTTTTTGATTTCATTATACTTGCCATATCTTTCCACTAACTTAAATATTTTTTTGTCATCCATATCAAGTAATACTGTTAGAGTACATTGTAAATTTAAATCATCTAATGGATAAAGAAATGAGTAAAAAGACAAAAGAAATGCAATAAGAGTATTGGCGTATTGAATGTGGCATGGTATACAGGTTACATTAAGTACTGGACTCAAAGTTCCTACCTATATATGTGTATTAACATCATTGTTATCTTAAAAACTCTTGGGATACATCACCATTATATGTACGCATGGCAAAATATGCTCTTGTCATCATTATCGTTATGTATATACGTCATGATCCTAATAGATAAGCATAGATCTAGAAATATAGATCGAAATTGTTGAACAACGTTACAAGAAAACTCGAGGTAAAGAGGCACATTGGGATGCTTGTCATCGAGATTATTTGATTGTCCAACACCTTTATAATACCCATTTAACTTTGTGTATAATCCAATCCTAAAATCCGTAAATATTCTTTAGATACAGATAATGTACTCAAATGACTCTATGTGGTTGGGATTAAGTTGACTTGATTTTGAGAATGAACGATTATCATTCCAATTGTGTTTTGGATCATGTATATCTTATCGTAACTCAAGTCATTATATAGGCATTGTCTCCTACAAACCAACACGTGCATTTCTCGATTGTATCTCGAATCCGAACTCGGATTTCACGTAGTCCTAAATCGGTACGTACATTACGAGGTCGTATTTTGTATGCGATCATTGTTACAAAATCCTAAACCAATACATACGAGAGATCTATTTTAACGTAATCAATATTTATACAAAAACCTAGACCGATACATACACATCTATCAAGAACAAACTTTGAAAATAAAATGTTTCTGATTTAAAGTATTACCATATCGTACGAGTCCTAGGGGTTCAACACATACATTACAAATCATATTTCTAAACCGATACATGCACTTAAAGTTTGAAATCTGGATAAGGCTTTCATTGATACGTAAAATCCTAAGTCGATACATACTTTTTGAGATCGTATTTTGTGCAAATCAAGTAAATAGCTATAGCAATTATTGTTGGAAGACATAAATCGATTCATAATATAGTATCCCTAAGGGATCGACACATACCTCAAGACCGATGGATTTGTATCTTCTAGTTACGGCTACGTCTTCTCCTTACTTGCGAACCGTCAATCTCCTCCATCGAATCGATGCCAACGTTCTCTGCGACGAGAACGATTCTCTCGATCGCGTATCGATGCTCTTCTCTTCCAATTCGATGTCGCATCTCATCAACAAAAATGATTCCGTGATTCACCCATGGGATCTCTCTCTCTCTCTAAGGCACAATATATGGGGGCAACATGACGTTGAGAGGTGGAGGCTCAAAGGCCTTGTGGGTCTTTTTAATGGTGTCAATATAATGAGAATTAATGGGGGTAATTAAATCCATTCAATTGGTCAATAAATATTACAATAATAATATGTGAGAGTATATGGAAATTTAATTGAAGGGGAGTAAGGGATTTGATTTTTTTTCTTTTTCTTTTTTTTTGAGAAAATCTTGTCCGTTACCATCCATGTTAGTTTCCTGTTATTACTCTTGTGTCCCCATATTAACTAAAGGAAGGACAATACTTTATATGATGCAAGAAGACAGGGGTATTGCAAAAAAAATTAAAAAGTAAAAGTATTGCTGAAAAAACTCAAAAGCACACAAGTACAAAATTCCCATCCGTATTACACTTTGAATATGGATTCGGGATCCCATATATGTTGAGGGTCCGAGCCTGCTAAATCATGTTTATTATCTATCAGGTTAGCTTAGTCCTATTTTTTTCGAACAAATAATCAATTTGCATGCTAAGATGGTTGAATGGGGATGGAGTAAACTCTTTGGAAATAATTGGTAAGATGGGTAACTTTTTTTGTCATCGGTGAGTGCTTGTATGGATGAAATACAATAACTTTGATTTGATGTGATGTTAATATATACTAGGGTTGATTATATTTATTATTAGAATATGTTTTTCACATTGAATATTTTGTTTTTGAAAGTGGTTACGTGGAGCTCACTTGATTAATTGGAACCTAGAAATAGAAGAGTAGATGGAAAGTAACCGAATCCAAACATGTGTTACCATATGGATAGCCAATCTACCCTCGATTAAATTGGTAACTAAATGGGGAGGTTGCATACTAGCTTGTGAATCTGTTGGCTTTCGGATAATTTTAGGATCCATTTGGTTGGTGACAACGAGGAAGAGATGAGTGATAGATAGGGATGAACATCAGGCTGGGCCCCTTTGAGTCCAGGTGATCCAACCCAAGGTTCAATAAAATTAATAAGCCGAGGGCTAGGTTGAGGCTCGCGATTTTTCTCCTGCATGGCTCAGAGCTCGGCTAGACTCCAGAACGGCCGACTTACTAAAAAAATCGGGGTGAGAGAATGGAGAAGAAAGTGGATAATTAAAGGTACCTTTGCTATTGATGGAACAATAATGATCAATGGGTACACGAGGATTATTAATATATGAAACCTAAAAATTCATAAATAAAATAGTGTATTAAAGGAGGTACACCTAGGAGGAATAATGCATAAGTGATACTCATCACATATAGAGGAGTGATGTTACGATGAGATAATGAAAAAAGCTTAATCACGAGTTTGTTATAAGAGAAGCGAGTAGACAATTATGTATATGTAGGTAGTAAATATTGATGAGAATATACAGAAGAACTGTACTATAATAATTCAGTATTATGGATGATTATATAGGACATCTTATTGGACCCTTATTAAGTCGGGATGGTGGGCTTTTGGGTTTGGGCCAAAGTTGACTAAAGCCCAATCCATTTGTTTCATTAGTCAATTTTTCAATCCAAACCTGAACCAACATAAATTGGGTTGGGTTTCAAGTAGGGCTCGTGGGTTGTGTTGGGCATGCCCAACTAGGGGTGTCTAACGAGTTGAACGAGTCAAGCCAACCCCACCCAACTCAACTCAAAGTTGATAACCAAACTTGGACTCAAACTCGATAAGTTTCAGGTCCAAGAATGTTAACTTGAATTCTTGAGTTGGCTCACAAGCCTCTTGAGCCTTTTGTAGGTTGATTTTATATTCATCATTTGTGAACTTTCTTTAAGCGATGGAATTCATTAAGATAATAATGTTTGAAACTTTTGATAGTATATAAAAATGTAATAGTTTCCAAGCCTCTTGCCGCTCTATGGGCTATTTGGCTTGGTAGGAATGATGCAATTTTCAAGGGGCGGCGCTTTTACTCTGAAAATGTTATTGCCCACTGTAATGCTTTGTACAATTTCTGGTTATCAAACTGATGTACCTATGTGTTATTAATGAATGCTTTGGTGTGGTGACTCCCGCCTTGGGAGGGCTCCCTCGTTATATTACTCAAAAAAATAAATGTAATTGTTTATGTGCATTTGATAAGATCTATAAAAAAATAACATGTAATACATGTACATATAAACATCACACAATTCTAAATAACACGCTCGTACCATGTCATTTTCTACTAATTCGTACATCATGTATGTCGATATGTAATGACAAATATATATAAAATTAATACAATCAAAGCAAGTTATCAAGTTGAGTTAACGAGTAGAACCACGCTCAACTCGAACTCAACTTGATAACCTCAATGAGTCATTAATCCTACTCAAAAACTCATACTCAATACCTTTTCGAGCCTAAGTCACGAGTTCTTATCGAGTTGAGTTCAAGTTAAGCTCATCAAGTCCGAACTTTCCAGACACTCCTAGGACTAACTCAATGCTCATCCCTAATGGTAGGGATAGTTAATTAGGAGGCTTTATATCCGACTTGTGTTGGCATGTTGGAATTTGCTTTTTTAGGGATAAGAGCGAAATAGAGGTTATTCCTTTTTTTTGTTATTCCTCCAAATATGAGATAAGTGGTGATTTTTGCGTGATAAGTGGTGTGATGGAAGATAGAGGATAGGCATTCCATCTCGTGAGAGAATAAGTGGGACCAATAAACTTATCCCAGAATAAGTGGGACTTAAGTCCCACTTATCATGCAACCAAACATGACTAGATCTGACATTACCTTTCTCTGGATCAGAGTCACTTTTTTCACCAGGATATTGAAACAGAGTCCAGCAGTGAATACATACAAATTCAACAGGAGTATTGTCCACACGAGTAAAAAGAGCTAGACCAAGACAATAAATACCACTTTTTTTAAAAGGCAGGACAATAAATAAAAGCTGAAATCAAGCAGCCACTGCAAATGCCTGTCTCAATAGCGTGGCTCAAACGACCTCTATTTTGGTTGATTCTGAAAATTTACCCAACTTGGAAAAAAATACAACTCATGCATGATAGAATGCCAAAAAGTATAAGCGCAGAAAATAAGAACAATTCAATCAATATCTTCACGTGTTTTCTTCCCTGAAGCAAGTAAAACAATTAATAGAAAGAAAGGAAGTACAGAAGATGATACATGATAAAAGTTTGTTTTCCTACAAGATGAAAAGAAGATGATGAGAGGATAATTTTAAGATAAAGAGGATTTTAGTCTTAACAGATTCCCTATTATTATATATAACTGACAACAATAAATTGATAGGAACTGAAAGTTATAAACAAGTGAGGTGATGGGACAAGATCCATCTACGCAAGTTGATGCCTGTGTAGATCTTGGACCTACTCGACTTAAATCCTGCTCAGATCTTTAAATATGAATAATAAGATAAGAGCTGAAATCTAAATAAAGAACGATTTCAAATGGAAAAAAACTGACTCGATGACCATAAGATTTGTTAGGATTTGTAGTTAGTTACCCAGGGGGGTTGCTTTTATATATAGTCGATTAAGAGGTTTTCTTTCTAACAAAATTGGAGTATACACAAAATTGAAATACTGATTATATTTCCAACAGTTTAGTTAATAAAGTTAAATATCAACCAATGCCTTTGAGCTGCCACTTTGACCCCTAGCTGAAAACAACATTGAGTTCTCATTTTGGCTTTGAGGCTTACAGTTCAACCTTGGGAATAATAATCGAGTTAGCACAAACTAAACAAGGTAGCCGAAAATGAAGGGTCACAAATACTTTGGATCTAAACACAATGCATGTAATCCCAGTTCTACAAACTCTTCATATGAGATTTAAAAGCAATATGTTACAACAAAATATTGACTTGTATACACGGCTTACTGAGTTGGTAAGGCGGGGGAGATGGTCAGTGTTATATTTAGTTCCTGATCCTAACAACTTCCTCAGTTCTTTTTCTGAGCATGCGCGAGATTCCGTAGTTCCTCGAATGCACGCATGGTCTCTGCATCGAATCCTCCAGCAAACTGCAGTAGCAAAAATACTTCAACACCACCTCAAAACTCCACCATAGATAACATCTCTATTTCTTTAGCATAAACTTCAAATTAGGTATCTGCATTAGAGGCCGGATTTCGAAGAGTTGATTTTTATTTTAAGCGTTGAGATCTCATTTATTTTGGTTTTGGTCATACCTGGTGTATTCTGAAGGCAAACCTGACCCCTTGAAGGAGCATGTAGTCCAAAGCAGGATCTTTATCTAACGCCTCCATTGCTTGGAGTTCTGAAGCAACTCTTTTCATGTATTTCTTTGCTAGCTTGACAGAAGCAAACTTGATCTGCCACAGAAAAGAGTCAGATAGGCTCCACAATCAAACAAGAACATTTGCAGATTACATTAGCACAGGCAAGTTTATATTAAAATGAAGGGAACACATGAAAATTTATAGACATCGTCCTAAATCGATGCACAACATTCGTCCAATACCATGGAATGAAGTACTCGATATACTGATAGTGCCTTATATAAAGAGAGGCTAAAAGTTAGAGTTAACACAAACAGAAGCAAAAAACTTAAGTACCTCCAAGTAGGGCTGGCTATTGATTCACAGATCGATGAGCCAGGCTCGGGCTCGCCTCGATAAGGGCTCGTGAGCCCGGCTCATTAGGCTATTGAGTCGAGCCCGAGCCAGAATTTTGGGCTCGATAGCTTAACCAGCCGAGCTCGAGCCCAGCCTCGTTCGGCTCGATAACTCAATAAGGGGCTCGATAAGGAATATATATACATATATTATTTATATATTTATATATAATACAAACAAAATAAAATTAGCCCTTTGCAATTTTCCCTCCACTAATTTTGGCACTCCCACGAGTCACGAGTCATGACTAAATTCTCAAATCTCATTCCCACCCGCACATTTGCCCCCTGCCCGCGCATTAGAAATTTTAGTAATTTTCTTATAAGCAAATATAATGTTACAATATATTATAATTAAGATTTTATACACAACTTGGATAGTGGCCTACTGGTAAGGAACACAGTCTTTAATTGAGAAGGTCTCGAGTTCGAATCCACACAAAACATTATTCTACCAAAAAGTACCCACTTTCCTTAACGAGCTCGGCTTGGGCTCGAGCCTAGACCAGGCTCGATAAGGAGCTCGGGCTCGATAAGGGGTTCGACTCGAGCCTTATCAAGCTTGAGCCAGCTCGATAAGGGCTCGAGCTCATCGAGCCCGAGCCCAGCTGGGCTTATCGAGCCCGAGCCAAGGGCTGGCTCGGCTCGTTAGGCTCGATAGCCAGCCCTACCCCCAAGAGTTCAAACTATAATGCTCAAACCCTAGTAACTCCCCCTCAGAGTAGAAAATAGATATCATTCACACTCAGCTTGTCACATCTTACAAGTCACAATAACACATATAGAGCTTATGGGCCATCATATTTAAATCACTCTCCGCATTGGACACTACTTGTTTAATACTTCTCCATGTGACAAAATTTTTGATCCGCTAGGTATCAAGCATGATCCGCATTGCTATACATGATAATATCCAGAGATGAACCTGTAGTGAAGAGTCCCTTCCTTGGTGTTATCTTAGTGTACATCATGGTGACATCCCACTAGGCATGTAATACCCCTGTTGAAATATAAAGAACTTGGAAGCGGAATCAGAAACAAAAGTCAAACTTAAATAACGGTGGGATGAAACTACGGGAAAAGTCTCAAAGGACCAGATCTTTTATTAGAATTTCTCAATGAATACAAAGGATGTGGGGCTTCTTATATAGCCCCACAGACAGACCGGAGTCCCGCTTATAGATGATGTGGGACTAAACATGAGTGGGGTAATTGGATAACCCCCCCCCCCCCTTCAAGCTACTGGACCCGGGAAAGATAACTCATCTTCACTCAATACATCTAAGAGAAATACCGCTCGAAGTAGTCGTTGTTGGTAGAAGACCTAGCATAAGGACGGACCTGTGACGATCAGGTCATGCTTGTAGAAGAGTCGTCGCAACAACCAAGTCGTGCATGCAGTAAAGTCAACGTAAGAGAAGTCCAACATGGAGTAGAAGTAGGGGAAAGACATCTGATGAAGTAGTCATTGCTCGATGAAGATGGCTGATAGAAATAGTATTCTGGAATGGAGATCTACCATGCTGAAGGGCAATGAAAGTCTAAAACAATGCCAGATAGAAAAGTCCATCTGGAGTTGATGTTGAAGTCAAACATCAGAAGTAGAGTGGTTTCCCCCTATGCATATCTCGAGAAAAGAGATCGCCTTTATTGAGGAGCCATCAGAAGTAGAGTGGTCATCATGTATGCATATCTCGAGCGAAGAGATTGCTTTTGTTGAGGAGACACGAGTACAAGATGGTGGATTTGATGAAAATCCTGTAGATACATTTCAAAAAGAATAAAGTGCCCCCTTTCACTCTCCTTTCTCTACTTGATAGAATAGGAACATGTATGATCAGGTTGGGAGAATCTAACATTAAACAAACATTTTTTTGTACACTCCCTTTTTTGCACAAATGATTTTCTGGGACCATTTTTCGATTATTCTTTTTTTCTCTCCCCTTCTTTCTATCAGTTTCCTCCTCTTTCTCTTTTTTCAACTATTCTCTCTCTTTTTTTGCAAATCATGATCCCTATAATTTTTTACAAAAAATCAGCCACCATTTTTTTTCTAAATCGGGCCCCCTTAACTTTTTTAAGCTACGACCCAATTAGGCCCAAAACATTGGTGCTCTTTTTTCTAAATCAGCCCTATCTTCTTCTCATTCTTTTTTAATAAATGTAGCTCATTCGGTCAAATATTAATAAATAAAAGAGCGAAGGGGAGACATATTTGTTGAGGGGTATCGGCCCCTTTATTTTTTTCCATGCAGACCCCAACTAGGGTTCCTAAATTGGAAACTCATTGCATAGCCACCGTCGTTGGGATCTGCGCAAGGGCTATACAGGGGAGATTGCTGCAAAGAGTTAGCCATCGTCATCATCGGGGCGTAAGGTGGCCATCGTACGGAGCAGAGGTGATCGTACGAGGAGTCGACCTTGATCAGAAGGAATGGTACGATCTAGAGATGTGCCTGGAGGAGATGCTTTCATTGTGAAGACTGGATGATGGAGAAGTGCTTGGAGGAGAGACTATTCAGGGTTGGGGAGGGTTGTTTTTCCTCTAGTTGATGTAAAACCACTAAGAGTAGAATCTGGAATGTCGATGGACAAGCCACTGAAGAGAAAGTATAATGAGAAACGGAAGTTGGATGAGGTAGAGCTCCTATCATAATAGTAGCAAGTTCAAGAGCAAATATCACTAAAGTCAACATGAAGGAGGCCATATCATCAATCTAGAGCAGGAATGGATCTCGTTAGTTAGCATGATTATCACTTGAAGAAAAGGGAGATTGTCATAGAAGGTGATTCGAATCTCCGATTGTTCATTAGAAATGGCTCTGAATATCACTCTTCCATTGCAGCTCTAGAAGGCACATGCCTTTCCACTCTATCGACCATATTGTTTCACGATGCTCATTCCCCTAAGAAAAGAAGTACTCACTACAGCCTTGTAGATTTTACTAACTACAATATGACAGATGATAACTATGATCTCCCTGTATCTTGCTACGAGGGATAGACGGTGATAATATCCTATATATCAAGGAAAACCAATATATTAAAGAAAAAATAAAAAATGACTTAAAGAGGAGCTGATGGAAAGGGTAGTCATCCGTCCACCACCAAAATTGCCTCATTAGAGGAATCTAACTATCGCTTTTGAATTGTCTCGTCTCTGCAAAGATGGCACAACCAATATACCAAACACAAATGTTAAGGTAAATGTAGAGGTTTCAGGTTGTATATTAGAAGAAATCTGAAAAACATGCCTAACCATATCATAATGATCGATGCATGAGGGAACCATGGTCTCAAGTCCTTCGTGAATGGTTGGCATGTGAACGTTGTGGAGTCTCCCTACCAATTTGTCATCAATGGCCATCGGCATGTTTCTTCGATGTACCCTATCTTGACACATAAATTATTATGAGTCCTACTAAACTAGTAAAGCCAATGGTGGCACTACTCTGCCCGATGGCGGGACCAACCATTATAGTAGTTTTATCGCAACCTCAACGATGACCTCTTGGAGACATGTCTCAACCACATTCATAAAAATCAACAAGAGCAATAGTCAATGATTGTGGTAGACAGGTGCCTCAAATTGGTGGGTAACGCCACTGATACTGAGCACATTATATGCCTCCTCAAAAGTGGATAACAGCATGCATCATCATTTGATCATGTAAACATGTAATTGACAATTCAATCCATCTTAAAATGCCATAATCACCTGCAAGGTTCGAAATTTTTTGATTTCATTTCGGTTCCCACGGAAATAGAAATTTTAGTGAAATTTCGGGAAATTTCGATAATTTCGGTGGAAACATCTGAATTAGCTCAAAAACTATTTTTTTGCCAGTTTTTGCAAAATAAGATCATCCAAATTATTAGAATAATAAATAACTTACAAATACCCACATGTACCATACATATAGCTCATATATATCCTTTATATCACACGTATCAATCATGTCACTGTTAATTCTGATTGTTGAGTAGTATATAGATTCCTATGTTTCGATTTGTAAGTAGTATATAGATTCACGTAGTGTTTATATCACACGTAGTGTTTAAAGTAGTATATAGATTCCTATGTTTCGATTTGTAAGTAAAAACATCTTAGATCTAGAAGTTGAGGCGAACAATTTCAAGAAAAAAACATGTAAGAGACATAAAACATAAAAATCATACATAGATCTAAGGTTTAGTTCTCGAAATAAATCGAATATTAAATTTTAGTTAACAAAAAAACTCAAATTCTTGTTTTCTAAGTGTTAAACATGAGATCCGAGTTTTTCCTTAGAAAAAACATCTTGATTCCACGGTAAACACAAAAACCCCAAATTTATCTTCCATGTATCTCATAAAATAATCCGAATCTGTCCAAAAAAAACTTCCACAATGTTCAATACCAACATGAGAAGAACAAAAATCAAACTTCCCTCGTATATCAACAAATTTAGCAAGATTTGGAGTAGCATACGTCAAGCTCATGAACGAACTCCAAAGGAAGAAACAAACAGAGAAATCGGTCATTTCGCCGATATTTCTATCATTTCGCTGATATTTCGATCATTTCACTGATATTCCGATCATTTCGTCGATATTTCGTCGAAATCTGAGAAACACGAGATATAGGGTAGTTTTAGTACCCGGATACCCTCAAAATCGAAATTTCACAAAATTTAAGACCATGATCACCTACTCTTTTTATATCTATGCAACTCAAATATGCAAATTAGCCTAAATAAATTGTAATTTTCGCTCTAAATGTTCAATTAGAAGCAATATTTTTCAAGAAGTTTCATGTCATACATCAACACAAATAATAATGGGTCTAAAAACATGGCTCACAATCTTCTATTGAAAATATGACTCCTTTATTTTGAACTCGATTTCATACGTCGAGTCATAGTGGTTCACCATATTTGCAATTCGAGGAACTGCAACATCCAAAAGCTAGGCACAACATGATTTTGTCCCCATCCCATGTAGCATATCTACTAGTCATCTCATTTGTCTCTAGCTCAAAGAGAATATAAAACTTCGTTTATCCTCTACTTAGCATCGAGAAGATCGATGATTAAATTAACAATCTCTCCATTGAATGGACTCCCCATGCTACAAGTAGTATTTTACACGAGGTTTCTCTTCTTTTAGATGCATTAACTCATAATAGGTCTATTACGAATAGCGGAAGCAATCACGTACAAACACGATCACTCAAGTGAGATGCAAACAAACGGATTTACAAGGTTCATACATAACCCAGGATTCAAATATCAGGATATATCGCCTATATATCGGTATCAGACATCGATTGATATCGATACTACTATGTATGTCATTTTCCCTAATATCGATGGATATATCCCCCGATATATCGGGATATCAATCAAATCTTGAAGTTTTGAATGCAACTTTCTCCCATATCGACCAATATCGCCAATATCGATATTCATCTCTCCATATCAAGTCGTTTTTTCATACAATTTCTTCTTGACATTAGATAAGGCTTTTCTATGGTGATTTTCACCATTTCTAGAGGTGGATTTCTTATGGGTTTTGTATATTTCGTGCTCTACTACATGTTCTCGATTATTTCTAGTAGTGGACTTTGATTTCTAATATTTATTAAGATCTTAGGAAGATGATTTTTTTATTTTCATATTATTCATAATTAATGTAGATTTTATTATTTCTCTTAGACATTCTGGAATATTGCCAGGGTTTCGACATTCTGGTGTATACGAATTCCAGGATATCGCCTGACATCTCACAAAATATCAACGAGATACAATTCGTTTTGTATCGATCAAAAATTGAAGATTTCAGTACATAATTTCCCAGCCATGGCCTCAAATTTCAGCGAAATTCGGTCGAATTTCTGTCGAATATCGATATCCAGTCGAAATCGAAATTCGACCAAATGACCGAAATGACCGAAATATGGGGGTCCTAGTACAAAAAATGACCGAAATGACCGAAATTTCGGTCGAAATTCCACCGAAATTCCATCGAAATTCTGTTTTGGTCGGTACCGAAATGGTGACCGAAACCGACATTTAAGGCCTTGTTCCCAGCTATCGATCGATATTGATCGATACCATTGATATGGGATGATATTGCTCGATATCACCCACTTTTCATTTTTTATCTATTATTTGGGTAGTACAATGTGTCTACTACATAAAAGACCAGGGTTCAAATCCCACTTAATGGTCTAGTGGTAGTACAATGAGTCTACCACATAAAAGACCAAGGTTCAAATCCCACTCTTGCAGGGGTTGCGTTAGGTAGTCAACGGCCATCGTAAAAAATAGTCGAATCTTTCAACATGGATTTGAGCAAGAATCCATGTAGCCGATCCTACTTATAGTGGGAGAAAGCTTAGTACATTTTATTGTTTGGGATTTTGCTTTTGTATCTACTCCCAGCATTAAAAACACATTATGAACCCCCATTTTACACGGGGCGCTTTGTCTGCTTTTGGCGAAGGAGATGAAACAACTCTAAAGTTGATTACGGAATATTTGCATATATATATATATATGTTATTATGCTCGTTAGCTAGCCCATATGACATCTGATATAGCTCGACATTTTGTTTAGGATTTTTATCCGTTGTACCCCTCTGAGATATTGCGATTTCAGTTATGCCCTACCTTTTTTGGAATATCAGTTGTGCACTCGAATTTCAGGATATCGCCTGACATCTCACAAAATATCAACGAGATACAATTCATCTTGTATCGATCAAAAATTAAAGATTTCAGTACATAATTTCCCAGCCATCGATCAATACCATTGATATGGGTTGATATTGCTCGATATCACCCACTTTTCATTTTTTTTATCTTATATTTGGGATTTTGCTTTTGTATCTACTCCCAACATTAAAAACACATTATGAACCTCGTTTTAAACGAGGGGCTTTGTCCGCTTTTGGCAAAGGAGATGAAACAATTCTAAAGATGATTAGGGAATATTTGCATACATATGTTGTTATGCTCATTAGCTAGCCCATATGATATCTGATATAGTTCAACATTTTGTTTAGGATTTTTATCATTTGTACTCCTTTGAGATATTGCAATTTCAGTTATGTCGTAACTATTTGGGAATATCAGTTGTGCACTCGTCTTTTTGTCGTTTTATCAACTATGTCCCTCTTGCTAGTTGTCGTCCATCCTCAACGCAAAAATATGTTTACTTGAGGACACAACGGGAATTAATTTTTTAAAAATTTTGACTGAAATATACATCCCCTTCTTCTTTATCCTCTCGCAACCTCTTCTTCGTCCTCCCTCATCCTCTTCCGCCCCGTTCTCTTCCTCCTCCCAGCCGCTTCCCCCACCCCTCTCATCCCCAGCCCCTCCCTCCGCCCCCATGCCTCCCCTGAGCTCCTCCCCCTGCTCATCCCCCTCTGCCCCAAGCACCTCCCTCCACCCCAAGCTCCTCCCCCTCCGCGCCCGAGCTCCTCCCTCTACCCCGAGCTTCTTCATCTGCCCTCAAGCCTCTCCCTACGTCCTGAGCTCCTCCCCTGACCCTCGCTCCTCTGCCCACGCGCTTCCCCCTCCACCCTCGTTCCTTCCACCCCCTCTGCCCCCAGCTCCTCCCCCTGCCCCTGCACCATCCACCCTGAGCTCCTCATTCTGCATACAGCCTCCCTACTCCTTCGTCCCCTCTACCTGTTGGGATATGGGTGGGATGGTGTCGATGGGTTCAAGAACTTGACCATGACTTGCAGCCTCGTCGTCGACATGATGTTGCTACTCGTCTATGCAGCAGCCAAGCGGAGGTGTGCACTTGAGGGACCAGGAAGGATGAAGAGGAGGGGCTGGAGGGGGAATGGCAGAGGAGAAAGGGCTGGAGGAGGAGGTGGTCGGAGGAGGAAGGGTTGGAGGGTGAGAAGGAGGGAGGAAGAGTGATAGGGATGTGGGAGTTTTTCTTTCAGATGTGTCCTTCTCAACGACACCATGGTTTGATTAAACTATGGTTAAGTTCAACTTAATAACTGTCAAAGTAACGGAGGGGTACAAGTGATAAAACAGTAAGAAGTCAAGGGTGCGAGTGATATTCCCAAAAGAGAGAGGGGTATAACATATATTGCAATATCTCAAAGGGATACAACTGACAAAAACCCTTTTATTTATATATAATAGGTGATGCGATGTAAGGTTAATGTGCATCTCCTTGATGTCACTATGTTGTTATTGTTCGAATTTCGTTATTCCGTTCTACTATCTCTCAGTGATTAATATTCAACAGTCAGCATTAACAATGGTAATATATACGATATAATGTGTGTTGGTCTAAATACACATTATTCTTGCATGTAAGCGTGCATTTGTATGTTATTTATGGCTTTAAGAACTACAATGATCTTAATTTGCAAAAAAAACTTTTTTGTGCCATTTCTAATATTTACACCGATATCATCTATGTCCCCTATATATCCATTTTTGGGTCGACTGATACAATATCAATATCGATATTTCAAACCTTACACGTAACTGGGATTCATCCTTGGGCTGTGGCGATCTATTTTCACTGTTGTAGAAAGAAGAATACAGAGGATACAAAAAACACTAAGCCTAAGTAGTTTATATACTAATCTTGGCACATATGGATCCAATACAAACGAATATGAATACTCAAATAGAAAAGAAACTGTTTATACAATTTTTGGTCAAGGCGATGCCCCCGCCCCATTAGGGTATGGTGGCACGAGGAGGGGGAGGGGGATGCATACGATGGTTCTCCAATTGAGTCCAAAAGAACAGATGTTAGGGTTCAAATGCAGAGCTTGCAACCTTCTATTGGGAACTTGGCTCCATTTTGTTCATGATCTCATACGTGGAATCATAGTGGATCACAGCATTTGCATTATGAGGAATGGCACTATCTAAAAGCTAGGCACACACCATGATGTTTGTTTCCCCGTGTAGCATTCCTACCAGACATTTTTTTGGGCTCTAGCTCCATGAAAATATAAAATTTCATATACATTCAAACTAGCATCAGGACCAAAATAAAAATCCAACCTTTAAATGGACTCCTCATGCTAGCAATAGCAATAGTGGTCATTGCAACAGTCCTTGGCAATTAATGACAATATCGTGGGTTGGTAGTGACCATTAGCAACTAGCAACTCCATCGAGGTTGTCATTGTAAGATGTTAAAGGGTGCCATTAGCAAGAATGGCAATGACTAGAGTGGCTAATACCATTGTTGCATATTGGCAAGGGAGGAGGGTACTAGAGATAGTGATTGCACAACGTTGTTGACAATTAAGGGGGTGGTCGACAGGGTTCCGAGATACATAAATTGGTCGGTCCAGGATCGTTGCTCTGCTATTATGTGGAATGCGATACTTGATATATAGAATAATGTGGTATAAAAGCCCCCTTGTTTAGAGGAAGTCCAGGGTTATGCTTAAGATAAATAAAAGCTATTACATAAGTTCCCAAGAAGGAGTTGGACTCAAACATTAATGTTCAAACCATAACAAAACATGTTACACTAAATTCCATCAATAAGTATTGCAAAATCACTCATGTTAAAGAGAAAAACGGACAACTTGTAGCAAAAGCTTAATACTGAGCATGGAAGGCCTATGCATTCTATGCGCCACAAGTACTAGATTTCCGCATAATTGCTTGAGAAAAGAGGATGCCAAAACCACGGCCCAATGAAGTACATGGGCTAAGAATATAGAAAACCATCAATTAGTAGTGAATATAGTTCATTTTTAATTCAAAATGCCTTTCCATATGCGCAAATGTCAAAAAATGTCAAAGTCTTCTCCCACTATAAGTAGGATCGGCTACAAGGATTCTTGCAAAATCCATGTTGAAGATTCGACTATTTTTTATGTTGGTTGTCAACTACCTAACACAATCCCCACAATGAGGGATTTGAACTCTGGTTTTTTGGATGGTAGGCACATTGCACTACTACTGCGCAAATGGGCGTGTATAAAATTTGTTGATGTGTGGATCGCTCTGTGTATGTGCAATAGTAGCTACCTAAGTAGAAACCAAAACAATTCTAATTTAGGAATTCTATCGCAAGGATGTTTTTGATGAGGGAGATTCTTCCACAAGTATTGGCAAGATATGCACCTTGCTTATTATTGCTGAATCAAGCATCCAGTCGGTTGGAATATGGTATTCCTTGTAGTGAATAATTAACCCATCCCTTGTTCTTAGAAGGTTGTATACACTATGCTCCATCCTGAAATTCAGAAAGCTGCCTATTAGTTATCAGTATTAATAACTCCGATGTATAAAAGAAAATCTACAATAGTTAGCATCGCACCAATTTAGCATTTATCATTATAAGCACTACTACTTAACTTACTTTTCAGAGAGAGATGCTATTTTCTTTAACGCTGCATCGCATGAAAGTCGGGGATTATCTTCAAAATACATAGCTTCGGCCTCTAGCTTCTTCAAGTCATGAAAACCAAAAGCTGCTTCTCTCAAGGCATCGGCTTTCTTCTCTGGCCAATCAAAATGCTTTAGCACTGCTCTTTCATCCACCTTTATAACAACCAAAGAAAATCACACTTCTGAGAACGTGCATAAAATGAAATGTATAATCACAAGGTAAACAAAGAAAATCAAACTTCTGAGAATTTGCACAAACAAAATAATTCATAGAGATACCAGCTACAATGTAAACTCACAAGGAACGAAAGCTCATCGTCTAGCCATTTAACAAATGCCACTACATCTTCTATGTCACGATATACTGCTTCGTTGACTTCTTTAATTAATAATCTAACAAATTCACCTTGTGTCTCCACATCTGCCTTTATCTAGAGAGCGTAAAAGAAGTTAAATTAGCAATATAATATTCAGAACTGAATATAAGTAAATTTCCAGCACTTCATGGTCTTACAGCAAGCAGATGAGAAGATCTGTTCTCGATTTCACCAATCATGCTGCTGCGAACATTTGCAACATTCGGGGCATCACTAACACCATTAGATGAATCTTTTTCTTTCTTTGAATCTCGTTTCATTAGAGAATGATATAGCTCGACTACCTCAGGGGCCCTTTGCATCACACTTTTATTTTTTGCGGAAAACTTAGGAGGGGGAGGTGGCGGCGGGGGAGGAGGGGGAGCAACAGCTAATCCTCCAGTCTTAACATAAGCTGGCAAAGAACCGGAAGGCCGTGGAGGGGGATTTGGTATGCGTAGTGCACGCTTCTCGATTTCCAAGCTTACAGATTTCGTTAGCTCACTCTTGTTTATGGAGAACCTTGGGCTTCGACTAGATATGAAGTCATGTTTATGCACCGCAATTTGGGATATGTTCTTCATTGCAGGAGGTTTTTCATTTCTGGTATCAGTCTTGAAGTCTTTTTGACACACAAAACCATCGGACTGTCGTCTTTTATTTACCTTCAACACTTGTGAACAATCTCTTGGACCACTTATCGAATGTCGACGCCCCGGACTTCTTCCTTCATTGGCCTCAATCCACTCCTTGTCTAAAAGTTCATCGCATTCCATAACCTGGCAATCTTCCTCTATTTTTTGCCATGTGACCATTCTCCCCGGCGCCATACCTTTAGAACCGTCAAAATCAATAGACGCAGATTTGCTCAAAGGATGGGGCAATTTTTGCAGATTTAAAACTGCACAGCTACTATCTTTCTTAACATTCTTGATATCGAAACATTTCTCCTCGGCATCCTTGGATAAAGGAGACTTTGTTTGATTGTCGGAATTCTGCAGTTCTTGGCGCAAACATGAATTCATCCATCTCAGATATGCGAGCTCCTCGACCTCGTTTAACCGGCACATCTGGAGCCCCTCAACTTGTTTGCAAAGATCCTCATTTGTGTGCCGCAGAAGCAATGCCTCAGCTTCAGCTTTAGCTACAATATCGCTCTGCATAAAATTATAAAACAGTAGAAAATCATTAGCATGCAGCATGAGCTCCACAATTTAAGATCAAGACTCAAAGTTACTTGTATTGTAATGAAAAAAATGATTCTACAACACCTACTTCGGTGACCTTCTTGAGGGACAATAGCTGTGACTCAGTTGATGCAAGCTTCAAAGCAAGATTTCTTTTCTGAAGTTGGAGCTCCTTGTTAAGACGACGAAGTTCAACAACTTCCATTTCAAGATTATTCTTTTGAGAAGAAAATCCTTTCTCTGTAAGTTGATCCGTGACAGCTGATAGTTCTCCATTATTTTTAGATATTTCTTCTTGATGTTCCAAAGCTGATGATAGACAACATAGTTGTTCAGAAAGGTTGGTCTTTTCACCTTCTAGATCATTTACTTTATGAGTAAGATTTTCAATTTCCCTTCTTCTTGTGTCTAGATCCCTTTCATATTCCTTGATTTTTGGGTTGTCCTTGTATGATAAAAGCTCAGCCTGCAAGATAGACTCCCGTTCCTTCGACTCTTGAAGTAAACTTCTTAAGTTATCCAACTCAAGAAATAGGTTGTGTGAAGCAGGAGACCTCAAGCTTTGGCAATCAAAACCCTGTGGATGAACTTGGGCAGGATTGACGGCACAAGGGAAGTCGCTGATGAGGGAACGTTTTACTCGAGATTGAAGCTGCTGCACACTCTGGTTTTTTGGCTTCGGGATTTCTGAACCAGCAAAAATCTTCTTCGTGGTGGGGATTGGAGACTGCAGCTTAGCCTTCTTGTCACCAGTGAGCCCCCTAACAATTTGAGATCCCCAGGAAGAATGTGACTTGGATTTTGATGCATTGGTACTGGCTTTACTATTCAACCATGCTGGCTGATCAGCATTCTTGCTAAGCTTAGCTCGCAGATCTGCAAATGCATCTTCCTTCATTTTTAGTGTGGCGCTTGCGATGCCTGGCTAACAAAAGACCTGAAATCAAAGTTTAGTGGAATCATTAACTGGAATATTACCAGAACGAGTTATGGTATAATACAATGTTTGTATGTAACATCCGTTAAATATTTAATCAGAAGCGTCAAAAATATGGAATCAAACAAAAAAACTTGATAATAAGATAAGAGAACTCCCCTAATAATCTGTTAGTAAACGCACTGAGTATCGTATCAATATGTGGAATACATATCACCTAAATCCAAAAATGAGCATTTTACACATTTTGGTTATATGAATATTTGCCTACAGGTATCTACCATGGGTCATATTCCCATGTCTATTGGATTAGCCTACTCGTATTTAGTTTCTTTAAAAAACACATTTAAAGAAAGAGGAGACTGTGATGCTTAAATAGGAGTGATAAACTGAAGACATGCTAAAAAACAGCAATTGGGTTGCCTTTCACCAGCAGTCTAGAACTGCAAGAATATGAAGGGATGGTCGAAACTTCCTCTTCTCATCAGTGTCCTCAAAAAATATCATCAAAATCCTCAGTAGCTCCGGAATTTCAACAACAAACATTGTCTGGATATTAAAAGGATCAAGTAGATAGGGTTTCTATCTCTCAACCATATGACAACAGCCAGTGACTGTATCTGTTATAGTCTCAACAGATCCAGCTTTGATTCGGTAAGGTGTTGGTAATGTATTTATCGGCCCTCAGCAGGGTCATAAGCATCTAAAATGGTATTAATGAAACGAAAATTATGTGTAATTAAAGAGGGGGTGTTGAAATATAATAAAGCAACGAGACTAGGCAGAGGTTTCTTTTTTCATGAGTGGTGGACTGGTAGTTTAGCCGACTCTACTTCAACAACAACAACAAAGCCTTTTTCCCACAATTAAGTAGGATTGATTACATGGATTCTTCGCCTCCATTCATATCTATCTTGGGTCAATCTAGAGCTTATATCCAAAAAACTAAGATCCCTTCGTATACTTCCAACACTTCTTGGGCCATCTTCGCCCTCTCTTAGCCAGCTTAACATCCCAACACTCGCATCTCCTAACTGGTGCATCAGTTGACCTTCTTTGCAAATGACCAAACCATCTTAAACAGTTTTCTCGCATCTTATCCTCGATCGGAGCTACACCAACTTTCTTTCTGATTGCATCATTCCAAATCCGATCTTCATGTGTGTATCCACACATCCACCTTAGTATTTTCATTTCTGCTACAACCATTCTCTACACATGTCTATGGTTCACAGGCTAACATTCAGATCCATAGAGCACAGCAGGTCTCACAGCTGCTTTGTAAAACTTTCCTTTAATTTTTAAAGAAATTTTCTTATCACAGATAATAGCAGATGCTCCTCTCCACTTTTTTCAGCATGCATTTATTCTATTAGTAACATCTCCATCAATTTTCCCATCATGTTGTAAAATAGATCCCATATATCTAAAAAATCTCTCTTCTGAATGTTATCATCACCAATCTTCACCTCGATTCCTTCATCATTACTTCCATCAAAGGTGTACTCCATATATTCCGTCTTAGTCCTACTTATATGAAATCCTTTAGTCTCCAATGCATGTCTTCAGACTTCAAGCTTCTCATCTACTTCATCTCTAGCCTCGTCAATCAACACAATATCATCAGCAAATAACATACCCTAAGGTAACTCATCATGAATGTGACTTGTCAACTCGTCCATAATCAAAGTAAAAAGAAATGGATTCAAAGTTAAACCTTGATGCAAATCAATGTTGACGTCAAAATAGTCAGTCTTCTCAGATGGGGTCCTTACACAAGATAAAGCCCTATCATACATACCTTTATGATATTAAAAGGCTTTGTTGTTATCAACGTTGTTGTTGATGTTGTTGGTAGAATGGTAGTAAGAATTCCTTCAAATCCTCAGTTGTATTGGCAGATGGGGAATTTGAAGAGGTGATCCATAGCCTCTTTTATGTAGATTCTTTGAAGATGGGCATTTCCATTGTCCCTCGGTTCCAATTCCCACATGTCCAATGCTGTCAGTTAGATTTCGACACTATAGACATGATCAGAAAGCTGGCCATCGGTGCCCGCGATGAGAATCTCAGACAGATAAATATTAGTTCCGAATATATCTTAAAGAGCTCAGGATGTGCATCTAAATAACAATTGGTATCGAGAGTTGAGAGAAACATGTACATCCATGCAATCCTGCCAATGTTTTTACATGAAATACCTCTCTTCGGTGATATCAGATTCAACAAGCATTGCAACTTCAACATTCAAGACCAGCTCTGAAGCTTAACCATGGGAAAAGCGTACAAATGTGATTGCAAATATCCAGTCTACGGTTAACATCAAAATAAAAGTATCACCAGCTGCTCAAGATCCTGCACCTGAACAAAACCCACCCAGAAACAGATTCTCACGGCATTTAAAATCTCATTACTTCCTGATTGATGCTGACTATCTCAAACTTCACCGTTTACACTCTAACAACAGATAGAACCGAAAGAATAAACGAGGAAAGAAAGAAAAAATGTAAATAGAGAAACCATCCTTCGGAGCCATACCTTCTTCACCAGGAAGGTTCGAGCATCACACCAAAGTACTGTCCGGGATCTTCAACATTCATCTGCATTGGAAAGCATCACATTTTCCTTGACATTCCCTCGAAAATACACCAGTCTCTACAGGAACCCTACCCAACCACCCTCCATAGGTCGTTGCACAAAAAAGCTACCTTTCCATCGGAACTCCAGCTATTCCACCTACGAAGCTAAAAGATACAATCTTGCCCCACATGGAGCACTTACTGTTCTATCACGTCCAAGAATCTCGCACATTAGAGAATACCCACCGCGCAAAATCAGACCTTTTGCCCACGCGAACTCTCGGACAGCACAAGCACGCCCCTTTGTTTCCCCTACCCACAAATGTCGTCCATGAATCTCGCAAAACAGAGAAGACTCACTTGACCCACTTGGAAAAAAACCAACTTTCGCACGCCGGGGCATCCAAAGATCACTGGCAAGTTCTCACCACCTGCACCTGAAGTGTCATCTCTCTTTCCCGCCGGCGAATCGACGCTCTTCGAGAAGGAAGGAGCCCTTCAATCAAGCGCAAGTCCCCGTAATCTTCCCGCCGAGCCTTGACAGTCGCAGAGCATGTGGTTGGGTACGCTGTTCCTCCTTTGTCTTTATTGCTCCTGTTTGAGCCCCGCTCTCGCTGTTGCAGCTCCAGGGCTCGAGACTCGTGCTCGGTGCAATCTGGCGAGAACAGGAAGTGTGGGGAGCACATTACAATATTTGCACGATACGGCATTCTTCCTTTGTTCTGGAAAGATTTTAAATTTGAAAGCGTGGCTTTGCCATCTTGTTGGAGGGATGGGTTCGGTGCACTGAGGAATTCCAACGGCGGATCGCTGCACTTTCTATAGCTTTCAGGAGTCCTGAACTTGAGATACATCTATTAGGCCCCGTTCAGTGTGTATGAATTTATAAAAGGTTTAACAATATGGACAACTATATTTCACAGCTACTTCTGGGAAATTGATATCAAAGCTATATACTCTTTACTTACTTGCAGTAGCACCTGATTTTACATTTTCTTTCTGGAAGCTTCTAGTAGAGTGGGATAGGGTGAAATAAGATGATCTTCTATTCTGCTAAAAAGATAGGAATACGAGTGAATAAGGAGGAATAACGGTATTTAGGTATTATCCTCCGTTCGATTAGTACATGAGAGATAAGGGAAAAGGTTCATGAGTTGATTAAATATGTTGGTTGGCAAATAATCGAACTAGGTCCGATGCATTATTAATAGAGATGCAACCGGATGCTGAGTTATCATTATCCAACTGTCATCATATTCATTTATGGGCAAATATGGAAATGAATTTTTAATTTTGGCGGATACGAATACATATATGGATGTGAGTTTTTTTTGTGGACACGGATAAGAATACGATATTGTTTTTAAATTTTTTGAGGACATGGATAGGGATATGGTTATGGTTACATTTTTTTGGTGTATACGGATATCCATGTTGTTAAATCTATGTGTGTATATTGTATATGCATATATAATATTGTGTGGGTTTATCTAAATATGTTACATGATTGCTTCCAATATATTGCATCTTAGTCATTTTCAAATGTGGGAAGAAAGATATATCTCTATTATTTAATCACTTATTGTACAAGTTAATAGATTCAATGTAATACTATATTTCATTTTTATTTTACTGTCTTTGTAGTTTATTAATTTTGATTTAATTAGCTACTAATTTCAAATTTACAAACATAGTCTTGTCGAATGTGAGCGTTAGAGGACACCTATTATACGCAGGATCCATTTGCTAAATATCTGTATCCGAAATCATTATTTTTCATTTCCATATCCATAATCGTATTTGAGGATATGGTTTACAAATTTCAACATCCGTAATGTATTCGTTTCTGTATATGTATACATATTTTAAAATGAACCCACATTGTGCAATGAATTTCATATTAGCTATTAGTTTCAATATATGGCTATATAGCACCATGAACCACAGACAACGTGATGTTCTTTACAAACCTAAAAGGCGGAGTAAGAAAGTGGATAAGACAAAATAAAGGAAGAGGAGAATAAGAAATAATAACTTATTTCGATCCATATTCCCCTACCAAATAGGCCATCAATGGAATGATGCAAACGTAAAGTGAAATATGGGGGGAGGGGATGATGCAAACATCAAGTGAATATGGGAGACGTAGAGATTCATCGACTTCCTTAAGAAAATTGTGTATTAGCGGACTCAATCTATCATGATCTGAATTTGATTACATGAATTCTGATCCAAGTGGAATTAGTTGGTTGAGTCGGATGATCAAAATATAAATTGATTTTTTATAGTTTTGCAATTTGCAGAGATATGTCATATTAAATGACACTAGATGTTGAAATCATTGTTTTAAAAAATGCGTCTCGAGGCGTTGGGTGTACGTCTCAGGTTATAACCTCATGCAGCTTTAGTGAGGCGTGCGCCTTGAGGCGTTGCCTCATGTATGAGTTGATTTTTATTTATTTTTTCTCTACAATATTTTTCTTTTCTTTTTAATTGTGAGCTTTTCATCTTTCGTAGACAAGTATTTTCAATTCCTTAAACTCACCATTCACTGAAATTCATTTTTTTAATTTATTAACATATTTAGCTTATTTTTACTTTGTTATGCATGTTGTTTATAAATCAACATGAACAAGAAAAATACATCTTGAGTCCTTTAAATCTAATGCATCTACTCTTTAGTATGAATCAAGCATAAATGCTTACTTTATTAAAATGTTTGGATGTAAGCCTCCTACTTTTACCTAAATTTAGAAAAGTATCTTTTTTGTAAACATGTCTCATCTTTTCTTCTATTCAATCGAGACTAAATTAGTACGCATCAAAGCATGCATGAACAAATATCGTCATAACATTCAATATTCAAGTATTTTATCCTCAATCCTTATTGTAAAGTAAAAAATGATAGTTGCATGACACGCATTTGAAAATGGTGAGTTACATCTAGTCCCTTTAGTTAAAATTTATTCAAAAATTTAAATGTTGAGGAGAGTTACCCATTATTATGCTTGCATATCCATATTTACTTGGCTCCTTACAGATTTAAAGTCCAAAAAAGATAGTTATATAACAACTTGGATGTTTAAACCATGAAGTTAGCCTTGAAATGTTATGGAGTTATGTATTTAACATTTAATTTCTATAACTTGAAAGTTGTAATTATGATTAATTATTATATTTTATGAAAATATTTATTTCATGAGTGAGGCGTACGCTGCGATATGTCTCGTGCTTTTTAAAACCTTGGTTGTAAGAACCAAGTGCCAGCATGACAACAATTTAGCACTTCATGGTCGTTTGTATAAAGTTACAATGTTATGATACATATTTTTGTTGGATTTTAATTGATGATTAAGCTAAATGAAATATGTATACAAACACATAAAACCTGCTTGCAAAATAATATCTCCATTTTTAATAGTTAGTTCCAGCATTGCACCATGATAACTATAGAAATGCCCTGAGTTACTCTCATTTTTTTGCTTCTAGTCAGACAACCAGTGATATAATAAAAAATAATCACACATACGAATTAATCAATAAATGGAAAATGTTGTCATATGTTTATTTTACATGGGAAATCCCCAAGTTCGGACATTAAGAAGCAAATATGTGGTTCAAGAACCAAAATAAATAATCAAGTGTTAGGTTTTCATTGGAGATTTTTATATTTTATGCAAAAACTATGAAATACAAATGAGTCGATTCCTTAAGGCAATCAATGACTTTAGCCAAATTAAGTTAGATACAATTTAAGTCAAATTTAACCAAATACCATGAGAAATGTTATGCAATGACACGTGCAAAATATTTTTTAAAATTTTTTGCTTTAATGTGCAATACCAGAAAAGCGATCAAGTTTGAGGTGTTTTTGCATTTTTTTTCAATCAAGTGATTCCAAAATTAATGACGTGGAATCACCAAAAATAAAGTCAATGAAATATATTTTTTTCAAGTTTTTTGATATCGACATATTCTAATTTTAATAAATATCAAACACCAATATTTTGGCAAACTAAAATTTTGCTAGATAGATGTTGAAAGTAGGAACACAGTGCATTTCTAATTTTTGCAAAATATTAAGCATCAGATCAATTAAATTTCTATTACTAAATTTACTAACTAATTTTTATTAGGAACAAGAGAAGCAATTGACCTAAATTTTGGAAGCATGTTAACGAATAATTAGGTTTATATTATGTGATTTTTTTGGTTTTTTTATAAGCAATAATTGATTTATTGTCACTTCCAGGACGATATGGGAAAACCATTAAAATTTCAACCATAACGATTCTAATAAATCAATAATAACTCATGAACATGTTTCAATGGTCTTGTGGGAGAGTGATGTGCCTACCACCCAAAAGACCAACACGTCAGGTAGTCGATAGCCAGCGTAAAAAATAAATTGTGGATTTTGGAAGTGGGAGAAGGCTCTATTATCTTAGTCATAGCTCATGAAATTCCAAAAAAAATACTACAATATAAAGCATTCATTACATGACAACATGCCGGTGACAGACCTACATATTTGATATGGGAGGCACGTATCCCCTAACCTCTCAATTTCTTTTTATTTTACCTAATCAAAAATTAAAAAAAATCCCATGATAGTGCGCCCTCCATCTACCGAGAGTCAAAAGTTAAACGGTCACCTTCATCATGTTTATGCCTTCCATTCCTCTAGGTTTGGTTCTTGCACACTCCCTCTAGGTTGAAGTCTCCTCCCATGCGGTAACATCGTGCCCCAGACCCCGTCTCTTTCAAGTCCCGAACGTGCCAAGATAAGGGCTAAGAGCATGTCTCAGCATTCTCAACTCCCTAATGACCCCGCCTCTCTCTTTGACGTGTTGTGCACACCCCATTTCCTCGCATACCAGCTGAACTAGTTGCACCAGCTAGTATGATTTTAGGGATTGACATTATAGGATACATTATGTTTTGTTACTATGAACTTATTTATATCATCCATTCTTGATAAAGGTGTATTTAGATGGTAGATCACATTAAAATTTAGTATATAATTTCATGAAATACGTCAAATTTTAAGATTTAATGTGTGTTAGTGAAATCATCTAACAAAATATGTATATATGAGCAATATGTGATATATATGATACTATATATAATCGTACATATGGACATGCTATCAAATACAATGATGTAGAAAATCCTTTTCTTTGTAATTGTAGTCCTTGGTCATCACATTATATTTTCTTTCAGCATTCTTCAGATGAAAGTGATTTAGTGTAGTCAAATTTACAGTAGAGAATCGATGTGAACCATAAGTTCTAGTTGAGCATAATAATAACTTTCAACACACTGTGGTTTTGAAAGAAAAAGGATCCACTCCATGATGCAGTTTCATATCTATTTTTAGGTTTATGGTGTACGTAGCAATTATGATAGGTTTCTTGCATGGTCGGTAATCTTGGGTCCACCACTGACTGTATGTATGTACTTTTAAATTTGTTTTATATGAAAAACATGTCTTTTACATATCTTCATGCATATGGAAGTTTATACTGATACATTTTTTGTATATTACAAACTTATTTGTTATTTTTATTTGTCGGTGTGTCCCCTCTCACTTTGTAATCATGGATTCACCACTGCAGCATGCTATTGTTGATTTTTCAAAACAAAGAAAAATGATGATCCAAGATAATACTCCATTACAAGGTGTTTATGCAAAAATTAAAATGCAAATAAAAAGAACTAAAAAGCACACAAAGGTCCTGATTTTATTACCAAAACAACAATGATACATCCACAATTTATTTGCATGTCCACAATAAGGGTGTTCAAAAATATCACAGCCAATGGATACCCGACATGATTTGTTCATTTCGACTGTAAACTCTCGAGTACATGATTAAAAATGACAGGTCGAGTACCCGCTATGTCGCTACCGTGCTCCATAAAAAAACCCGATGGGTACCTACAGGTACCATATTGGAAGCTTCTACTAACAGTCGATTCACAAAAGATGCAAATGATTAGACACAAATACCAATATAGAGGAGTGATCCTATGAGAGTAAAAAGTTGTGAGAGCATGAGAAGGGTGATTCTGAACCACATGATTCACCCAGGAGAGAGAAGACCAGGAGAGAGAAAATAGAATCATGTGGTCCAGGATCATTCTTCTCATGCTCTCACAACTTTTTGCTCTCATAGGATCACTCCTCTGCCAATATATATGTTACATTATTCTTATTTATTAAAAATATGTATATGAATGCGGATACAAATATCGATGAATATGGAAAAAAACATATTGTCAAATCACTGAAATGTATGAAATTGATGCAAACTAGATAGGAGAATAATATAATCAAAATTATATATATTAGATTATTTTATATATATGGGAGGGCTCACACGATTATATTTGTATACATGTCTATATCCATTTTGAAATTGAAATATATGGATGTCGAATTTTGAAATAACATATATGATAATGAATCAGATAAGATTCAAGTCAATGTACATACATCGTGGCATCCAAACATGATGATAATGAATTTAATTGCAAATGAATTGTATCATGCATACACGCACATCGTGATAAACAGATTCAATGATAATTAATACAACCATTTGCGAACAAGAATATATACTTTGTTAGAAATGCGAGCCCACGGCGAGCCATTAAGCAATAAATGTTATTGCAAATGTCATTCCCTGATCTGAAATGGAGAATGAATAATTTGCATAATAGGTCCCTTAGCACAATTAGGGCTATGTACCATGGCCATCTTGATGATCATACAACTGTTGATTCAACTGTTGAATCATAGAGGCTAGTCCTTGGATGAATATCTAAAGAGTTAGATTGAGGACTCATCAAGCATCGTCAAATGATTGTTAAGAGATGATCTCCAGCCTGAGTAGGAGATGGCAATCCTTATCTTTAAAGGTTGATATCTGACCGGCCTCTTGATGCAGGTCCTCTGCATAGGAATAGAGATTCGGAGGTGTCAGATTAGTTAGGTCAAAGAGTTGGCTTAACGAGATCGAGATAACCAAAGTCCTATATCGTATGCTGTCATGATATAGGCACGCATCCTCTGACCAGAGACAGATGTGTTACTATATGTCTGAGTATGTACATTTGGCAGACCAATAGGTTGATGACCTAATCAAGGTCTATACACCGGCGCGCTGGTGTGCATGTAAGGGCATATGAGTAATACGATCTCTCAAAGGGATCATACAGGTTCATTTATTGAACCGGAAGATATGAGCTCACTCATGAGATATTGAGAAGAATCAAATTCCGTGCGCACGGTCGTCTCGCTTTGGAAGCTTGACTGAATTTGTAGGTTTGATATATACTTTTGGAAAGTATATGATCAAGACCTAGGTATGATATATGCTTTTTGGAAAGTATATGATCGATACCGACTCCCAATGTTCGAATGAGAAACTTACTGATAAAACCATGAAGTAGACAGTATAAAGTTGATCAAATACTTCAGGTTTAATCTGAGTCTTCAAGTATGCAGGATGTACAGGTATTGGGAATACCTGAGGGTGATGTGATCATAAACGATTGTATAACCACGACGCTTCCATTCCTAGGGAGTGATGAAACGGGTCTGGATTTTAGTAACTCCTCTCAGTAGAGAAGTAATCTGATCTTAGTCCAAATGTTGGACATTTATCTGAATGTGATTCAGATACAATAAGAAGATTAGATTCGCGGTCTTGATCTGATCAAGCATCTATGGGAGGCCCGCGATCTCGATTTGAGATATGATCTCAATATCCACGTCACTATACGTGGAACAATACAATCGCCATGTCCTTATCTCCAAGTATCTGCAGAGAAAGCGCATTATCCTTGAAAGAGTTCATGGATAATTCTATTGTTGATATATGTATCCGAGCATTGAGAAAATGGATAATTAAATGTGATTTAATTATCATGATTAATATGAATTTGATTCATATTATAAAGAGAGCTGTCTTAGATAATTAAATGTGATTTGATTATCAAAGATGTAAATAATGTGAATGTGATTCATATTATTTGAACACAAGATAATAGAGATCCAAGATGATTAAATGTGATTTAATTATCATGGATATGAATAATGTGGATAGCAATATACATATTAGTCATATATATTATAAATGTGATTTATAATATATAAGAGAGAGTTATTTGTAATTTACATTTGTTAATTAAATGTTAATGTGAATTGGATTCACATTGGACATTAAATTGAAAATGTAATTTACATTTTGTTTTGGGTTGTGAATGTGATTCACAAATTTCCAATGACATGATTGCAAGTTCACAAAATAAATTGGATTTATTTTTGTGAAATAATTTGCAACAAAAAGTTGTTGCAAATATTGGAGATATATGCAATCTTGGAGATTGCATTGGAATCTCCCTTTCCTAATAGGAGAGGGGGGACGGCCATCGGAGGAGCCTCCTTTCCATTATCTCCAATGTGGATTGATTTAATTTGGTGATTGAATTATGTTGATTTATCAATATAGATTTAATCTAAATTAAATTAATTGTTGTTGTGTTTTTAGCAACAAATCATGACCATTGAAAGAAACACAAATTAATGTGAACCACTGGATTTGTGTTGTCACATGGATTGAGATCCATGGATCACAAAACCCTATAAAAGGAGAGGCACCCCATTGCTCTTCTTGTCACATAGACAACAAATAATGCTTGAGAAGCAAATATCTCTCTCTTTCTCTCTCTCTCTCTCCCTCTCATGGCCGTCCACCATGGATGCCCTGGAGAGGTTCTCCATCGCCGCGGCATCGTCGTTATGCTGCCCGATTATTTGCTCGTGGATCTCCGTCTCCTTCGGTGCGCCTCGCTCGTGAAGAAGACGTCGGATCTCGTGTGTCGAGATCAGGAGATCCTACCGCTTGGATCATCAACATGGATTGTGAGAAGCACGCGGTTCATCCCCGCGCTCGCAAGCGTCTCCTCCGTCGGATCGGACTTGAGACAGGAGGTCTCTTTGTTTAGAGACTCGATCGCAACCACGCTTCAAGAGGTAACTCTAATACTTGTTTGTGGTTTAGATGAAACGATCCGAGAAGTGTTCTTGGATCATGTGGTTTCATCGCATAAAAAATTTTAATTTGCGCTGCACAGAACAACTAGTACGACTAGTCGTTCTTCGTCGTATCCGATACGACGATCACGCTTCCGTGATGCGCTTGAGGATATAACCATATCCTTCAAGTGGTATAGAGCCAGGTTGACGGTTTCGAATATGATTCGAAAAATCGAGGACGACTTGGGTTCGTTAAGGTCGCGAAAGTTTTTATCGCATTTGATTTCGCAGATCTGTTTAGTAAATATTTTCGACCATGTTTAAATTGTTTAAGCACGAATTATTTACTTGGATTTTTTTCCCACTAAATAAGGAAACCATAGGATCTGTGTTTACGTAAATCGGATTTCGTATGCTGTAGATATAGTTGTTTTAATGAACATGTATGCACTGTTGCGGGAACAGTAGATTTTAACATGATTAAAGAGTTAATTACTGTTATCATCTGCCTCGAAATGCGAGAAACATCACTTAGCTTCTGTCCTAAATCAAGTTAGAAATCTTTGAAAATTGATTTTGTCTAATTTGGATTTAAATTGATTGAGATATGTTAATTTTAGTGAGTATGGGTCACTACTGAAATTACAGTCCTAATCTAGAACCAAGTGATTGTCAATTAGTGAAATTAAGTGTTAATTTCATGAAATAATCTTGAAAAATATTTGTGAAATATTGGAACATGATTATTTGCCTAATTGACTTGACCTCAACCAATAAATTGATTGGATAAGATCTAAATCATAATTGGAAACACAATCTTCAAACTCGATGCTTGAATAGGATTGGGAATTTGTGTAGCAAATTTCCTTATAATCAAAAATTGTTTTGATTACTATATGGTATAATTTCGGTTGAAAAACCAATGATCATCTCAAATACAAATTGATATATCTGGCATTATACTTTCCCGAGGTGGATATGGTGTTTAGTCGGAGAGCATTGGGGTTGCGGGTTGCAACGTATGTGGTCCGTCCCACTCTCATCGGCACTGGCCATGACAGCGGGTAGGGACTGTATAATGCTGGAGAAAATTAAGGTGTATTTTCTAATTATTAAAATTCGAATTAACACATATTTTGAGATATTACCATATATATTCAAGTAAAATAATTAAGTTTGATTGATTGAATTGGATTGATAATTAATTTAATATGATTAAATTGATTATGTCCAATTGAGACACTTTATTATGAATAGAGTTATTATAATTTCCCTTGGAAGAATTAATTATGTGAATGTTATTCATGATAATTAATTAAAATTTGAATATGATATGGAGGATCACATAAGTGACATCCATGGTCTCCCGTCAAGGCGAAGGGTTCCGTCGCCAGGGATTGCACGTGGGAGACGCCTGTCCGAAATGATAGCTCCTGTATGCAAGCGCATCTGGATCGGGCTCTTTACTTCTCGAAAGAGTAAGGCCGTATGCGTATTGATCCTAATATCGGATCCTCATATTATTGGGGCGATATTGGATTGCACATAGCGAGTACTATTCCTGTTGACGGTTGGTTCAATTTATGACGGGTCAACATCGCCTTAGGGGTGGTGGGCCCGGGTGTTAAAGACCGAATTGGGAAATGCAAGTTGGACTTGCAAGGCGGAATGTGTTCCCGCTTCTTTTTATCCGAGTTGCAGATTCTCATATTATTGGGATGTAACAAAGATAAGGAAGGAGATCCCAGATCTTGCTGAGATATGTTGGTAAGTATATCTCTTACATTGAAAGTGACTAAGGGAATGAACTTTCAGTGTTGACAAGGCAAGACAACTTTGATATAAAAATTCCTAAATCAAAGTAAAATATGTATATATAAATTTACACAAATTTCTTATTTCAGATAATCCTTCATTAAACCCACTCAATATTATACTCAATAATAACCAGTAAAATATCATGGATTGGACTCATGATCCAGATATTATGCTTGCAGTTGGACACATAATGTATGTGGTTGCAATATGCAAGTCTCTCATACTAATGAGGAATGACAATTAAAATAGATAATAGGACTACAACCCTAGGGTATGTATGTCTCTATAATCTTGATCTCATTGGATGTACTTTGGAAATGACATGTCGATGATGATCATAATTGTCAATTAATCCTTATAAAATCTAAGAAGATATTCTGGCATACATATGTGCTCTTGATATTTAATCATGAATGACGTGGTTCTCTGCATCGTGCAGAATGGTAGCTCTATAAGAGATGATGTATTCAAATTGTTTGAATACCTACCTGAACCACTGTTTTAAGAGTCTAGATGAATGTAGACATGATGAGTGTCATCATTCCACTGTCTATACTCTAGTCATTCATGAAGCTTCATAATATTCATATTATATGAATTTAATGAAGCTTGTATAAATGTTGAAATGCTCTTACAATTGAATTCTTTTTGAATTTAACGTAAGAGATCCTTAGTCTTAAGCAATGGTTGCTTATAGATAAAGGGAGCGCAGTGGAAGCATGGGTTGGACCCGAGTAAGAAGTATGGTCAAAGAGTTGACTGTACATCTATGACTTCCACATGTCATCCGAAGAGTTGGATGAATGCCAATACTGCACTAAGTTGATGTGTTGATAGTATGACTATCAAGTCTGTCTAGAATCCTTAGAGAAGGACTAAGATAGAGCATCAGAATAATCTACATATAAATCATTGAAATTGACTTGCTTAAAGTCTTGTAATTGTATCTCAATCTTCTACAACACTTGCAGTGGGTTGCATATGTTTTATAAGACTAGAAAAGTTTGATCTTAAGGTTTATAATTATCCAGATGGACATTGATGCAATTGTTGCAACAATTTCCATTGGATCACTGTACTTCATAATTTCAGTGGGAGAGCCCTTAGTCTTAGAGAATGTCTCTATGACCTAGACATTAGAATACACTCATTGTTTGTTTCTAAATATTGGAAATAAACATGAGTTCTGGAATGGACATATCATAAAGAGTTATGATAAAGATATTTCAGAAAGTAATCTAAAATTTAGTGGACTCCAATAAATTAGAAAATTAATGAATAGTTCATTAACATTTCTAAATACTGAAATTAAACCTCAAGATCAATAGGGATAAAGATCATTTGACAATGATCTAGCATTAAGCCTTGGACATTTGTCTATTGATTTGATCAATAGACTAGTAAGAGATGAAACTTTAGAATGTCTAAAAATTTCAAAACTTACATACTTATGAATATTGTATTCAAAGTAAAATGTCCAATACACCCTTCTTTGGGAATGGTGTAAGATGTCAAGGTATTCAGGATCTCATACATATTGATGTATGCGGATCATCTATATCATAGTAAACATTATGGATATATGATATCTACTGATGATTATGTATGATATGAGATTTCTTCTCTTCACTTAGAAACCTTTGAAGTGTTCAAAGATTTCACATAATTTTGGTCTACAACCAAAGTTTGAAGGAAGATAAAATGAATTTGATCTAATCAAGGTTGCATGTACCTGTTAGATGAATTCAAAGGATACCTTATGGAGATATGAATATCATTTATATCTCAATCCTCCTAACACACCTAAACTCAATAGAGTTGTAGGGAGACACAATTGGATCATGTGTGACATGATCTTATCAATGATGATTTTTAGCATAATTGTCTCTTAGTTTCTGAGTATATATGTGTAGTATAGACTACAATGTATATGCTTAATAAGATTCCATGCCTGCAAGCTAGAATCTAGCACTTGAGAGTGCTGCTTCATTAGGAAAATAAAGGATGGTATTGGATACCTATTTTATGACCTTGAGATTCTTAAAATATCTCATCTCTTAGAATGTGATTCTTAGAGGTAGAGGCTCTTAAGAATCAAGATGAAAATGAAGTATAGGAACTCATTTAATCTTGAAAAGATAATGAGGCTCCTAAAATTGGAAACTAAAAGGAAAATCAAAGATGAAACACAAAAACCTCTTCAAATGAGTTTGAGGAAGGATTCCATGTGTCAGAGAAATCTGACAATGATCGAACTTCATGTGATGAAGCTTCTGAAGATCATAGCATAGATAGATGGATGTTAGCAATAAAAGTCTAATGTAGACTACATATACAAGTGTTGTATATGGACCCTCGAGGATCCACCTATATGGGCAAGACCTATAAAGGTGTAAATGGATCTTCAAGAAAAAGGGAACCTAATGAGAAGGTAGAGACCTTCAAAGCACGGTTCGTAGCCATGAGCTACACACCGGAAGAGAAGACATTGCTTGCAATGAGACTTGCTCTTCGGTGACCATGCTTAAAATCATCGGAATATTGCTGAACTTAGCTGCACAATTTGACTATTGCATCTTCAAGATGTAAGTCAATATTGCATTCCTCTACGAATACCTCTCTAAGGATATTCACATGAAGTAGCCCCAGGGCTTCATGGTTGAGGAAAGCAAGGTGTGCAAGCTAAGGAATCCATCTATGGACTCAAATAAGATTCTTGAAGTTGGACCATAAAATTTGATGAAATTATAAATGTTATGATTTCAGATGGAATCTTGACGAGCCATGTGAAGCTTAGTGGAAGTTCCTTTGTGTTCATCATGCTAAATGTAGATAATATCCTAATCATTTAAAAATGATATAAGGATAATAATAAGTGTTTTGTTATCTGGTTGTTCCACAAGTTGAGATATGATCTCAAGGATATCTCTTGGATCTTAGTTCTGAAGGTGTTCAGAAGCAAAGAGAAGGGGGTATTGGGACTGTCACAATAGTAGTACACCTTGAACATATTCTATTTTTAGAAAATTTCAAGAAAGGCTTCCATCCCTTAAGATATGGTTTTGACCTGTCTAAAGGGATAGCACCTCAAAGAGTTGAGGAAGTAAATGCTAGAACTACTTGCACTTGTGCATTAGTTACGAGAAGCTGAGTATATGCTAAATGTGTATAGAAGCCAGATATCTGCCATACAGTGGGAGTAGTAAAGTGTTACTAATTCTACTATAGAGATAAAACACTTGATTGCAGTAATAACAAAATCTTCAAAGATGATGAGATTTTTGAGATAGTGATCTCAAAGTCTTATCTTCAAGAGTTTAAGACCTTGTAGATAGTGATCTATGAGGGTCTTAACCCTAGATACCTTTGGAGATAGAGATCTTCAGAAATAAGGGTATTCTGATAGGGATTATGGAAATATTGGTTATAACAATTATTAAGCTATAGTGTCAAGCACACTATAATAGCTTTAACAAGATTGAGTATTGGTTGCATGAATGCAACATTCGCATTAGATGCGAGCACTGTTACTGGGGATATGCAAGTGCTGTAAAAGGACTTGGCGTAGTCTCGCGGGAACAGAGTGACTTATCAGCTTACCTAGCTATTTTCTAAATAGTCTATGATTGTCACATAAGTGTGGGTTTAAATGATTATCCCATCAATGACTCTTTGGACTAGTGGGAGATTATTGGAAATGCGAGCCCACGTCGAGCCATTAAGCAATAAATGTTATTTCAAATGTCATTCCCTGATCTGAAATGGAGAATGAATAATTTGCATAATAGGTCCCTTAGTACAATTAGGGTTATGTACCATGGCCATCTTGACGATCATACAGCTGTTGATTCAACTGTTGAATCATAGAGGCTAGTGCTTGGATGAATATCTAAAGAGTTAGATTGAGGACTCATCAAGCATCGTCAAATGATTGTTAAGAGGTGATCTCCAGCCTGAGTAGGAGATGGCAATCCTTATCTTTAAAGGTTGATATCTGACCGACCTCTTGATGCAGGTCCTCTGCATAGGAATAGAGATTCGGAGGTGTCAGATTAGTTAGGTCAAAGAGTTGGCTTAACGAGATCGAGATAACCAAAGTCCTATATCGTATGTTGTCATGATATAGGCACGCATCCTCTGACCAGAGACAGATGTGTTACTATATGTCTTAGTATGTACATTTGGCAGACCAATAGGTTGATGACCTAATCAAGGTCTATACACCGGCGCGCTGGTGTGCATGTAAGGGCATATGAGTAATACGATCTCTCAAAGGGATCATACAGGTTCATTTATTGAACCGGAAGATATGAGCTCACTCATGAGATATTGGGAAGAATCAAATTCCGTGCGCACGGTCGTCTCGCTTTGGAAGCTTGACTGAATTTGTAGGTTTGATATATACTTTTGGAAAGTATATGATCAAGACCTAGGTATGATATATGCTTTTTGGAAAGTATATGATCGATACCGACTCCCAATGATCGAATGAGAAACTTACTGATAAAACCATGAAGTAGACAGTATAAAGTTGATCAAATAGTTCAGGTTTAATCTGAGTCTTCAAGTATGCAGGATGTACAGGTATTGGGAATACCTGAGGGTGATGTGATCATAAACGATTTTCTAACCACGACGCTTCCATTCCTAGGGAGTGATGAAACGGGTCTGGATTTTAGTAACTCCTCTCAGTAGAGAAGTAATCTGATCTTAGTCCAAATGTTGGACATTTATCTAAATGTGATTCAGATACAATAAGAAGATTAGATTTGCGGTCTTGATCTGATCAAGCATCTATGGGAGGCCCGCGATCTGGATTTGAGATATGATCTCAATATCCACGTCACTATACGTGGAACAATACAATCGCCCTGTCCTTATCTCCAAGTATCTGCAGAGAAAGCGCATTATCCTTGAAAGAGTTCATGGATAATTCTATTGTTGATATATGTATCCGAGCATCGAGAAAATGGATAATTAAATGTGATTTAATTATTATGATTAATATGAATTTGATTCATATTATAAAGAGAGTTGTCTTAGATAATTAAATGTGATTTGATTATCAAAGATGTAAATAATGTGAATGTAATTCATATTATTTGAACACAAGAGAATAGAGATCCAAGATGATTAAATGTGATTTAATTATCATGGATATGAATAATGTGGATAGCAATATACATATTAGTCATATATATTATAAATGTGATTTATAATATATAAGAGAGAGCTATTTGTAATTTACATTTGTTAATTAAATGTTAATGTGAGTTGGATTCACATTGGACATTAAATTGAAAATGTAATTTACATTTTGTTTTGGGTTGTGAATGTGATTCACAAATTTCCAATGGCATGATTGCAAGTTCACAAAATAATTTGGATTTATTTTTGTGAAATAATTTGCAACAAAAAGTTGTTGCAAATATTGGAGATATATGCAATCTTGGAGATTGCATTGGAATCTCCCTTTCTTAATAGGAGAGGGGGGACGACCACCAATATGGAAGGGAGGAGCCTCCTTTCCATTATCTCCAATGTGGATTGATTTAATTTGGTGATTGAATTATGTTGATTTATCAATATAGATTTAATCTAAATTAAATTAATTGTTGTTGTGTTTTTAGCAACAAATCATGACCATTGAAAGAAACACAAATTAATCTGAACCATTGGATTTGTGTTGTCACATGTATTGAGATCCATGGATCCCAAAATCCTATAAAAGGAGAGGCACCCCATTGCTCTTCTTGACACATAGACAACAAATAATGCTCGAGAAGCAAATCTCTCTCTCTCTCTTTCTCTCTCTCTCTCCCTCTCATGGCCGTCCACCATGGATGCCCTGGAGAGGTTCTCCATCGCCGCGGCATCGTCGTTATGCTGCCCGATTATTTGCTCGTGGATCTCCGTCTCCTTTGGTGCGCCTCGCTTGTGAAGAAGACGTCGGATCTCGTGTGTCGAGATCAGGAGATCCTACCGCTTGGATCATCAACAAGGATTGTGAGAAGCACACGGTTCATCCCCGCGCTCGCAAGCGACTCCTCCGTCGGATCGGACTTGAGACAGGAGGTCTCTTTGTTTAGAGACTCGATCGCAACCACGCTTCAAGAGGTATCTCCAGTACTTGTTTGTGGTTTAGACGAAACGATCCGAGAAGTGTTCTTGGATCATGTGGTTTCGTCGCATAAAAAATTTTAATTTCCGCTGCATAGAACGACTAGTACGACTAGTCGTTCTTCGTCGTATCCGATACGACGATCACGCTTCCGTGATGCGCTTGAGGATATAACCATATCCTTCATACTTATATATTATTTGTCTTGTTGTCCTCTAGTTATATATATATATTTACATCTCAATTACCTGTATTTGATTCATTACAAGGATGAACCTACGTGAATGTGTCATTATCGGATCCGTATTCAATTGCATTCCTTATGATTTCATATATTCATGTGGTTTACATTATCCATACAATTTTATATATCATCGCAAATGTATTTATCCATGTTTACATATCTTTGTCTGAATGCATTACGTACCATTTAAATTTCTGTGCACCAACATTATCATTATGAATATGATATAGATATGGATATACATAGTCGGACATATCATTTGCATTTTTATACATGTCACCTTTCATTAGAAGGATCTCTCTTTATCTCCGTAAATGCCCATGGGTAACCAACATCTATTGACATTAATCGGATACCTGTTACAATTAACTACTTGTTGGAATAGGGTTGGTCGACCCGTGACTCGATAACAACGGGGCGGGGCAGGTCATGATCAAGCGGGGCAGGTACCCACCCCGTGGATAACTGAAGGATATGGGAAGATCGCCAAGCGCATCACGGAAGCGTGTGGATCGCATCGAATGCGGTTGGGAATGAATAATCGCACTAATCGCTCGATGCGGCGGAATCTAAAAAATTTAAACATGATGAAACCACATGATCCAAGAACACTTCTTAGATCGTTTCATCTTACGAACATGTATAAGGTTTACCTCTTGAAGCGTGGCTGCGATCGAGTCTCTAAACGAAGATACCTCCTGTCTCAAGTCCGATCCGACAGAGGAGACGCTTACGAGCACGTTGATGAGATGTGTCCTTATCGCAATCCAAGTTGATGATCCAAGCTACGATGATCCGACGTCTTCTTCACGAGCGAGGTGCACCGAAGGAGACGGAGATCCACAAGCAAGTACTCCAGCAATATAACGACGATGTTGCAGCGATGTCGACTCTTTCAATGGCTCCATGGTGGACAGCCATAAGAGAGAGAGGGATAGGCACATGACGTGTAGAGCGAGGGAGAGAAAGCATCCGTTGTCGTCGTAAAAAACATGTCTCGAAGAGCGAGGGGTGCCTCTTCTTATATAGGGTTTTAGGATCCATGAATCTCAATCCATGGACAACACGAAAACAATGGATGAGATTGATTTGTGTTTCTTTCAATGGCTAAGTTGTTGTTGTAAAAACACAACAACAATTGATTTAATTTTGAATTAATTTATATTGATATATCAACATAATTAATCTAAATTTAAATCACTTTTGACTTGAGATGAGATAATGAGAAGACCAACATTATGTCCTTAAGAAGAGGGTGACGTACACTTAACCCCGCAAAGGAGATAAGTGGTCGTCTACTCCTCTTTTGAGTAGACTTGGTCTTTCTCTATTATCTCATGATTATCTCTTTAATTTACAATAACTCTTATTGTAAATATTTTTCTCAAAAAATAATTCATAATTATCTTGTGAGAAAATTTCAATCGAGCCATTGAAATTATGTGAATCTCATTCACACCCAAAACAAAATGTAATTATATTTTCAATTAATCATTTCAATGTGAATCCAATTCACATTAAAAAATAACAAACAAATATAAATCACAACATGCTCTCTCTAATATATTATAGATCACATTTTATAATATACATGAATAATATGAACAGTGTTATCCACTTTATTCATATCCATGATAATTAAATCACATTTAATCATCTTGGATCTCATTTCTCATGTGCCTAAATAATATGAATCACATTTACATTATAATATGAATCAAATTCATATTATTCATGATAATTAAATCGCATTTAATTATCCATTTTCTCAATTCTAGGATATATATATATATATCAACAATGAAATTATACATGAACTCTTTCAAAGATAATACACTTTCTCCGTGGATACTTACAGATAAGGACGCGGCGATTGTATTGTTCCACGTACAGTGACTCGGATATTGAGATCACATCTCAAATCCAAATCTTGTGGACCTCCCATAGATGCTTGGTCAAATCAATACCGCAAATCTAATCTTCTCATTACACCTGAATCACATGCAGATCAATGTCCAGCATTTGGACTAAGATCAGATTACTTCTTTATGAGAGGAGTCACTAAAATCCAGACATGTTTCATCACTCCCTCGGAATGGAAGCGTCATGGTTATACGATCGTTTATGATCACATCACCCTCAGGCATTCCTAATACCTGTACATCCTGCATAATGTAAGACCCAGAATAAACCTGAAGTATAAGATCAATTTTACACTGTCTACTTCAGGGTTTTATCATCAAGTTTCTCATCTGACTATTGGGAGTTGGTATTGATCACATGCTTTCCAAAAGCATATATCATACGCAGGTGTTGATCATATACTTTCCAAAAGGTATATATCAAACCTACAAATTCAATCAAGCTTCCAAAGCGAGAGGATCGTGCATGATATTTGATTCTTCCCAATATCTCATGAGTGAACTCATGTCTTCTTGTTCGGTAATGATCCTCTATGATCCCTTTGAGAGATCGTATTACTCATATGCCCTTATATGCACACCAACACGTCGGTGTATAGACCTTGATTAGGTCATCAACCTATTGGTCTGCCAAATGTATATAGTCAGACATATAGTAACGCATCTGTCTCCGGTCAGAGGATGCGTGCCTATATCGTTATAGCATACGACTTAGGACTTTGGTTATTTCGATCTCGTTAAGTCAACTCTTTGACCTAACTAATCTGACACCTCCGAATTTCTATTCCCGTACAGAGGAACTGCATCAAGAGGTCAGTCAGATATCAACCAAGTGAGAAAGGATTGCCATCTCCTTCTCATGATGGAGATCATCTCTTAACAAACATTCGACGGTACTTGACGAGCCCTTAATCTAACTCTTTAGATATTCGTCCAAGCACCAGCCTCTATGATTCAATAATTGAATCAACATATGTATGATCATAAAGATGGACATGGTACATAACCCTAATTATACAAAGGGACCTATTATGCAAATTAATCATTCTTCATCTCAGGTCAGGGAATGATATTCACAATAACATTTATTGCATAATGGCTCGTCGTGGGCTTGCATACCCAACAACAACCCTATTCCACATGGAAACAACCAAGAGCATGACTTGTTTGGACTTTACTGAAGATCAAAGGTCTCCGCTGCGATTATACAAGATCGCGTGAAGAGCTCATGTGATCAGGTGATTGGCCAATGGTGGAGATAGCTTGGATCGATTTGATATTGTGGTCCTTGTAAAAGCACGCGGCTATTTGATACATATCCAAATGGCTTGATCCAAGTGTGTAAGTTTGACATCCAGCTTGTCAAGATAACTCATGATGTATTGATCGAGCAGACGATGGAGAGCGTCCCTCTGACGTTGTAGATTGGTCATGACTCACATCCAATGACATATATAGGTTAAAGATTTTGACCTTCTTCTCTCGTCTACTGCTAAGGCATTGGGGACGATGAAAGCTCATGTGAGGATCAATGAGCTCATTGGGAGATGCATGATTGAGAAAATCCCAGTGATGGGATGGCGTGGATCAAGGAAGGTGCTCCTTTATCCTCTGTTTAGCTAGAGGAATTACTTTGGAGGAAGGATCTTGAAGAAGATTCTTATGATTGGAACTCAAACCACCATTGGTGAAGCTGAAGGCTTTCTCTAGTAACGGTCAAAGTGTCACGCGATGTTGTGTCTGCAGTTGAAGAGTATGCTCAAGCCTTGAGTACTTGACGATGCTGTTACAATTCAAATAAAGATAAAGTAAGGGGAGCAATTAGGGTTGAGCATTGGGTAGGGCCAACTTGACCCAACCCGATGTTAGCTCACTATAACCCGATCCGAGCCCAAGCATTTAGTGGGTACATTTGGGCTTTATTTTTGGCCCATTCATGTTATTGGGGCCGGGCTCAAGTTGCAAGTAATCGAACCTGAAGCCCATCTATCTGGCCCATTTAGAGGTTTGATTCCCGACCCTTGTATGACCGCCTTAGGGTTGATTTGAGCCCACTACTACCTCACACAAATAGTAATATATCCTAAATAAGAAGTACAACGCAAGAATTTGATCGGATCTCAGGACATTAACCCATAGTTTTTTCATATATCGAATGATGAAATCAGAGGTCGATTCGGAAGAATGGGGGGTGGTTGAACATATCTTTTGGAGGTATTATTTCAATTTGAACATCAGATCTTTGAGTTGAGAGTCGCATGTGTAGAAGTATGGATTTTGTTAGAGCGAGTTTGGGGACTATATGTATATGAAGTCAGCATCAGATTCCATGTTTAGATCAAAGCATAAAAAGTCAACTCACATCCACCCGCTCACGAAGCATACTCTTTTAATGTTGAAATATCGAGCTCGTAAATGAAGATGTTGTGTCGTCCCAATTGAAGTGTTGAACTATCGAGTAAGCTACTCCTATAGCAACTCGTCATTGGGGAGTCAAGTATTCCCTTCTAAGTTCAAGTAATGCTGATGTTGGAAAATAATGAGGTGTTAGAAGCTCGGATAGTGTAGTTAAGTATCCTATTTGAAGCTTGTCCAGTGCAGCTAAGTCTTCACTTTGCAAGCAATGGATATTTGCGGTCCGGATTTAGGCTTTGAGGTTTTCCCATTGCATTTATTTTGGGGCATTTAAGTGCCATCTATTTCAAGGGCAGTTCGATCCACTTACATTTGAAAATTCATAGCTTGATCCTAAATTATGGAATACGACAAAAAATACGGATATTGAACACGTCTCCTCCAAGCAAACGACATTTGTGTTACATTTTCATATGTGGCTGGATAATATAAACAATTCTCAGCTAATGTATGTTCTATTAGCCAATCCCTTGGAAATCATCAAGAAATAAAAAGACGATGTCGATGACGGAAGTTGCAATGTTGGAAGCAATAAACATATGGGTTGACGTTGAAACACATGACCCTTTGATATAGGGTAATTACGACTTTCAAATAAAGATCAAGGGATTTTTAATTCAAATATGAATTTAGGCTATGAGAATGACATTTTACATGTAGTTTTCTCTTCCAACTAAACGGAAAATAAACACAACCTCCTACAAATACATGAGAATTATATTAGATTTTCACCAGATTTTATGACCAAATCATGACCACCCTAAAGTCTCATATAATAGACTCGTCAAACAATGTTGACTTGTCAATTTTACCATCCATTGCGTAAATCAATGTTGTTTGTGGAAATAGTATGCAAACTCGTTGCCATATTTTGGAAATTTGCTCAACAACATAATTGTCTTCTACCGATTACGTTTTTTAGACCATTACTTAATCTTGGTAAACATTCATTCAAATCTAAAGAAATGGAAGTAAAATAGTTATTTAAATCAAAGTCCCAAATAGCCATGACATGCTTGACTCTTTCAAAGTATAAATACAAGAAGGCATTTAAAGGATTGCTCATCAACATTACAAAGACAGTGATAATTTCCCTTTTATTTTAACAAAGTGTATCGTGTTTCTAGCTATGGAATCTAACCTACATCTATCTTTCTAACGTCATGCAACTTTGAACGATATCTGGAATATCATGAAAGAAACATTTCCATCTGTTACTACAAACTTTGTATCAAATCTGGCGAGCAAAACTTACTCTAGTTGTTTTACTTTAAATGATCAGTTGTTTTGTTGTCGCTTCTTGATGCTTTTGGGGAATGAAATGTCTATTTCCTAAGATAAAAACAAAGGCAAAAGTTTATTTGTTATTACAAAGTGGTTCACAGCTATACATAGCTGTTTGTGACAAGCTCTCTACCAGGGACCAACGGACTACATACGTGCTAATAATAGTCAGGGAATATCTTCGATGTGAGTTTCCCTTTGTCCATATATCACATGTTTTGGGAGTGCCCTTATTCTTCTGGAGTTTGGATGAGGTGTGTCGCTCGCTTCATTCACCCTCTATGCTCGGTGATCTTTTGCTGATGTATACCCTTGATCTTGTACAATGTGAACATGTAGACTTTCTCCCGAATGAAAGAGGCTGAGGGCAACCATCTTTACGATGATTTGGTGGATTTTGAATGTGAGGAATCTTCATGGTAGGAACAAACCATCTATACGTATCTTGTTTTTTGTTTCCACCATCGTAATACCCTTGTTTTTTTGTCCATTCTCGTGCAGATATTATAAATGTTACATTTATCACTCAAAACAAAAGGGGTCCCTTTTTAGGAGGTATTTAGATAATTATAAAAAAATACAGATACCCTACGTCAGTTCTCCCATTCTCTTCGTTCTTCATTCTCCCCACCACCCAAGCCCCTATTGTGTGCCCATACAAAACCCTTCTCACCGAATCCACCCATCATCCCTACGTCCAAGCTCATCATCGCAAACTTCGTCCAGTGCATACGCCCCTCGTCCCTTCCAAACTTTGTAATACGAACAACATGGTTGGTCTCTGCAATTTTACTTCCCCATTTCCATTCTACTTTCTTGTCAGCATGTTGTTGATTCCCAAACACATGCTGGCGGGTGCAGGTGAATTACATGGTATGACATGGATAGTTGTAATCACACTAATCTAAAACAAACACAACATCACGTAGCATTTTCAATCACAATGTAAGCAAATCAACCACATGTGCCCATGTATTTAACATGGAAACCCTCGTGAGTAGAAACATCAATCAAACTCAGGCTTTCAACCTAACCCACATGGATCTTTCACTCAATTGGATTGCTTTTATGGGCAACTCAACCACATTACAACAAGTTGTTTCGAACAACTTACAACCATATCATAGTTAAGTAACAAACACAATAGCCTCAATATCAAGTAAATATGCAAATGAATAATGTGAAGTAAAACTAAGTCGGTCTTACAGGACGAGGGGCATGCTCGTAAGAATTGCTCGCATAACACTAAAGCCGCTAGCGTGAAGAACGGAGCAGAAAACAACTCGTTGACCTTTCTCTTAGAGTATATAGTGGGGAGCATAGAGGAGACTCGTTGCTCTTGTTGTATGTTGTGGAACGAGGTATGGGGTCATATTTATAGCTATCGAGTCCCCATGGCCATTGCCTATTAGAAAGTAACCGTTGTGAACAAATTGGGAATGAAATTGCCATAAAAAATTTCCCTCGAATAAAATACGATTGATCTAGATATTTGGATGATTGATCATAACCAAGTGATGATTGAAAATCAAATGATCGATCATATGGATTTAGACGATCGATCTGAATTAAAAGTTGATTGATCGATGATCAAAATTTATCGATCATAATATTGCTATTAGAATTCAAAAATTGATTGATAAAAAAATAAGATTGATTGGTCAGTGTGATCGATCAATGTAGAGTGATTTATTGATTAGCTTGACACTTTGACTTGAAAATCAAAGTCAAAGATCTTAAAATGCAAAATGCATGACTCTTGATACCTTTTACATTCCACGATAATTACAGAAGCAGAAATCGATAGAAAAATTCTTTGTCTTCTTCTTGAGCTCAAGATCCTTTCCTTTGAGCTTGAGACAGAGTTTCTTAACTTTGAACTCCTCCGAGCTTCTCAGCTTCTTCTTCACTCAAGCTCGAGCTCCTTGAGCTGGAGCTTGTTCTTGGTCCAATAACTTTCCTGCTTTTGACATGTCTTCAAGTAACCACACTAGCTTTGTCTATCTACACAAGTGTTGTTATCATCTAACATGCATGCTTATGCATGAACTAACACATGTGTGATTGCATCATCGTAGAATCCTTAAATTGATCACGTCTTTTATACCATCAAAAGTTACATAATGATATAATGTGATATAACTATTAAGCAGGGATCTACTCATCATGGTAAATACAAATGTCGTGACTGATCTACATGCTTGCAATTACCCACATATACGTTTTAAATAACGACATCAGATAGGAAGAGGATGGGTAACATCGATGGTCTGCATACGGAGTGCGAAGATTGGGGACTTTGACTGGACACATTAGAGATTTAGTTGACACATATACTGTATACTGTGCACGAGGTTTTTGCATTTTTGGATGCAACTTGTTGATTTGACATGTTGAATGTTCTTCTAGTTCATACTATCGAAGCATGTGTTGTTGAAATATAACAAGTATTACATGCCTATGTGCTTTGTCCGAGGGTTCAATAGGTCTTAGATTGTTTGCCGAGTATTATCTTGTTGGCTTTCATCACTGATGTAACTATGATGGAAAGGATCCAATTGTTTATTGTCTCATCGAGGGGAAAACAAGGACTTTTGGTGTAATGTTAAATACATAACTGATGAATCATGCTTTTTCGGTTCTTTGGTTGTCTTGGATGAAGGGGTGATCTTGTGATGCAAAATAAAAAATCTTACAAGTTTTATGCATTTTGAACCAGTTTTATTGTACGAGGACAAGCCATTAGAATAAGAAGTTCTAAGTAGAATTTATTTTATTTGATTAGGTAAAAGGTCCATTATATAAGAACTTGCTTTATTTCTTTTATTTTAATTGGAGTTATAGTTTTGTGATGTTATTCGGTGTGATTTAGCCATGGGCGGACCCACATATTGGGTATGGTGGGCTCGTGCCCTCACTAAAGTTTCACATCCCTTTTGTTTTGTATTATTAAAAATTTAAAAAATTTGGCAATATATGGTTGTACCCCCCCTCATATCCGATAATTATGAATATGAAATCCACACGAGCCCTCTGTGCCCCACATCATCCGAGAATTTAGAATTGGAATCGTGCCCTCCATCTAGGGATGCAAATGGCTACGGATATATTCGTATCTGATCCGTCTTCGTATCCATTTTATACAGTTTTTGATGTCTGAATCCGTAAAATGGCTACATATATGGATATCATTTTAATATCTGCAAATATCTGTATCTGTATATCAGTTCTCGTATATAAATATAGTAATCTTTTTTATTTTTAACCCTACATAACATAATTCTATACCTTCTTTTATCATGTTTGTATACTTTTCATTATACAAACACATCTAGTAAATTCATATCATGTATTTTCTACCTAATTCATATATATTTTAAATCAACCTATAGAGCATTTCTAGCATTACTCGTATGCGATCCGTATCCGTTTTACATCCGTTTCAGTTTTTTAAGGATATGGTAAGATAGTTTTAATATCCGTCAACATCGTATCCGCATCTGTATTCGTATTCAAAAACGGATAAGGATATGGTAATATATATACACACACACACACACACATACATACACATATCCGTATCCGTCCGTTTGCATCCCTACCTCCATCCCTCCCCGTGCCTCGTGCACTCCACCCCCGGATCCCAGTTTGGCTCCGCACATTCTCTCTAGGTCGATGCTCTTCCCTAAGTTTCCTCCATGCAGTGATACCGCATCCCAATACTTCGCCTCTCCTCTCAAGTTCCTGATAAGAGCATGTCTCAACACCAGACACCCTTGGCTCTTTCGTGGTCATCTCTCTCTCCAGTCCTGGATGTGTCACAGCAAGGAGTAGGAGCACATGCACTCTCAACTCCCTTGTAACCTCGTAGTTTTCATACACTAAAAGTCTCCAACTCAGTGGCGGACCCAAGAATACATTCTAGGTAGGGCACACCAATATAAAAGGAAATGATAAATAAGATTAATTATATAACATAAGTTTAATCATTATAAATATCCATATGCATAATGATTTATAAAGAGAGTTTTACATATAAAGTAAATTGAAAAAAACTATACCCGTGAATGTTGGGATTTTTTATTCCAATAGTGTGAATCTATTTAAAAAGTAGGAAAATTTTGATTTTATGTTGATTTAGTTACAAAATAAACTTTAGATAATGAAATAAAATAATCGCAACCAATTGCTTGACTTCTCGTGTATGGGCTCGAACATTGCATCTCAATCCCAACATTCATTTATGCGAGTAGATGAGAGTAGTTGAAGTCAACACGGGAGCGTTGAAGGCGAGAGCTACGGTACTACTAGGAGACAATGGCGCAACATATTTGTGCCTCCTTCACAATCGCTAATTTTGGGATTGGAGTAGAATATTGGATAATGCATACGAGGAGACGAGCAATAGGTCCTTAAGGGAAGCGGAGGCATGGTGGGTACCACGAAAACACACTGACCACTGTCAAGATTGGATCACAAAGCAATGGGAATGACGACTACAGAAATTCTGTGATGTTGATGAGTCTGGAGTGGAAACATCTAGAGAAGATGGGCACGTCAGTGCATGCCGAGGACCGACCTAGCGTCCTACTATGTCCTATTGGTGACCGACGATGGTATGGTACTAGGCACAGGGAGTAATCGATGGAGAGTGTGCAACTCTTTGGCTGGAGAATAGCGATGACATTATGGATGAAAGCAGATATGGATATATCCGAATATCCTCTTGCTGTATCTGAAAGATTACTAGATAAGGATATCCATTTTCGAATATTAATCTAGTGCGGATCAATTATGGTTGTGGGTAAAAAATTTTCCAACTACAGATACGGTAATGGCTTGAATATCTATATCTGAATATCCTAATACAACATTTAATATTATTTTATATATTAGTTAATATAATATAGACCACAACCCATATTATTATATTAGTATTATGTACTATATAATACAATATATTAATGATATTAATAAACTTCTATTTTTTTGGATGGAAATGAATGAAAGTTATTAATCTTATTCATTTTTTTCTTTCGATCAAGAATGTAGGTCACCTTGATGCTCTCTTTTGTCATGACGCAACTTATTTATATTTCATTGTTATTTTTTAAAATCATTGTGAACTTTGATAAAAAAATCACTTTTATATTCGTAAGTGATCTTTATTTGATAAGTATTCAGATTTCATTTTTATTGGATCCATATTTCGATTCAGTCTTTATTTGATTCATTATTTGATTGCCTTTTTATCCGATTCGTATTCGGCTCTGTTCTTTATTCAATCGTGTTCGGATTCAATAAATATCCGATTCGAATTTGTATCCGTATTTTTTAAAGATATGATTTCCTTAATATATATCTGAATCATATATGTATCCGTAATCATATTCGATAGAGATGAAGTGAATATGGATATGAAAATAGATATATCCAATCCGTTCTAGAGATGAGAGGAGGGCACATGAGAGGCTTTCAATCACATGATATTTGATTTAGCTTTTCTGTATGGGGGGCACAGGGGGCATTTTCATTGGGATTTTTTTTTAAATTTGTCACAATGGAATATAGGAAGAGGGTTCTTGCAAACTTAGGGGGGGCACGTGCCCCCCTTGGCACATACATAAGTCCGCCCCTGCTCCAACTCCAACGCATGTAAAAATAATACAATGTCTTCGTTCTTCGTAGGCATATATGTGTATGTTTGAGCAAAACATATATCATTTTACCAATTGGGTAATGCAATCAGAACCAATTTTTTTACCAATACGTACGTTAATGTTGTAGATGTTACTTGGGTGCTTTGCAATTGTTTAATTGATCATTATTTATGTCGCTATTTTATGTTGGATATTTTTCATGAGTTGAAATCATGATTTTCAAATTATGATTTTAAAAAAAGATTTACGTCTTATCTCCTATCACTTCCATAAAATTTTATATGCAAAACAATTCATATTGATTTATTTTTTCTTGTAATATCATTTATTTATTTTCTATTTATGTGTGCCACACCTAGGTTGTAATCCTAGGCCAGCCACTGGATTTAGCCAATATAAGGTTCCCACCCTCAAGCCATGTTTGTTTATCCCTCAAAATCTCTAATCCTCTTAAAATTATCAATGTTTGGATCATGGAGTCAATACGAGGGATGTTATTTTCACTAGTGATCCTCCTATCGCCAATCTCTCTACCCATAAAAGTATACATAATCATTACTACCTAACAATTTTGTATAACATAATTAACTTATATTCCATATCCTTTTATCTAATTGAATAAAGAATATCAAATAATTACCATGCATCATTTTTATTACACGGAATCATAGCCTCGTAAACGAAAAGAAATGAGAGATACACCAACTTAATCCCTCTTTATCCCATATTTTGCATCCATATACCGTTAATGAAAGTCTTTTTAGGGGGCATTCGGTCTTAGAATAAACATGAATACTAATGGAGAATAAGGAGAATATTCTCTTTTTAGTTGGAAAGCTAGGAACAAGGGGAATAAAGTGAAATAAAGTTAAGTAGTGCAAAATATAGACAGAAATAAGCGTGAGATAAGATGAAATAACGATATATAAATAAGAATAACTATATTATTAAGAACTTAAACACTTAATCAGGTAGTCTGGAAAAGAGCGTGACCTCTGGATTAAGAAAATCATTTATTTCTCCCACTTCTCCCTCGTTCCCTTTCTTTCGTTCTTTTCCCGTCCCGAATTCCTGTTCACCTTCTTTCCCGCCGCCTTCTCCTCAGTCCGACCTCGCCGCCACCGCCCCGCAGCAGCCTCCGCAGCCGCTTCTCACCTTCACGAGCCGCCGAAACTGTAGTTTACTAACAGCACTCCGCCGTTACTCCTCCTTAGTTGCTGCCGTCGATCGGGTCAAGGTGCTGTACCTTCCTATCTTGCCGGTTGCTGTAACGAGTACTGTATTTTGGCCGTGGCCCGTTATTCAGCAATCAACTCGGCGGGGATTTGATTTCCTGTTACCTGTGACCATTGAGAATAAATGCCCTCAAGGATCCGTTAATTACTTTGGTTCGAATTCTTCTCGCGGATACGCGGTGCATTCCTTTCCTGTCTCTACGATCATTTCATTCCCGGTTTTAGGCATTGCATGGCATTTCTCTAATATTCCAGAACCTATTCAATTTAGAGGTATTTTCTTCTGAACTGATTAGACTTATTCAACATCATTTAATCCTTCTCAAATTTAGCCAGTGAGTAACCATTGCGGTTGATTGCATTTTACTTCATTTGTCGGTCATATCTGCACATAGTTGCATCATCGCGACAGTGCCGTTTTCTGTTACTGTGAATGGTTGGACAGTGGCTGGATTAATCCAATCTGAGATGGTTGAGAGACATAAATACCTGCTCAGTGCTCACACATATGTTGTTTATACCTGTTATATATTTGTTGGCTTCAGATTTGCACCACGTATGCGAAAGGAAATTGGCTTAGTCATCTAGCGGGTGAATTCAGTGAGTTACAAGTGCCGATTCTTCAATAAGCTGACAAACACCACTTGTCAGATCCAGGGTTTGTTTCGTCATATGCATAACTCTGCATAGCTCGAAGGTGTCAGTGCAGATCTTTGGTGAGATCTTGGGCTTGAGGATCAACCATCAAAAGTCCTCCTTCACGTTATTGGCATAAATGACGAGGGAGTATGGAGTTGAGGGGAGGTGCTTGCCATCGAGTGTGCGCACCTGATATTAACCTGATCTCGGTGAGCCATCCATAAGGCATAAGCTTCTCTTATATTCTTGTAAATTGGTATATTGTGGATCAATCCAGGAGAAGGTGGAGAGAAATGTTTTGCATTAGAGATAAAAAGCGGTCTCTAGGGGTTAGTGGCATTGTGCTTTGGGGATTGATTGGACTGAAAATTTAGGGACTAATTGTTTATAGGTGATAAAAAATGGCGAGGCCTTCTCCCACTATAAGCAGGGTCGGCTGTATGGATTTTTGCTCAATCCATGTTGAAAGATTTGACTATTTTTTACGTTGGCTGTCGACTACCTAACACAACCCCCACAGGGAGGGATTTGAACCATGGTCTTTTGGGTGGTAGACATACTGCACTACCACCAAGTCTGTTGAGAGGCGATAAGAGAGGAAATTGTGGCAAGGAGATACAAAGGATCTCACCGAATTGCATGAGGGAAAAATACTGGGAGAAAGTACACAATAAGAGAAAGAATATTCTATAGGGGAAGGGGGATAAAGTCAACTGCTAAAACAAAATTCATATCATATTCATCTACTTACAACAAAGGAGTAGGTAGTTTTTCAGAGATTTAACCTATTAAAAGAAGTAATATTTTATCTTTTTGGATTTTAATATTAAAAATATAACACAATCAAAAGAATGGGGAAAAATTGAAGATTTCAGACTGCATCAATCCTCCTACAAATTTTAAAGCTCATCTCCCGATGAGTTGCTTTAGTATCTAGCGCGGAATTGGAGAATATCATCCACAACCATTGAGTTAGTTTTCCCAAGCGTTGGACTTTCCTCTTCTTTTCAGCATTTTTCATCTAATTTATTCCAACAGGGGGCGTAATTGTAAATATTCTACCCATTCACGAACATATTCCATTCCCCATATGATTTTCCTAACTTTCCCCTTCCCATAAAGAATTTTTGGTTGATCGGCTTCATTGAAACCTTTCCAACATGTTTTTTTAAATGATAAGGTTCTCTCATAAAAGATGCTCGTTAAGGTTTTTTTCCATGAACACCAATTACAATATTAATTCATTGGGACTGGGCTGTTATGACATAGATGGAGTGGCCTCAAGGCCCAACGATGGAAGTGGTGGAGGCGCTGTCGATTAGAATAACCCATCTCCACGACCTTGTGCCACTGACAAAGTGGAGGTTGTCACCCTTCTCCTGGTGGTGATGGAGTGGTTTGGGACTTAGGCAATGACAATGATACTTGCGACCTCGAGAGGCACATGCAGAGTCCCAAGATTTGGCAGGGATGATGGTTTTCTCAAACCACGAGTATGATGGTTGCTTGTGAGGCCTCCTAGGTTGCGGGAGATGTAGTGGTTGTCGACAGCTCTTGTTAATGCTGCGAGAAGGAGAATGAATGCACTGGTGGGGTCCTTTCCAGAGAATGTTTGTAACCATCAATAAGGATGAGCATCGTTGTTATCTGGTGTTGATGCGCCCACGTCTCGTGGGGACAAGGACAAACCCTCGAGTCGGATTGCATACCTAATATTGATGGTTATGACAAAGTAGGGTTGGGAAGCACAACCACAAGGCACACATACATATGGACTGAGAGGGTGCATGAGTTGTTAACCATTTTGAGGTATTACTGAAGATCATTGTATTTGGCTATCTTTGATAACCTTGTTGGTGTCCTCAATCTCGTCTTCAACGGGCGTTAAAATGGCATGACTTTCGTTATAAATGAACATATCTTCTTTAATTAATAAATTTAACCATCATTGTTCTTTCATGCTTGATTGGAGATGACGCCTAAGTTTCTTAGGCACACATATGAATTGTGACCTAAGCGACTTAAGTCGAGCTTTGTTTGCTAGAATTGAACATGATTTTTGGATTGTGGAAATGATAAACTCCATGCTCCGATACCAAATATTGCAGATTGGAAATCTAGTGAAGAATTGTTGAGGGGTGAGAAGAGCTAGTTGGGACGAAGAAATAAAAAAGGAGCACGTTTAGTTACATGAGGAGGGAAGAAGATTGAGGATGGAGTATTAAAATGGTGAGAGAATACCCAACAGGGAAGGATAATAAGTTGGTAGATTGATATAAATAGGAATTTAATCCATCAAAATAAGCAACATTTTATCTAAAAAAATACATAAAAATCTAAAAGGTGCATTAGATTCCGACCTTTGGATTTCTTTTACAAACTATTAAATATAGTTAAAGTTACGACAAAATTGGGGAAAAAATAAAATTGAATATTTTGGACTGCATTAGATTCTCTCGTATTGGCCCTTCCGATGATGGTTGAATAGTGACTTGACAACATGATAAAATTTGGAGAGGAGCTCGAGAAGAGGGACCTAATATTTGTTTGGTGAAGCGGGGGAATGTTTAAAGGGTGGTCTCTTTTGACCAAGTGGGTGTTGAAGCTACTGTGAAAGAGGGAGGATCTTCATGGAATGATCGTGGATGCTGGTTATGACATGTGCTTAATGTGATTGCTGAGGAAGATTTTTGTGTTATTGAATAGTTCGATGAAAGGATGCAAATTGGTTTAGACGAAAGGTTTAAACAAGCTATTTGGGAGGATTTGGATAATATTATGCATGGAATCAAATAAAGAGAGACGATTTGCCTAGGTGGAGATCTTAATGGACATGTGGAAAATGATACTTCAAGGTATGCTAGTGTTCATGGAGGCCATGGCTTCGGGGATGGAAATGAAGAGGGAAAAGTCATTCTGGATTTTGTAACGGCTTATGATCTTTTCATAGCAAACACTCTCTTCAAGATAAGGGAGGAACATTTAATTACTTATAAGTGTCTCGACTAAAACACATATAGATTACTTTGCGTTGAGGAGAAGAGATCGATTGTGTTGCAAAGACTACAAAGTAATTCTAGGAGAGAGTTTGACAACCCAACATCGCTTGTTAGTCATGGATGTGCAAATAAAAGGGTCGGTAAAGAAAAGGAGGGTTTCCAAGATCATTAGAACTAGATGGTGGAATCTTCAATTGACACAATCAAGCTTCACGGAGAAGCTTTTAGAAGACTTATCTTGGGATTGTAACGGAAGTGTAGATGTGAGAGGCGCTAGCTTGTTGTATACGAAGGGTAACCAAAGGGATGCTGGGCGAGTCAAAGGGAGGAGCTCCGTCCAGAATGAGGCTTGGCGATGGAGTGGAGTGGTGCAAGAGAAACTCAGAATTAAAAGAGCATGCTTTAAAGCTACATCTAAGGATAGAACATAGGAAACTGTTACAAACTACAAAATAGTGAAGAAGGAAGCAAAGAAGATTGTAAAGCGAAGCTAAATCAAAAGCATATGAAGTTTTGTACAAAAATTTTGATTCTAAGAAGGCCAGAAAAATATATTCAGGTTGGCCAAAGCAAGAGAAAGAAAGACTAAAGACCTTTCTCAAGAGTCAAGTGAGATGCATTAAGGATGAGGAAGATCCTGTGCTTTTTACTCAGAAGGATATAAAGATTAGATGGAAGTAATTTTTCCATAAGCTTTTCATTAGGGAAGGAAACAGAAAGGTCACTTTGGGATATCTAGTTAGTAATGAAAGTTACTTGAATCGTGCAAGCTATAGACGAATACAAAGGAAGGCAATGGATGATGCTTTGAAGGTTATGAGACATGGGAAAGGGGTAGGACCTGATGACATTTCTTTTTTTAAAGAAAAAGGGCTTGTACCATAAAGGTACTAAAATGTAGCCATCTCCCACTATAAGTAGGGTCGGTTACATGAGTTCTTGCTCAAATCCATGTTGAAAGATTCAACTATTTTTTACGCTGGCCGTCGACTACCTAAGCAACCACTGCAAGAGTGAGATTTGAACCCTGGTCTTTTGTGTGGTAGACACACTGTACTGCCACTAGACCATTAAGTGGGTACTTGTACCGTAAAGGTGCATGCCCAAAAACTTCACCATTGATCACCAAGCAGAAATTACTCGTCTAAAGTATTTACGAATCACAGTCATACTTCAACTCACTATCAACGCACTAGTATGTGCACTACATTTTCAACATAAAAACGCTCCTAAGGAAAAATTATAGCATTTTTGGCCAACCAGATCTTCCAGATTGCCGCAACAACCCTTGACCTATGCATGTTCGACCCGGTTCAGTCTGCACTGATAGACAGCCATAAGCTTTCAATAGTATCAATATGTAACACTTGAATCCCAAGCCGATCCCAAATGTCTATCGAACTCGCACACTTGAAGAAGAGATGATTCGCTTCCTCCGCTTCCTCCTTGCATCTTGGGCATTCAACGTCAGTCCCCTGGATTAAGCGTGCTCGTCTCGTCCTTGTCAGTAGTCTTCACCTCCTGAAGATCCATAGGAAGACCTTCACCTTGGTAGGGACCTTCCATTTCCAGATACGATTGTAGTCCGCCTCACATCCACCAGGGTCAAACGTAGGAAAACCTTCACCCTCATGACATTTCTATAGAACTGTGGAGAGTTTTAGGTGATCATGGTTTGGCCCAACTTACAAATTTATTCAATTTTATTTGGCGAAGCAAGAAAATGCCTCAAGATTGGAGAAGAAGCATCATGATGCCTCTTTATAATAACTAAAGAGACATTCAAAATTGTTCAAATTAGAGAGGTATCAAGCTGATGAGTCACATTATGAAAATTTGAGAATGAGTGATCGAAAGAAGGTTGAGGCAAGTTTCCAAAGTAAAAGAAAACCGATTCGGATTCATGCCAGGTCACTCAAATATTGAAGTCGTCTACTTGCTGAGTAGAACGATGGGGATTTAAAGAGCTAAAAGTAAGAATCTCCATATGGTTTTTATTGATTTGGAGAAGACCTATGATTCTGTCCCACGAGAGATACTGTGGAGAGTTTTGGAGAAGAGACAAGTATCTGTCCATGCTGTCCTATACATTAACCTCATAAAGGATATGTATGACGGGTCTTCATCTCGTGTAAGGATCCAATATAGGAAGACTGATTATTTTGGCATCAACACTAGTCTGCATCAAGGTCCTGCTTTAAGTCTGTTCTTTTTTACTTTGATTTTGTTGATGACATCGTGTTGATTGATGAGACCAGGGATGGAGCAAATGAGAAGTTTGAGGTCTGGATGGAGATGTTACTATAGAATAAATGCATGTTGGCTAAAGTGGAGAGGGGCCTCTACTGTTTTCTGTGATAACAAATTTTCAAAGGAAAGTTTTACAAAGCAATCGTGAGACCAGCTATGCTCTATGAATATGAATGTTGGCCTGTGAAACACAGACACATGCAAAGAATGGCAATGACAAAAATGAAAATGCTAAAGTGGATGTGTTGACACACACACGTAAAGATCGGATCAGAATGATACAGTCAACAGGAAAGTTGGTGTAGCTTCGATCGAGTATAAGATGCAAGAAAACTGCTTAAGATGGTTTGACCATTCGCAAAGGAGGTCGACTGATGCACTAGTTAGGAGGTGCGAGTTTTGGGATGTTGAACCAGCTAAAAGAAGGGGAGGAAGGCCCAAGAAGTGTTGGACTGAGACTATACGAAGGGATCTTAATTTTTTGGATCTAAGTCTAAGATTGACTCAAGATAGACCTGAGTGGAGGCAAAGAATCCATGTTGCCAACACTACTTAATGTGGGAAAAGGCTTTGTTGTTGTTGAAGGCTTTGATCACATGATACTTGGGGTGACTTTGTTGATGTAGAGATGCTAGGGTAATAGATGCGATATTAGATTATAGTTAGATGATTGGTCAAGGAAAGGGATGATGATGGAAAAATTTCCATGTCTTTTGCACTCGAAGCATATCGACAAGGGTTATTTGTGTTTGGTATGACACCTTATTTGTGCATCCCTTTCAGACAAAAAGGTGCATGCGACTTTATTTCCTTGATCACGCAGCTGAATTGCTCCATATTGATGGATGGGGATGAAGATGTAAGAAAGCAAAAAAAGGAAATCTTTTGGTTGCAAAGGTTTACGAGGATTCAAGAGTCTATCCGCTAGAATCCATGATCTCAACTTAAATTTTTGATTGATTTGGGGAGCTAAGGTCCCAATGTCCTATAGAAGATTAATCCACATGCATGATTTTTGAGGAGAACAAAGTTATTCACAAATGTTTTCAACAATAGATGATGCCATGATTTGAAAAATACTCGTCCAATTCATGGTGGTGTTGAGGAAGATGTAGACCACATATCTATCCCTTGTTTACTAGCAACTTTTGTTCGGAGGTCAGTGAGGATTTGCTTCTATGGGCACAAGTGGTTTTGATGTTGTAACAACTCATACTGAAATGGATACTAAATACTAACAAAAAATTTCCATTTAAAAATAAAAAGTGGGGGCAAAGATGGCTTCGTGCATAACACGTGCGTGGCATTTTGCATGGGGCATGGACATGTCAAATTGCATGCAAGGAGGATGTGTCCGTGCACCCAGGTTTCTCACGTACTATAAATAGATGGAGTTTGTATGAGTCATACCAAATCAAGAGAACGAGAGGGAGAGAAAGAGAGAGAGAGAGAAGGGAGATAGAGAGTGGGAGAATAAGAGAGAGGACGAGAGGAGAAGAGAGAGAATTCAGATTAGGTATGGTTATCCTTTTTGATACCACCATTTTCCAATTTTATTTGTTAATCATGCATGTGTTTGAGTTAATTTGTTAGTTATATTAATTAGGTAAGGTATTTTATTATATTAAAACAATTATGCTTTTATAATTGCATAATTTTAAATAGATACGATCTGTGAAACATCGACCTTGAAGGTTATCCTTGATACATGAAATTCCGATATCTGATATGACATAAGTAAACCCTATTATGATTAAATGTGGAATTTGTGATCGAGAAAGAAATATCATTAATGTCATTTTCACATATTCATGAACATAGACATATACATGGACGTTATAAAACAGACTTGAGGTAGTTATGTTATAATATGAAGTAAAGAGGGGTATGGATGACATAGAATTGTATATTCATAATATAGAAGATAACGTTGATTTTATTTATACCTATTAAATTTATTTGATATTGACAAATCCATATATTATTAATCTGTTATATGTGGAATATATTAGATTGAAGGAATGAAATTAATAATGACACTACAACTATATATGGTGCTAAGTGCTACGCCAAGGTGGGAGCCACCTCTAGAGTCCATTTGTCAGATTTTGAGGGACATATCTGGCCTAAAGGCAAATACCTTCCGGCTATAATTTTTCCTTATAAGTATAATCGAGTGAAAAGTTCACAATCGACTCAGTGATGTGGTCATCGTATTCTGTTCTATTTTGTTTATATCTGCTATGATTGACCACTTGTACCATTGGTAAGTAAAATATACCAAATATGAATATAACGATAATCTTGATTGAATGATAGTAATATGAAGGCGTACATGTTAAAGACACATGGAACTCTGATTAGTCTATAGATATAATTATTGCTGCTATTTTACGTCACAAGGTTATCTGTGTGTCATTCATTCTATCGTATGAAGGTACACACATAGAAAGAAAATGAAACTCTGATAACTTATACTGCTAGTCAACTTTCTCTTAAAGTTACTTGTCAATTCGTTTTCTGCTTATGCCATACTATGTTGTTTTTCTTATGAGCATTTTTGCCGCTCCTGTAGTTTGTCGTGCCACATATACACTTGAGGAGTAAGGTGCGAGAGATCGCTCAAGTGGAAGAATGGAAACTTGAAGTTATCTTACTTGTGATAATACAAGTTTCCTTGTTGCTAGTTGAACTTGAATGTAATACACTGTAATTACCTATGACCTTTATGGATGTAATACAAGTTATTTCTTTTATGACCTAGTTGTGACGGTGAACCGTGGATTTGATATTTGTGTGTAGCACATCATACTCGACGTGGCATTCTTTAATGCTTTCGCTGGCCACTTGGATCCGTGGTTGTTACAAGTGGTATGATGGTACCAAAGCCGAGGTTCACTTAGGAGCACTTAGGATTCCCTGACTTAGTTGATGAATCATACCTAAATTTTTCTCATGACTATTAGATGCCGTCTAGACGCGAAATTATACCTACTGGAGGCGACCTTGAGAATGACCAACATCAGCAAAGGCAATCTATGGCTGATATGTGGCAATGGCTCCGAGAATAATGGGAACATGTTCAGATGGAACGCGGCTCAACACATAAGGAAAGGGAGATGTCTCACAAGTGATATGAGCATGCAAAGGGAGAAGGAGTCACCTTGAGGAAATTCTTGCAACTTGATCCACACATATGTAATGAAGAATCCGAACCAGAGAAAGCAGAGCACTGACTCAAGGCGATTGAATCGGCCTTTAGTGCTGTAGATTGTTCAGAAGAAAAGAAGGTGATATTTGTCATATTCGGGCTTCGAGACAAAGCAAATGATTGGTAGGAGACTTGAAAGGGTGTTTACTTCCAGGATGAACAAGTTGTGCCTTGGAAGGAGTTTGTAAAGCATTTCAAGGACCACTTTATCCCTATGCGAGCTATGACAAAGAAGAAGCATGGGTTAATGACGTGCGATAAAAGGAATTGAGTGTGGAAGCCTATACTACTCAATTCTACCATCCGGAGAAGTATGGAAATGGGATATGTGCGACTGAATAGGAAAGAGCAAAGAAGTACACGATGAGGTTGAGAATAGGCTTGCGAAGAAAGGTTTTAGGAAGCATGTTGGAGACACTTGCCAATGCAATAAATGCCGCGGTATCAATTGACGAGGAACATCAACTGATTCAGAATTAGTTGTAAAGGCAACACAAGACAAGTGGGGGTTCTCGGGATAATTTTAAAGCCATAATAAGAAAATAAAGACTTGATACCATGGTAGGGAGACACGATCTAGCTTACTGACAGAATATCTTTTACTATTTGTCCTCATTGTTCTAGAAGAAATCTTGGCAAATGTTATAAAATGATAGTACATGCTTAAGGTATGGATAGGAGGATCATTTCATATGTGATTACCCAAAGATGAAACCAAGTGATGCTTAGATAAAAGCTTCAGAACCAAAGAAGAAAGTCATGAGTCGGGTATCCTCAATCGCTGCTGAACAATCAAAAGACCCTAACCATGTAATAGAAGGTACACTTTTTGTCTCAGGATTTATGGCTATAGTTCTTTACTTCTTTATGATCCAGGTACTTCACATTCATTCGTATCGAGTAGATTTGCTAGATTATTTAAACTACACCATACTGAAATGCTATTCATATTGACCGTTTCTTCACCGACGGGTAAAATTGGCACCGTCAGTTGCAAATCTAGTCCTTGAAATGACCAATTATGATGTCATTTTCAAAATGGATTGTCTCTATAAGAACCATGCCCATATTCTCTGTAAGGAGAAGAAGGTCATACTTTGTAGGCCCGATGAATATGAAATTCTGATTAGAGGCTCAAAGAAGCCAATCAAACAAATATTTGTCTCCTTGATGAAGGTGCATCAGATGATTTCAAAGGGTTGCACGTGTTTTCTGGCTAGTATGGTGAAGACGGATGCTCCACAAAATTTTAAAGATGATCTGTCCATTGTTCGGGTGTACAATGATGTATTTTCAAAAGACCTTCCTGGTTTACAACCTTCGGAGAAATTGACTTCAATATTGAAGTTATTCCGGGGTCATTTCCTATCTCTAAACCACAATATCATATGTTACCGGTGGAATTAAAAGAATTTAAGAAGCAACTAGTTGAACTTCTTGCAAAATGATTTATTCAGCCTAGTATTTCTCCTTGGGGTGCTCATGTGCTCTTTGTCAAGAAGAAGGATGGGTCTCTTCTACTTTACATTGACTATCGAGCCCTGAATCAGATTACCATCAAGAACAAGTACCATTTACCTCGAATATATGACTTATTCCATCAATTACAAAGGATTGCTATCTTCTCAAAGATTGATATAAGATCATGTTATCATTATATAAGAATCAAGGCAAAAGATGCATCGAAGCCCGTGGTTCGATCAACATTTGGGCATCACAAGTTTCGAGTAATGCCATTCAGATTGACCAATGCCCCTGGAACATTCATGAACCTCATGAATAGGGTGTTCCGTGATTTTCTTGATAAATTTGTCATAGTTTTTGTTGATGACATTCTTATCTATTATGAAGATAGTACATAAGAAACACTTGAGGTTAGTGTTAGAGGCTATGAGACATAACCAACTTTATGTTAAATTATCGAAATTCGAATTTTGGATTGATAAGTTGATATTAATTAGGTATGTTATATCTAAGGATGTCATAGCAGTTGACCAATCAAAAATTGAAGTTATTGAGAAATGGAATCAACCAGAAACAATCACATAGGTGTGTAGTTTCTTGGGATTGACTGGTTATTATAGTCATCTCATTCAGAACTTCTCAAAGATAGCCCTGCCTTTGACCGAATTAATGAGGAAGGAAACCAACTTTACATGGACTCCACAACATGAGGAGAATTTCCAAAAATTGAAGGGTATGTTGACTTCAGCTCCGATTTTGACACTCCCATCAGGGAATGGAGGATTTTACAGTGCAAACCGATGGAAGGATCTGGACTCGGTGCTATACTAATGCAACATGGCAAGGTCTTAGATTATTCATCTCGGTAATTGAAAATTCATTAGCTTAATTATCTTACTCATGATTTGGAGCTTGATGCAGTTATATTTGCTTTAAAACTGTGGAGACATTAACTTTAGGGAGAGAAATTTCAAGTATTAAGTGACCACAAGAGTTTCAAATACCTGCTCTCACATAAGGACTTGAGCATGAGGCAACGACGATGGTTGGAACTATTAGAAGATTATGATTTTGGCCTTAGAGTATCATCCAAGAAAAGTTGATGCGGTGATCGATGCACTCAACCGGAATTGGGAGGTTAAGCTGGCTAATATGTGGCTACAATGGAAACTTATTGAGGATTTATTCGTTGGAAGCCTTTTATTGATGGGAATCATGACATCTTCGTGGCAGTTTTACAAATTTACTTGACCATAGTGGAGAAGGTATTTCCAACACAAAAGGGTTGATCCTGAGCTACCACATATGATTGAATTATCCAAAAAGCCTAATAGCGAGCTATCAATCACAATTGATGGAGGATTCAGATTTAGGAATAGATTATGGGTTCCTAATAATATATAAGTCAAGAAAGAAATTGTGGAAGAGGCACATATCTCTATGTACTCCGTTCATCCAGGGAGTGCGAAAATGTATAAAGACTTGCAAAGGAATTTTTGGTGGAAAAATATGAAGGGGAAAATTGCAAAATTTATCTATAAATGTCTCTTATGTCAATGGGTGAAGATCGAGCATAAGCCGGATGGGAAGATGCAACCATCAGACATTCCAAAATGGAAATGGGAGTAGTGGATTTGCCTCCCACAAAAGGTGCTAAATATGATTCCATTTGGGTGATTGTAGATCACCTGACTAAATCATTACACTTCTTACCTATATGATTTGTTCAATCCACTGAGAGTCTGGCTAAGTTGCATGTCCATGAGATAGTAAAGTTACATGGTGTACTTGTATCTATTGTCTCTGATCGGGATGCACGTTTCACATCTAGATTCTGGAAGAGTTTGAATGATGCTCTGACACAAACTTAAAGTTCAGTACGTCTTTCCATCCACAGCTGTCAGAAAGAATTATTTAAACCCTAGAAGATATGCTCATATCTTGTGCACTGGACTTTGCTGGAAATTGGGACTTTAATTTACCATTAGTTCGATTCGCCTATAGTAGTAGTTTTCGTATTAGTATTGGGATGACATCATTCAACACATTATATGGTAGACCATGTCGATCTCTCTTGTGTTGGGATGGCGTGTGTGAAAGAAAAATTCCTGGACTAAAGATTGTATTAGGTAGTTCAAAGAAAATGTGAGATTATCAAGAAAAGACTATTAGCAACCCAAAATAGACAGAAGAGCTATGGCGACCGTCGGAGGCATGATCTTAAATTTGAGGTAGGAGATTAAGTCTTCAACAAAGTATCGCCAATGCACCGTGTAGTTCGCTTTGGGAAGAGATGAAAGCTAAACCCTCGATATATAGGCCCTTTCTCTATCACCAAGAAGATTGGTGAAGTTGCTTATCTCGGTTCAAGAATTTACATGATGTCTTTTACGTTTCAATGCTAAGGAAGTATATACTTGATCCATCACATGTGATTGAGTATGATATTCCTAAACTGCAAGCGGATTTATCTTACGTAGAGAAGCCCATTAATATCATTGATTGTAAGAAAAATATGCTGAGACGGTGTACACTCCCCATGGTTAAGGTCCTATGGAAGCAGCACAAGCATGAGGAAGCCACTTGTGAGACTGAAGAAGAGACACGAGTCAAATACCCCGAACTTTTTGGCAAGTCTCTTAACACATAAATTTCAGGATGAATTTTTAGTAGGGTAGATTGTAACAACCTATACCGAAACGGATGTTAACAAAAAAATGGACATTAACATAATTTTTCATTTAAAAATAGAAAGTGAGGGCAAAGATGGCTTTGTGCATAGCATGCACGTGGCATTTTGCACGAGGCATGGACGTGTCAAATTGCATGCAAAGAGGATGTGTCTGCGCACCCTGGTTTCTCACTTACTGGAAATAGATGAGGTTCGTAAGAGTCATACCAAATCAAGAGAATGAAAGGGGGAGAAAGAGAGAGACAGAGAAGGGAGATAAAGAGTGGGAGAATAAGAGAGAGGGCAGGAGGAGAAGAGATGGGGAATTCAAATTAGGCATGGCTATCCTTTTTATACCACTATTTCCAATTTTATTTGTTAATCATGCACGTGTTTTATTTAATTTGTCAGATATATTAATTAGGCAAGGTATTTTATGATATCAAAATAATTATACATTTGTAATTCCATAATTTTAAATAGACACGATCTTTTAAACATCAATCTTAAGGGCATCCTTAATCCATGAAATTCTGACATCTAACTTTGCATAACTAAACCCTATTAAATATGGAATTTGCGATTGATAAAGAAATATCATTGCTGTCATTCGTACATATTCACTAACATAAACATATATAGGGACATGTTATAAAATAGACTTGAGGTAGTTATGTATGCTATAATATGAAGTAAAGAGGGGTATTGATGACATATAATTGCGTATTTACAATGTACAAGATAAATGCTAGTTTTATTCATGCCTATTAAGTTATTTGATAATAGCAAATCCATATATTAATAATATGCTATGTGTGGAATATGGTAAACTGAAAGAATAAAATTAATAATGGCACTACAATGACATATGAAGCTAAGTGCTACTTTAAGGTGGGAGCCACATGAAAAGTGGTATTTCCGAATGAGTGGTTTTGGATGTGTTTGGGGTTATCTCCGATCTCCGAAGAAGGGGAATTGCGATGGAATGCGGAAGGTCGTCCCGAGAGTCCGGGGCGTGGGGCGATTGGGGGAATGCCCCCGTATGTTCGGAGGTGGTGGCCGACCCTCGGGAGGGATTCTCGACGCGGGGTTCTTTCACGTGGGACGATGGTCTTGCCCACACCCCCGTGGATGTTGTGGTTTCTCGGGCTCGCGTGGTGAGGCGTCCGTTGGGGAGGAGATGCTTCAGGTGCGATGGGTTAGACCATATCGCTTGCTGGTGTAAAGGGAAGGAGAAGGTCTGCTATCGATGTCGGACGGAGGGGCATGCACGGAAAGAATGTCCTTGTGCTTCCAAGGGGATGGAGGTTGACGGGGGGAGCGACCGTGAACCTTTGGAGGAAAAGAAGGACGAAGCTGACCCCGTCTCTGGGGTCCTCATCGCGGAAGGACCTCATGAGGATCTCAAAAAGGTGGCTGAGGTGTTGGCGTTTGGCCGATCGGCCTAATATCTGGAGGACGAGATCTGGTTGTCTGACTTAGAATTGTGTATTCGCGGGGTGGAGGCCGCGGAAGCAGGGGCATTCCTCTCCGACGGCTGTAATATGTTCCCGACATCGGATAAATGGTGGAGTCCTCGGCCGCAGGATGGTACGGATCGGTTGGGTTCGCAAACGTTGCTGGAGGTTGTTGGCCTGCCTATCAAATGTCGGAGGTTGACCACGATTAGGGAAGCGCTTCGAGACGTGGGAGAGGTGGATCGTCTGGTGCGCTCTGGTCTTTGCCCTAGTGAAGATTGGAGTGTGGTGGTCTCCATGATGGGGGTACGGATGCCAATCCCTGCAATGATCTGCTCCTCAGTAGGGAGGGCCACCTTCTGCTTGCGTTTGAGGTGTGTGGAGGCCTCGGTGCTTCGCTCCTCGGCTGGTTGTTCGGAGCTTGGTGGTATTCCGTCGGAGTTAACTCGGGTGGAGGCGCGCGTTCAGTCCGGGTCTTCAGCTTCGGTGGTCAGAGTTTTTGTCAGTGGGTGTCGACCGGTTTCTCTGATCGACAGATCGGTTTGCGATGGGAGTCGAAACATCGTGCAAGATTCGCGGAAGGAGATGAACGACCGCGTGATTTCGCCGGGGGCCGTTATGCCAGATTTGAAGATTGGGGGCTTGTGGGTCCCACCGCTGTCAGCTATTGCGAGGGAGGGCTCGCTGCTTCGCGGGTTAGGATGCAACATCTCGGGCTCTGTTGGACCTAACTCGGGAGGCGACCTGGGTGGCGTGTTCGGGTTCTCGCCTTCTCAATGGGCAGGATTCGGTGTTACGACTGCATTGGATTCTTCGACCCGGGTCCTTGGAGGGGGCTTCGCTGCTGCGGATCTTTCGTTCTCGTCGCATGAGGCCCCTCCTTCCTCTTTGGGGGGTGGCGATGTCACGACGCTTGCTTTGGGTGTATTGCGACAAGGTGAGGGGTTGCTAGGGGGGGCTCCACGACTCGGAGGGATGATTGGTCCATTTGTTGCGGAGGCGTTGATGGAGATGGGCCAAGGGGAAGGATACGACGATGGCACTGGGGACTGTGAGCTGCGGGAGTCTCAACCCTCCAAAGGGGTGGTGGAGTTCAACATTGTTCCAGGGGCTGCGTCCTTGGCCCGTGGTCGGAAGATAGCGTTGAGGATTCTGGCAGCATAATGATCAAGGAGGGGGCAGAGGTTGGCTTTGGGAGAGGGGGAAAGAGGACCGAAGCTGGACCCTCTACTCTCTTTCTCGCGTAAAAGAAGTCGGAAGCAAGACTGTGGTTGGAACGGGAATTAGAAGAGACTGAGAAGGGTGCGGGTGAAATTAAGAACTCCTTGAAGTGTGGGGGTGCTCAACAGTACATGGAAGATCAGGGAGACAATACTTCTAAGGATGCGATGGACATTCACGTGCGGGTTGCAGAATGTCTTGGGGTGATCATCCCCACCTCAAACCCTTCAAGTGAATCCAAATGAAGATTGTTTCGTGGAATGTGCATGGGTTGGGGGAGGGAGAGAAAAGGAGGGCGGTTGGAGGTCTGCTGAATGTTTGGCAGGCGGACGTGGCGTCTTTGCAGCAGTCAAAAATTAGTTCTTGGAGTGATGTGCTATGGAGCTCGTTAGGATGTTAAAGGCTGTTCGAGTGCAGGTCCGTTGCTACAAGGGGGAGCTTCGGGGGTTTGGTCCTGGCTTGGGACGGGACACTCTTCGACTTCATTGCACACAATGAGGCGACTCGATCTGTTTCAGTGGTGTTGGATTGCAAGCATGGGATGGCCATATGTCTTTTTACGTCGGTTTACAGTGAGGCTGGGGGGGGGGGACGCAGTACGGATTTGTGGGAGGAGTTGAAGGAGATCAGGGGTTCCTACTCGAGAATCCCCTGGATGGTGGGCTGCGATTTCAATGTGACTTTGTTTGCGACGGATCGTCCCAGCAGTAGGGGCGGAAGGGACGTTGGTTCGGACGACTTCCGAGAGTTTATGGGGGAGATGGAGCTAGAGATCATGGACGCGAATAATCGAATATACACTTGGCATAACAGCTCTTCCAGGTCTTGTATTAATCGGTTTTTGGTCTCAGCTGAGTGGTTGGAACGGTTTCCTCTATCTGCGGTTCATGCCCTTCCGAGGTCTAGGTCGGACCACTTACCCAATGTTTGGGTGTTGGGGGATGGGCTGTTGGCGAAATCGAGATTCATATTTGAGAGATCCTGGTTGCTCGGCGACGAATTTAGAGAGATGGTGTGCAATTTTTGGGGTTCTTTGAGAGTGGAAGGTTCTGTGACGCAAAGGTTGGTGCTGAAATTACATCTTTTGCGGCGTAGGCTGATGGAGCATAAGAAGCAGATGACCCGAAGCAGAATTGAAAATAGAGAGAAGGCGGTCGTAGAGATTTCCAGATGGGATGCTATAAAAGATGCGCTTCCTTTGAGTGGTGAAGAATTGATGGCTAGAGGAGCACAACATCAGGTGGTTGCAGAGGAGGATAGATGCAGGGAGGTCGAGTGGCGACAAAGGTCTTGGCATAAATGGGTAAAGGAAGGTGACACAAATACCAATTTTTTTCATGCAGTTGCCAGTGGTAGGAGAAGGGCGAACAAGATTTTTCAACTAAAAGTAGAGGACGCCAGTGTTACTGGGGATTGGGAGATTGGGAAGGCTCTTGTTGAGCATTTCCGCAGGGTCAGCAGGAGGCAACCTGGATCTGGAGGGGTCTGGTCGGGGAGGGGCCTCAAGAGACTGAATGAAGGTGGACGTGAATGGCTTATCTCGGCTTTTTCAAGGGAGGAAGATTGGGCGACGGTTTTTGCCCTCACTGTTGATGGTTGCCCGGGTCCATATGGGTTCCCGGTGGCTTTTTTCCGAGAGTTCTGGTCTTTACTGGAGTCAGACGTCATGGATATGCTGATGGAATTCAGGGATGGAAATAGGGGGTTGGAACGGCTAAACAAAGCGATGTTGTTCTTGCTCCCTAAGAAGGAGGGGGTAGTGCGTGTTGACGAGTTCTGGCCAATTGCCTTATCAAATGCTGTTTATCTTATTATTGCAAAGGTTCTCGCCAACCGACTGCGTGGAGTAATGGATGATCTTATATCAGAGTCACAGACGACTTTCATTCTGGGTAGACAATTGTTGGAGGGTGTGTTGGTAGCGGCAGAGATAGCTGCTGGTTGGAAGAGGAGGGGCTCCTCAGGTTTCTTATGGAAGGTCGATTTTTCCAAGGCCTATGATTGTCTTAGTTGGAGATTTCTATGGGCATCTCTGGTGAAGAGGGCTTCTCGGAAGTATGGATTGATTAGATGAAGAGGTGCATCACGACTGCTTCTTTGTCGGTACTGGTGAATGGCAGACAGGAAGGGGGTTTCTTCCAACCACAACGGGGTGTGAGACAGGGTTGCCCTTTGGCTCCACTCCTGTTTGTCTTGGCAGCGGACGGTTTGGCTACGATGGCGGGGCTAGCGGTAGAAGGGTTTTTTTTTTCAAGGGTTACACTAGAGGGGATTGCTCGGTATCGGTGCTGCAATACACGGATGTCACGTTACTTTTCATTGAGGGAGGGGTCAAAGAGTACAGGGGCGGTGAAAGCGGTGATCGACATTTTTGGTCAACTTTCTGGATTGCAGGTGAATGGTAAGAAGTCAGCCTTTGTTCCTTTTAATATGCGTTCGGAAGTGGTGGTGAGGTGTGCAGAGGTCTTGGGAATGGAGCAGAAATCCCTACTTATCAACTACCTGGGGCTTCCGTTGATAGTAGGGAGGTTGAGATAGATGGACTGGCTGCCGCTGATAGAGAAAATGGAAAGGAAGTTAGCGAGTTGGAAAGCGTCTTTTCTTTCGAAGGGAGGGAAGCTGGTGCTGGTAAAGGCGGTGTTGGCAGCCATTCCGATTTTCTTCATCTCGACTCGAGTTTTACCGGTTTGCGTGAAGAAGCGACTGGAGGTCCTGATGTGTCGCTTCTTGTAGTCCTCCTCTGCACCGTAGAGGGGGCTGGCTCTGGTTGATTGGGCTACGGTATCCACTCCGCACAGGGAGGGAGGCGTTGGCGTGCTACGTCTCGCGGATATGAACATGGCATTGCTGGCAAAGTGGATAATAAAGATCTGGGGTTCTGGGTGCGACCTGCTCTCCAGGGTGATCCATTCTATTTATGGTGTTGCTTCAGAACTTGATGTTAGAGCAGACTGTGTGGCGTCGCCTACGACCTTTTGGAGAGGAATCTGCTCGACTTTGCTTGATGTGGTACGTTTTCTGCATCCGCAACTAGGGAATGGTTGTGGATTTCGGTTTTGGACCGATGATTGGTCTGGTCTTGGTAGGATGAGTGAGCTCTTTCCGCGACTCTATGCGTTGGCTTCCAACAAGGAGGTGTCGGTGGCCGGGATCAAAGAACCTGTCAACTCCCACCGCCGTTGTCAATTCCCTTTCACCTGTGGTCGGTGCTCCTCTTCCTCTTTCACCCGTGCCATTGTCAATTCCCTTTCTCGCAACCGCTCCCTATTTGGAATTAAGCTGGGGGACGGTTCTTTGATCCGCTTTTGGGGCGATGATTGGACCGGGAGGGGTCCTCTTCAGGAGTTATTCCCCCGTCTTTTCGCTCTGGCGGCGGATAAGGATTCCAAGGTGGCCTCTTGCTGGGATGGTGCTTCATGGGGCCCCAGATTCGTGTCTAATCTCTCTGATCGGCGGCAGGAGGATTTCTTCGCATTATTGGCTATTCTCGATGGCGCTCCCACGCCCTCGGTCGGTCGCGACCATTTGCTTTGGAAGGACGGCTCCTTCTCCACTCGTGCGGCTTACCGTGCTATTCTTCCTCCTCCTGATGTGGCCGATGCTGTTCTTTATCAGGATTGTCAATTCCTTTGGGGCCTCGGGGTCCCCGAACGTATAGGTATTTTTCTGTGGCTCTTTCGACGTGGCCGTTTGTTGACTCGTAGCCGGTGCGCCTCGATATTTCCCAACGTAAGCTCTATCTGTGGGCTTTGTGACTTGGAGGCGGAGACTATCGAACATTTATTCTTTCGATGCGGCAGAACCCATGGCATTTGGGCGGATCTGGAGTGACTTGACGTGTCGTCTTCTTCTTCGTTCTGCGACAGCTTGGTCTCCTCTCGGGCTAGGGCGAGGACTGACCTGCTTTCTGCTATTGCGCGGCTTTGGAGCATCTGGATTGGGAGGAATGAGGCCCTCTTTGCACGTCAGAGATTTTATTCCGAGAACGTTCTAATTTCGGCTTCGCGTCTCACTCGTGATTGGACTGTTGTGTAGGGATTTCTTACTTTAGCGGGGGTATCTGATCTCGATACCTCCTGGTATTATTTTTGTTTGTCTCCGGTCCGCGTGTCGCCTGTAAGTTCTCTTTAATTTCTTAATAAATCGGGGCGAGCACCATCGAGTGCGTCCCCCTTTTTGAGCGTAAAAAAAAAGGAGGTGTCGGTGGCGAATGTTTGGTCGGATGGCGCATGGACACCGATTTTTGTTTCAAATCTTTCTGAGCAACGGATTAATGAGTTCTTGCGTCATTCTGCCATGTTGGGAGATATCGTTGGCCCTAATGCGAGGAGGGATCATTAGCGCTGGAGGGATGGTCCCTTCTCGGTCATGAAGGCATACAAGGCCCTCGTGGGGCAACAACCGATGTATGACACAGGTACGAGGGCCGACTGTTCGAGAATCCGGAAATGGAAGATCCCATTGAGGGTGAAGGTCTTTTGCTGGTTGCTTGGAAGGGAGCGGATTTTAACTGTGGCTAGGAGGGCGAGACTTTTTCCTAATGTTGAGGCCGGATGCGTGCGATGCGGAGCAAATTCGGAAGATATAGATCATTTGTTTTTTGTGTGTCCCGATTCAGTTGAGGTATGGCAAAAGGGAGATTGCACGGGGTTAAACTGGGAGGACAAATCGACTTTTTGGAACTCAATTGGCGGAGGTTGGACGGACTCTGAGGAAGGGACATCTAAAGCTTGTGCAATCGTGTGGGCGTCGTGGCTGGCTAGAAATGATGCTATATTTAAGGGAGGGGGGTTTTATGTCGAGAATGTCTTGGGGCATGCCACTGCCCTTTTTCAGTTGTGGCGGATGTAATTTTTTTACGTTTTTAATTTATATAATTTTTTGGCTGGATCTCTAAAGGAGATCTATCCACCGTTCTCTAAAAAAAGGTGGGAGCCACCTTTAGAGTCCATTTGTCAGGTCATAATGGTCATATCTGGCGTAGAGGACAATACCTTTTGGGGGTGTCAGGTTCAGTAGAACCGAGTGGAAAGTCCACAATTGACTCAGTGTTGTGGTCATCTTGTTTTGTTTTGTTTTGTTTATATTTGCAATGATTGACCTCTTGTGTCTTTGGTAAGTAAAATATACCTATATTAATATAAGGGTAATTTGTTCGAATGATGGTAATATATGAAGGCATACATGTTAAAGACACATGGAACTCTGTTTAGTCTATAGATATAATTATTGCTGCTATTTTACGATATAAAGTTATATGTTCATTGTTCATTCTGTCTTATGAAAGTACACACATAAAAAGCAAATAGAACTATGATAAGTTATGCTGCTATTGTTAACTTTCTCTTAAAGTTATTTGTCTATTCGTTTTCTGTTTATGCCGTACTAAGCAATCTTGCGTATGAGCATTTTTGCTGCTCCTGTGGTTTGCCCTGCTGTAGATACAACTGAGAAGTAAGGTGTGAGAGATCACTTAAGCAGAAGAACAGAGACTTGAAGTTATCTTACTTGTGGTAACACAAGTTTTCTTGTTGCTAGTTGAATATAATACACCGTCGGACCTAATTGTTAATTCTTTTATAGATGTAATAAAAGTTAATTCTTGTTGTGACGGTGAATTGTGGATTTGATATTTGTCAGTAAAACCTCGGACCCGACATGGCATTCTTTAATGCTTCCGCTGGCTACCTAGATCCATGATTGTAATTTTGGTGGACATTCTTGCAATCTTAGCTAAGAAGGCAAGTGATGGTGGTTTCAGCTTTGGGTACAATTGTAGTGACATATCCATCCTCATCCGCTAATATGCTCATGATGATGTGTTCTTCATTGAGGGCGGTGTGAGGGAGGCTAGAGGCATGTCGGTGGTGGTGGACATTTTTAGGTCTCTTTCAAGTCTTCGGGTCAACATAGGTAAACATGTATTTATTCCCTTTTGCATTTCACAGGAGGAGATTGAGGCCTATTGTACGATTCTTGATTCCCCTAAGACAGATTTCTCTATTGCATATCTTGGCCTTCCTCTTACTTGCAAGACTTGGGAACAATGGGAAGGCGTAGTGGCGGTTGTTTGTGGAAAAGATGGATTGTACGCTGTAATGCTGGCAGGTTGGAAATCTATTTGCCTCTCTAGGGGGGTATGCTTGTGCTACTGAATTCGATCATGTATGCTATCCCTATTTTTTATATGTCCACAAGATCTATCTCGGCAGTTGTGATGCAGCTTTTGGAATCTATCATGCGTCATTTCCTTTGGATTGGGGCGAAGCTTGAGGACTGGGCATCTTGTTTGGTAGATCGGGAACAATCACTAAACATAAGCGGCTTAAGGAACTTAACCAGGCTCTCCTTACAAAATGGATTGTTAGAATTTGAGCAGAAATAAGGATTTGGTCATCTGCTTGCTTCATTGAATTTATAGTGCGGAGGCTAGCATGTCTTGCGAGGCGAGGAATGTTCCTAGTCCTTCCATTCTTCGATGAGAGATCCATTCTGTAATTCCTTTGGCCAGGCACATGATGACTCCGCAATTGGCCAGGGGTGACTAGTTTTGTTTTTGGAAAGATGATTGGTCCGGGCTAGTTATTCTTGCAGATAGACATCCCATGATTTTTGCTTTGGCTGAGAATAAGGAGGCATTTGGTTGCTGACTACTAGGCTGATGTTGCTTGGGGCCGCTGTTTTACCTCCCGGTTTTTCGGATCTGTATATGGAGAAGTACGCAGACTTGCTGCAAGGTCTAAGCGAGGTGGAGACTCCTTCGGTAGCCGTGATGCTTGGCGTTGGCTGGATGGTAGATTCTGTCAAGAAGGCATATAAATATCCCATCTTGGGTTTGCACGTGAGAAGCAGGGATGAGACCGATTGCTCTCAGATGATTTGGCGTTCCACTTTGCACATGCACGATAAGGTTTTTGTATGACAGATGCGTATCGGGCAGTTGATGACAAATGAGTTTAGAGCTAGATTGAATTAGGAGGCTGATAATGCTTGTCCGAGATGTTCGTTTGAAGTGGAATCACTTGAACAGTTATTTATTGGATGCTCTTTCCCAAGAAGATTTGGAGTTGGTTGGATTTTCCATTTCTTAACACATCGTGCATTGGCAGCTTTTGGTCGTCAGTGAGCTTTGCATGCATTTCTTCTTGCGATGGGTGCCTGCGTCCTTATGTGATTGCTTGGAAAATCTGTCATGTTTTATTAATTAATCTGAATTTAACTCACCTCGAGTTTACACCTTTTTTCTTCATAAAAAGTATGTATTTTTTAAATCAAATGAATTTGGGGGCTATTCACCTTGTATATTTGGTTTTTACATTTAGTTTTTTGAAGTATGGTGGTTTTTTTATCTCATTGCCTTTCATTTTTCAATTAATCATGAATAATACTTTTTGATGTTTTTTGGTTACTTCTTATAAAGAGTTAAGATTTGATACTGATCTTCTAAACTCCTTTCTGTTGAACAGGTTTCTCTGTGGCGTTGCTCTCATCTATTAGGTCACGATGCCTCGGTAGGCAATTTAAATATAATGCATTGATGGGGTTTTCTGATGTAGTTGCGATCACTTTCTTGTTTCTTCTGCTACAGATATTATTGCGATTACTGTGACACGTATTTGACCCATGACTCTGTGAGTCCTCTCTTTTTTTGGTATTGCTCGATAGTTTCTACTGTTTTTGTTCTGCTTCAAGTGACTATACATTAGATGCTTAAATGATTGTTACCTGCACGGTTATTAAATATTTACTTATGTTTGTTAAATTGGATGGGATCCTTTGCTGTGGACGACGCCACTGCAGGCCCCACAGTGGGGATGATTATTAATTCTTGATCGAATGGCCGGGATGATTCTAACACCAGTAGGGTCCACATTTCATGGAAAGGATTCATGGTGTCCCATTGAGAATGGACGGTCTTTATCCCCACAGTAGGGCCTGCTGCCTTGTTGACAACAAGTGATGATCCTCTCTCAAATAAATTACACCATGTTATGCGGACAAGAGAGCATAATCGTGCTTATTATGTCCACCACAAATTACAAATTTTCTATTTCGCGAATCTGTTGCTTCTTTTCCCAAAGTTCTGGCATCCCTTATATTCATGACCCCGTAGTCACGTGGAGACGACCTTTAGAATTTCACGATGGTATCCCTATGGAAATTAAAAATCTAGAGGAGCCATTTCCTAGTCGAATTATAAAACTCTTGGATTCCAGATGGAGAATTTTAAATCAATAGAACAGTGTTTATCAAATTCTTTGCTTACCCTTAAATGAGATTCCCAAGAATACCTTTAGGTTTATTTTTATATACAACTTTTGATGGTGATATTTTTTCATATCTGTTATTTCTAAATGAGGCTTGTACTCTCTATATCCTCAGTTTCAAACAAATACTGCTTTCATCTCTGTAATATTGATGATTAAGTTACTACTCTGGCACCGACAATTGTACGACCCACCCTCCTTTTCATCATCAATTTTTGGGAGGAAGACGTGATGCTGGAGAGTTTCTGATGTGCATGGTGAAAGAACAGGGTTGAAACTGCGATGCAAAATCTTCACTAAGATCGTCATATTTGAGTAATTACATGAGCATTTGTCCTTACCTTGTAATTGCACAACATTTATCAGTGGCAGATTTATTGTGGGTAAGTGCAAGGACATTTTTACATGGAAGGACTTAAATCTTGTTCCATCTATTTGTACAAACCCAAAAAAATTAAATCCATTCAGAGAGAGGTCACTCGAAATAATGTGTACTCTTCGCGGCCTACATACAACCAAGTAATCGTTAGTCGATCTATTAACCTGCACTTGTATTCTAGATTGTACTTGCAAACAATAGAGCCATCTCTCCTATCATCTTTAGAATCACTAAGTTGGGTTGGTGCCAGGTAGATCTATGAATGATCCCCGCTTAAACCTTGAATCCTTGTACATAGATGGGAACTGAATGACATGGACCCGTCTTGAGGTGGGTTGGTGGCAGGTGAATCTATAAGCGATCCTCCTTTTTTTACCTCGAGTCCTTGTACATAGATGGGTGCTGAATGATGGACTCGAACTTAGTGATTTTTTGCCCGTAAAACCTACCAAACGGCTTATGCCTCCACCCATCTATTTATAGATCATTTAGTCTATACTTGCCTGGGTCTAAAAAAGTCTATACTTGTATCCAAACCCACATACCCATCTCAATAGGCACAATAAAGATGTATCACCATGTCTGTCTTTCCACGTGGGTTTCCTTACACAGATGTGGTTTTTCAGATAGGCGGATTTCATGGATGAAGCGAATTATCACGATGACATCTTGTGCAGTTCTGGTGAATGGACAATAGAAGGGTGGATACTTCCAAACTCAACGTTGAGTTCATTAGGATAGCCCATTAATATCTCTACTTTTTATGCTTGCGATCGATGCATTGACAATCATGGTGGACTGCGTCGTTTCTGAAGGATTCTGCAGTGTCTACACATTGGCGGAGATTTCTATTTCCATTCTTCAGTATGCAGATGATACGATTCTTTTTGAAGAAGGTGACGCATGATGCATGCAACTGTAAGGGGCTTTTGGTTCTTGACATCTTTGGTGCCATATCCGGTTTGATGCTCAATTGAGAGAAATCAAATTTTGTTCCTTTTGGCCTGGCAGATTCAGAGATTGACCTATGTGCTGGTTGGTTGCGTTCGTCGTGTAGGGACTTGCCTCTAAGATACCTTGGGGTCCACCTTGTGTCTGGGAGGACGTGTATTGTTGATTAGTTATTGGTGGCGGAGAAATTGGAGCAGAAACTAATAGGTTGGAAGTCAGTCTGCCTATCCAGAGGTGGTAGACTGGTGCTGTTGCGGTCAGTCTTGTCTGTGATACCTATATTTTTTCTCTCTTCGAGATTGTACCTATAGGCATGGAAGGCTGTATCGTGATGTATCGACGATATATCGATAGGTTACCGATATATCGTTGATATGGTCGATATTTGGCATTCCAAGGCCATTTTATTCACAATCTCGATTTGATATCGACGATATGGCATCGATATATCATCGATATATCGATGATATATCATATCGACATGGTACCGATATTGATACCTATATCGATATGGCCATCCTTGCCTATAGGTGTGCAGAAGAGGCTTGAGACCATTATGAGCTGATTTTTCTGGTTGTCAAATGGGCGATCACATGGCTTTCCTTTGGTTTGTTCAAAGGAAGACATAGGCCTTGGGGTCTGTTTCTTGGAGGAGATGAATACGGCCTTGCTCAACAAGTGAGTCACCTGTATTTGGGATGACTGAGTCTTTTATAGTGATCCCGCTATTGTAAAAAATATGTTAGATGTGCTCAATTAAGGGGAATTTTTGAATTGGATTGAGCTACTTTGAAATCTGATGATGTTTTTCGTAGTAGTCCAAGTACCAGTTTGGTTTGCGAGAGGATTTACGGGGATGGTCTTCTTTCCCTAATAGCAGTGATCTGGGGTCCGTCTTAGGGATGCAAATGGTTACGGATATATCCGTATCCGACCCATCACTGTATCCGTTTTATGCAGATTTTGACATCCGTATCTGTATCTGTTTTTTTTTGACGCTCAAAAGTGGGGGATACACTCGGCGGTGCTCGCCCCTCATTTATTAAAGAGGAAGAGAAAACTTACAGTGGGTATGCGAAACGAGAATAAAAACTAGTGACAAAAAATCAAAGGTATCACAAGCCGATACCCCCATTACATCAAATATTCTCTAAGTATCGGACCAGTCACGAATGAAGCGGGAAGCCGAGATGAGGACGTTGTCCAAGTAGAATCTCTGCCCGGTAAACAGGGCTTCAAGTCTACCAAGCCAAATGCACCAGAGCCGGGCAATAGCAGTAAGAATGTCCATCCTAGCCCTGTCCCGAGAGCTAACGAGGCTATCACAGAAGGAGGAAGAATCCGATACGTCAAGCCAATCCAGATCCGCCCAGATATCATGAGTTCTGACACATTGGAAGAAAAGATGATCGATAGACTCGATCTCTAAATCGCAAAGACCACAAGTAGACGGGGCATGAGGAAAAATGACAGCACATCGGCTACGAGTCATCAGACGGCCACGGCGGAAAAGCCACAAGAACACGCCAATTCGTTCGGGGACCCTCAAACCCCAAAAAAAGTGACAATCCCGGAGCATAGAAGCATCAACCATCGTCAGGGGAGGAAGAGTAGCCCGGTACGCCGCACGGGCGGAGAAGGAACCATCCTTCCAAGACAGGTGGTCGCGGCCCACCGAGGGCGAAGGCGCATCCGCGAGAACCACAAGCAAAGCCATGAATTCCAGTTGCCGCTGATCAGAAAGATTGGCCACAAATCTTGGGCCCCATGAGACACCATCCCAATAAGAGGCCACCGTAGCGTCCTTATCATCCACCAGCGCGAAAAGGCGAGGAAAAACATCCTTAAGAGGGCCCCTTCCAGTCCAATCATCACCCCAGAAACGGATGAGCGAACCATCCCCCATCGTAATGGCAAAAAGAGAGCGGTTGCGAGACAAAGCACTGCCAATATCACGAGAAAATTGAGAGGAAGACCCCATCATGCGAGCATCCAAGCCCAAAAGCCGGTCGACCCCCATGGCCAGCCTCAAGAAATTAATCATAAGATTATCCTCTCTGCCCCACAAACGAGCGACCCATTTGAGAAGAAGTGCCTCGTTGACGACCTCCAGCCTTCTCACCGCCAGACCCCCCTCCTCCTTTGGCCGCGTGACCTCATCCCAGGCGACCAAATGCACTCCTCTCCTCCCATCGCCCTTTTTCCCCCAAAGAAATCTCCTCAAGCATGAATCCATACGGCGCCGAACCCCTTTAGGCATACCTTTCACAGAGAAGAAATAAATTGGTATAGAAGATAATACCGATTTTAGAAGTATCAGGCGACCGCCACGGGAGAGGATGGCGGCACGCCAGCCAGCCAAGCGAGCTTCCATACGATCCACCACAGCCTGCCAGTCGCTTAGGCGCGCACGCCCAACCGCCAAGGGGAGCCCTAAGTATTCCAAGGGAAGAGAGCCAGTCCGGCAGCGCAAAATCCGCATACACTCCTCAACCTCCGCCGGAGGGGTGGAGAAAGGCACCATAGAGGATCTGTATCTGTTTTAAAATGGATACATATATGGATATCATTTTGATATCCGCAAACATCCGTATTCGTATCTAAATATCCGTTTTCATATATAAATATAGTTATAGATTTTTTTAACCATATATAACATAATTCTATGCCTTCTTTTACCATATTAGTGTAATTTTAACGATACAAACACATTTAGTAATTTATATCATGTGTTTTCCATCCAATTCGTATATGTTTAAGTCGATTCTATAGCTTATTTCTAACATTACTCGTATACGATCAATATTCGTTTTACATCCATATTCGTTTTTTAAGGATATGGTAAGATAGTTTGAATATCCGTCAATATCTGTATCCGTATCCGTATTCGTATTCAAAAACGGATAAGGATACGGTAATACCAATATCCGTATCCGTCCGTTTGCACCCTATCCGTACTCGTTCTTCTGGCGTGGCATTTGTTCTAGGGCTCAGGAAATCCGTTCGTCGGTTGTTGGGGACGGTACATGATTCCGCTTCTGGACGGACGATCGGAGCAAGGGTGGGACTCTACATGTGAGATTCTCGAGGCTTGTGACGTTGGTTGAATGCCCTAATTGTTCGGTGGCGGAAACATGGGATGGGATTCCTTCTTCTTGCAGTTCAGATCTGAACTTCCTGATCAACGGTTGGGGGAGCTTATGAGTCTGTAGGAGGAGCTTGAGACGATGGAAGGACCTACTCGTGGGCGTGATTGTTGGATCTAGTCGGATGGCTCATTTTCGATAAGGAAGGCCTACATGGCCTTGAAGGACCCATTGGTGTTTGATCCAGGAGGACGTGTCGCAGACTGCAGGCAGATATGGAAGTGGAAAATTCCAACTCGCGTGAAGGTGTTCCTTTGGCTTCTCAAGCGAGGGCGGCTGTTGATGAGAGAAATGTTTGCTCATTTTGTTCATGAGGCTGAACCAGCTTGCCCTTAGTGTCTGGGTGATGTTGAGGATGTCGATCATCTTTTCTTTAAGTGTGGGAGCTCGTTGGGAGCATGGAACCTCTTTTGATCTCACGCGGTGAATGCATACATCATCTATGGATACTGGAAATCCCTTGGGGCGGATTGGATTGGTATAGAGAAGGAAAGATCATGGTGCGTGGAAATAATCTGGGCATTGTGGCTATCGAGAAATGGAGTGGTGTTTCGCCAGGATCGTTTCTACTCTCAAAACATGGTGATGCATGCTAAGGCACTAGTTGAGAGTTGGAACCTGCAATTTTTGATATTTACTGTACATGACATAAGGGTGTAATACTCTTTGGTGATAAATGACAGTTTTTGGGCATGCACCTATATGGAAGAAGCCCTTTTTTTCTTTCCAAAAGAAAACCATGTCTTCCTTTTAAGAATCACCTGAAAAGTGGCATATGTGGGCGAATAACTTCCCAACAGTAGATTATCACAATAAAATAATTATCAAATAATATCAAGCAACATAATAATAGACAACAATAATTAATATGATCTTTATCCTCGTGCGTACTCTAGTTCCGCTCCAGTTTCCACTTGTTATGTTTATTTTTTCCACTAGTCAATCAATTCCTCGATATATATGATTAACCCAATAAAAAGTCCTTTTGTAAACACCATCATGTAAGCATTTACCACTATGGTGGTGTTCCTCCAACTTGACAAACACTTGCAAGTATATGAATGGAACATTACAAATAAAACATCGAGTAAGCCTACTTTTATACAAAAATTATATGTGAACCTTCAAAGTGATTAGGTGAAGTCAGGATACAGATGAAGGAACCAAGGCAACTTATAGTCAAGTTTCAAGTTGGAAAGAGTAATGAACGAGCCACAAACTTAATCATGATTTCAATTGTAATGGAGAGCTTTGACTATATAAATTATAAAGAATACTGAAAATGGACTTGTAATTATATGAATCGTTTCCCCCGTCTGTTTGCTCTAGTAGGTTAGCAGGAGATGCGGGTGGGAGATGCATGTATGGATGGACATTGGATGTCGTGCTTCTTCTCTTCGCTTTTCGAGCAACGGTTCAGTGAGCTGATGCTGCTGTTAGAGTAGATGGCATCTAAGTTTGGGCCTACTGATGGATGGGACCATTGGATTTGGCGAGATGGATTCTTCTTAGCGAGGAAGGCCAACTGGGCACTCACGGGGGTTGTTGGAGTATTTGTTATGTGCGCCTATTGAGTTGTAACAGGGTAAATGGATCCTGGAGAAGATCCATTTACCCCATCCAGTGTTTAGTCCCACATTGTCCAGTGGTGGGACTTGGAGGCTCTGGAGAGGCTGTATAAGGAGTCCCAGACCTCCTGTATCCATTGAGAAAGTGCAATGCATATCATGCCCCTTAGAGGGCTTCTCCCGTGGTTTCATCCCGCTTCTCACGGAGTAGGGTTCCACATTAAATCCCGTTCTTCATATTTCTTTATCTTTTTCCATGTTTTCGCTTCCGCTTTCTATTTCTTAACATGGTATCAGAGCAGGTTCGATTCTCGAGGATTTGTTCTTGAGATCTATTTTTATTGTTCGAGATTTCAATTAAATTATTCTTGAAGATCTTCAGCATTTTTTTCTTGATCTGTTTGAGTTCTAATTTTTGGAACCCTAATTTTTGGCGGCGCAATTCTCTTCCCGATCGTAGCAAGCGGCACAAGCCACATCTCCTCTGTGCGGTTCTTCAGAACCCTAGGTCTGTCCCCATGGCAGGCGCAATCAACTTCAGGCCCTCCAGATTTGCATCTTCCATTGATGGTGGCAACCTCCTTCTCCCAGATCAACAACCCCCCCGTGGTTGCTTCCAGGCAACTGCACCAGATCTTCAGGTGTGCTTCCCCAGAGCACGCATCTCCAGGTGTCGAGCCCAGGCATCGTGCCCTGTGGGCGCCCCCTCCTGCCCCGCGAAACGACTCCCCAGCGCCTCCATTCACCTCTTCCCAATCGACCAGGCGCGCGCACCACGCGCGGCCCAGCAGCTCCAGTCGTGAGGCCCCGCACACACACTCCTGCCTGCACAGGATGTGTCCCCTTTCGAGAGCCCTTCCCGCAACAAGCTCCAGACGTGCAGGAACCTGGTGGCAGTGTCGCAATCACCTGGCGCGCGCAGGCGGTCACCGTCCCTTCAGCCGCATCCATCTGCGGCATGACTCCTCTCCAGGTATGCCAGGCGAGGCGCGCAACCCTTAAGTGGCGAACATGGCGGCGAGCTCTTGCCTTTCTCCTTCTCCCAGGCGCATGGCGGCAGGCTCCCGCCTCTCCCGCACGATCTCATGCGCGTGCACCTCCTGCGTTGTCTCCTCCCGCACCCAGCGGCTGCTTTAGGCGCTGGCGGCGCCCCATCATCTTTAAACCCTTCGGGGTGGCGCCCATCCAAAGGGTTCCCAACGGGCGAACCCTAAAATATGTGTTTTTTTGGAGCCCGAGGAAGGGTGGCCAGAAGTCCCTGTTTAAAAAAAATGTAATGGGATGGGCCAAAGAAAAAGAGAGGGGGTACTGTTAAAAAAAATGTTGGGCTGTATTGATTTGGAAAAAAGGGAGAAGTCAAGTTTTGAAAAAAAGCGCGTACAAGAAAAAGTCGTACGCAAGTATTTAAAAAAAATGAAAAGTCGTAAAAAATTGAAACGGCTTTAAAAATGTTAAAAAAATATGTGACAGCTTATTAAAAAAATGAAAAGTCGTAGGAAATGTTTGTCAATTTTCATGTTCTGTTTACCCATTTTTATCTTGTCTTCTCCCAACTTTGTCGATGTTCATTTTCGACAAGTATGGGAGAAAGGGGGAGTATATGTAGAGTCACAGGTCTATTCTCCAGTTACAGATTTGTCAGATCAGCCGGATTGTTCAGACTCTACAGTTTGTTCAGATGAAGATTCTCCATACACAAGATTCAGACTCGACGTTCAGATTCCGAGTACACAGGGTTGATGCACATGTTCAAACTTGACATTCAGATTGGTCAGAGTCCAAGATCGAGGCACTCCATGTTGAGAGGCCCATTTTCGAGTTCTCCAGAGAGAGACTCATTTTTTTTCAGATGAGCACATGTATGCCATCAGTTCAAAGGTCCCCATCCTTTCTTCTTTTGTAGGCCAGAGTTTTCATGTGAGCCATAGGGACTCCAGAGTAGAGGACCATTCCCTATGCCATGTTGGCAATGGTTTTCATGTGGCATCATAGGGACACCGGAGCAGTGTACCATTCTCTGTGCCAGATGGGAGAGACCCAGTTCTCTGAGTAGGAGACTTTTTCAGACTCCATTCTCCAGCGACCGTGGACTCCGATGAGGATTGCACAGCCACGACCCTTTTCAGTTTGGCCCTTTTCAGAGATGGAGCAGTTGTCCACATGTTATGGCGGGCCAGAGTACTCCGACGAGGAGACTCATTTTCAGTTGCAGTGACTCTGACAGGCAAAGTTCAGAGCACATGCTCTCCGACGAGGAGATTCAACAGACTCACACTCCAGCCCGTTCGTCCTCCTCACCTGCACGACATGAGAAGCAACGCCTTCGACAGCAGCAGTTGTGCGTGTTGGGTTGATATTGTCCGCAATGTCATGTAGCGTTGAGTTGAGTTTCTTTCTGTTTGTCCAAGCTGAGCATTGCATGCTCTAGCTTGAGGGGGAGTGTTGGAGTATTTGTTATGTGCGCCTATTGAGTTGTAGCAGGGTAAATGGATCCTAGAGAAGATCCATTTACCCCATCCAGTGTTTAATCCCACATTGTCCAGTGGTGGGACTTGGGGGCTATGGAGAGGCTATATAAGGAGCCCCAGACCTCCTGTATCCATTGAGAAAGTGCAATGCATAACATGCCCCTTAGAGGGCTTCTCCCGTAGTTTCATCCCGCTCCTCACGGAGTAGGGTTCCACGTTAAATCCCGTTCTTCATAAGTTCTTTATCTTTTTCCATGTTTTCGCTTCCGCTTCCTATTACTTAACATGGGTCATGAGGTATCTAGGGGAGATCTGATAGGGACTGCAGTTTGATTTGAATGCTGAGGGTGCCGTTGAAGATAAAGATATTCCTTTGGCTCTACAGGTTGTGTCGGATGTTAACTATGGTAAGGAGAGCCTCCCTCATCCAGGGAGGTGAAACCAGATGCTTTTTGTGTGCTGTTGAGGACGAAGATCTGGACCGCCTCTTCTATTATTGTGAGCAGATCCATGAGATCTGGGCGTTAATAAGCATTTCATGGGTGGACCTTTCTTCCCTGAAAATTTTTAGGGCTCCCTTGTATCCAACTAGTTCAGAGCTATGTCGGAGTTGCTGCGCCCAATGTCGGTGTTCTGTGCGATTTAGCTTTCACGTAATGGGCTGATTTTGTGAGCTTAAGTTTTATGTTGAGAATGTTGTCCATTACATTTAGCTAGATCTCTTCTCGAGACATGGGTGCCGTAAGTTTTCTGTAACACTTCCTTTATAATAAAAACTTGGGACAGACACCTCCAGAGTGTTCCCCCATTTTTGACTGAAAAAAATGGAAGAATAGGAAATTCCTTGCAAGTGCAACCGATTAATGGTGGTAATGCTCCTTAGACATATGTATATTTTTTGAAAAGGTTGGCTATACGTATATGATAAGCCAACTTTTCTTTAAGGTAATACAAGATCATATTAAATGACAAAGAAATTATATTTCCCTCTCCTAGGTGCTCCAACAATGAGAGATCGTGATGTATCCCTTTTTCTTCATTAGGTCTTGCAAATTTAAAGCCTACACCATTATGCTAAATTGTCCAACCGCAATTAATGACCGGCCACACCTTCAAAAATAGATGACATCGCTCCCATTTCTTTAGCCTTCCATTAGGGTACGTTTGGAAAGGAGGTTATCTGGGAGAGGGTAACCCACCCCAGGGTTGAGTTATCTGTTGGATAATCTGATTTTCTATTTTGGTGTTTGGATAGAGGGTTTTACTGTTGAAAGGGTTTGTTATGATGTGATTGTATACTTTAATATTTTCTTATTGTGATGGATGAAAGTGAAATAGGTGATTTGATGTATTAAATGAGAGAGATTTTTGGGTGGGCTCCACATGATGGAGACTAAAAAATAAGTGGTGGGTCACACGTGTTGGAGATGGGGGTTTAGGGGAAAACCTTGGGGAAAACCCAGGGGTTCGAGGAGATAACCCGCACAGGGTGTGGGTGGCCTCGTTCTCGAATGCACCCTTAAAGTTTGCCAAAAAAACTGAATGTGATGAGGAATCGCGCTTGGGTTTGTCCAAGCATTTTTAAACCTCCTTTGTAAACATGCAACAAATATGAGTGTTTTGGTCTAAAAAAATCCTCATAGATGCCACCACATAGAGGGCATACAATGTCGACCATAGATGCCCATCTTTATTTTATAGAACTTGGTAATGATTTCTTCTTTTTTTATAAACCTTGATAGAGAATGTAGTCTTCCTGATTCATCTACAATTCCCAAAAGTTGGATTTCTAGTCCCTTCCATAATATAAATCTTCTCACAAATGGTTGCTTTGGAGTGCCTCCTACAATCCCACTCCCAAAATCATCTAGCATCTTCTTTTGGTCCAATTTTACCCAGTAGATATAACATGTTTGTGAAGTCCACAACTATGGCTCTCGAGAAAGATTATTAAAGGTTGGAGCACTTGCCCCTACACTCTTACTCTTTAAAGACCACCATTGAATCGCTGAACTTGAAAAAACATCGCAAGGTCCATTAACCTAGGAAAGATCTCCCCACCATCATTGATAAGGGTAACGACTTGACTGTCCTTTATATAATTAGTGAAGATCAATGGAAGCAGCCTCATGCGTTTTTTAGTCGAGAATTTGACTGTAATAAGTCAAGAAGATATTTATTCTGGTGTGAGTATGGTGGACTCATGTTTATACAGTAATAACGTCGCACCCTATCATGGAAGATAATTACGTGGTATAAGATGATATTAGAATTGACTCTAGAATCATTTAGGGGAACAGAATTTCGTGTAGAGTAAAGGTTTTCCTATGCCTCCTCATACGTGATAGAGTGCTTACTAAGAAACAGAGGGGTCGGCTATTTTAGGTGGAGGATACTATCTGTGACAGGTGCGGGATGGTACCCGAAGACGTGGACCATCTCTTGTTCACGTGTTGCTATTCTGAGGAGGTTTGGAGGAAGGCAAACATTTCATGGCTCAGGTAGGATGGGAATGCATGCTTTTGGAGCTCCTGTTGACTGGTCTACGGTAATGGACACGAAGACGTCTCTTTTTGCTGTTCTGTGGGCGATATGGTATGGTAGAAATGAAGCCATTTTTCGGGGCCTTCGTTTTTATTCTGAAAATGTGGTGGAACATTGTGGGCGATCTGCTCATTATGGACTCTTGTAACCTAATTTTATAATTTTAATATATTTTTGTGGTGGGTCCCACCTTAGGATGTCACCCCCTTATAAAAAACGACACACCCTGAGTATTACACTCATATATATCATACATAAGAAGATGTGTGGGGCAACAACTTGCTAGTCCATTGGCTGTAATAACACAACTTATTTATATCGTAATATAAATAAGCTAGTCCTACGACGTTGAGTCTAGGTGTAGCTTAAATAACGCAAGGGTCTCCACATCTTGGTGGACGGATGTGTGGGGTAAGGAAGCTAGTCCACAATAATTAGTTGCGAAGTAGGACTTGGAATATTATTACTCTCAATGGAGAACTAGCTAATGGAGGATGTTGAAGGATGTCATTGGTGGCTCATGTGTTTAGTCCCACATCGTGCCCATTGAGAAAGTTGAATACGACATCAATCATTTGAGGCAGTTCTTCCGTGGTTTCATCCCGCTCCTCAGGGTGTAGGGCTCCACGTAAAAATCAAAGCCTTCTTCATTTTAAATTTTTTTTTGCTTTGATCACTTCCGCATTTCATATTTCTACAGAGGAAATATTTATAATGATTAGTTGGAAGAAGTTATGTTATGTTTGCAAGAGTCAAAATGGATTGGGGAAAAAACTAAAAAGATTTAAATAACTAATTTTAACTTATGACACTCAAGAAAGGAGAAATCTTGGAATAAAGATGGACATTATTGTGCATACAAACTTAAAGGCATGTGTGGTTTTTTCGAAGTCGAGCCACTCATATCATCACTGTTTTCTGAATATAGATGCTGCACAATCAGTGAAGACAAGTTATTCCTAACGCCGGAGTCCATCGAGGGTGCTAAAACTAGCACATTGTGAGATCACTCCCACAATTATATTTAAGATATTTTCCTTGCATTTTTTATTTTTCTCAATTGTATTTTATGCTTAATATGGGGAAATACCATAAAAAACAAAAATGAAAAACCATATAAATACAAGAAAAATACAAGCTAGATATATACAAAAAAGCCTCTCACTTCACTTGCATCATTTATATTCCTTTATTCTCACAGTCCTTCATTTTTCAAATGTTCACACTTCTCTCATGACAAGGGCATGGTTTCTGATAAGTGAAGATGGACAGGGAGTGCACCGCATTACATGCCTTACATATGTTCAAAAAATTACACAAAAAATAAAAAGTTTCAAAAAATAAAAAAATCTTTGCATATTTTTCAAAATAATACGAAAGCATTTGTATATTTACAAATTCTTATACACATTCCTAAAAACTTTTTGTTTAAAAACATCAACACTTTTATAAAAATCCAAAAATATATTTATCCTCTAATTTATCTCCAACTTTTTGTGATTTGAAGTCTAGTTTTTACAAGTTTCAGACTTCGACTTCATTAAGATCGAGTATTTTGGTCTTTAGTTCTATTGACTTAATTTCTCGAGTTCCACTATTTATAGGATGCTACCAAAATAATGTGTCTAACTAGATCGAGTTGGACAACTGTAGCACTCTTTTGCTCTTGATTGGTTTTTGAACAACTGCACTGGACACTCTAGCTCAACTTACTTCGTGTGTACGAGACATCATTTCAATCTTTACCGTGGAAAGATATTGATCGCAATTGCATTGTCCAATGCCGGAATCTTGTTCGAGGTTAAGGAAGTTTGGTGATGAAAGTTTGGGCTCCATGTATTCTTCATAAGTTTGGGTTTGTCAACAAACATGTCTTGTACTATGTATTTAAATGTCATAACATATATGTAGACTCTTGTTTTCCAACACTACAAAAATCTACCAAAAAGAAGGCAAAACAAGGGATCCCTGCTCCAATACGAAAAATCCAAGTGGAAAGCATCCGTTAAAGAAAATTCCATGAAAATTCTATGGAATAGACCTAGCTCTATTAAATAGGCCAAGTAGCAGATCAATGGTGCTACCATTTCTAGAAGAGGCCGAAGAGATCTAGGGTTATGTTCTACAAAAAAAGGAAAATATGAGATCAACAGACCAAAATAATATATAGAAAACCCCATGAAAAATCCTTCTCTACAATCTACTCCCATCTTTTGCTGACAGATCTAGGTGAAGTGAGAATGAGCCTATACTTGGGAAGAATGGAGGCTTTAGACTTTGGAAATCTTCAACAACCTTGTTTAGATCGTAAATGTTCTTGTCTTACATATATAGGAAGAGCAATGACTTTCATACAAAGTTAAAAAATCTACGCAAAGTTAACGATAATATTTGTTGATCAAGATGATTTGACTTAACCTAAGGACGAAACTGACTAAAGTTAGTAGAACTTGATGGATGTAGAATTGATTACTCGAGTCTAAAGGGAGTCTGAACACATTCAATAATCTAAAGGTTGAGTTATGATGTGTTTGTTATTTGTCAAAGCTTGTTGCAAATTGTCATTGTACAACCTCAAAAGATCTCAAGACTTCCTTTCCTTTACTAACAATTGTCTTATTCAGGACTAGTATGATTTAAGCATGGAAGTGTGATGAACCCATGATCCATCATATGAAAATGCCTAAATTAAGGGAGAAACCCATCATAATTCCTTGCATTCTACCGTGCATTAAGCATAAAACTCATCATCTCAGGTAAGTAATAATAAGTCATCTCATAATTTTATTGAATTGTTTAAGTCACGAGAATAATAAATAATAATAAACATGATTAATCTCAAATTCGTCATTGTACTTTCATGTAATACACAATCAGTTGTGGTTACAATCGGGTTTTCAATATAACAAAATGCTCCTTAGGGGACATGTTTGTGAAATTTTCCCTTTGATTTCACCAACTTCATGAGTTCTCCCCTAGGAAGGAGGCTAGACAGTGGAGGTAGACTAGCACAAGGGCAATACGTCTTTTTGTTACTCATGCGTCCCACCTCGAGCAAAGCTTTACAACTGAGGAGGTGAAAAATGCGGTCTGGAACCTGAATGCGGACAGTGCTTCTGGTCCTGATGGATTTCCGGTTTTCTTCTTTTGGGAATTCTGGTCCTTTATTGGAAGTGAGGTCGTTGAGGTTGTTAATGAATTTGCCCGGGCTAATGCATGCTTTGAGAGGCTTTACGAAGCACTTATCTTCCTTCTCCCTAAGAAGGAGGTCCCTGAAAGGGTGGAGGACTTTAGACCGACTGCACTTCCCAATGCAATCTAACTCATTGCAAAGGTCCTTGCCATTAGACTAAGCAGGGTTATGGACCATATCATCTCCCCTTCACAGTCTGCTTCATTCCTAGTAGGCAAATTGCGGATAGTCTCGCAATGGTTACCGAGAGAGTCACTGATTGGAAGCGCAGGAGAGTGAAGGGTGTCCTTTGTAAGGTTGTCTTATCTAAAGCTTATGACACAGTGGACTTGCGTTTCATGTGGGTTGCAATAAGCAAGCGGGGTTTTCCTGCACACTGGATTAGTTGGATGAAGCGTTGGGTCACTGCTGCTTCTTACTTAGTGCTGGTCAATGGCCGCACGAAGGGAGGCTTTTTCCAGCCTTAAAGAGGGGTCCGGTAGGGCTGCCTCCTTATGCCTATGCTCTAATCGTCATCTCGACGGATGTTCTTACTTGTATGGTGAATCGAGTTATTAGCAACGGAATCACTTCTGGCTACTTTAATGGAGATATTTCTATTCCCCTCCTACAATACGCTGATGATACCATCTTTTTTATTGAGGGCGACATGGAAGAGGCTAAAGGCAACAACTCTGGAGATTTACAGTTAGATGTCAGTGCTCTAAACCATGGGAAGTGTTGGAGTATTTGGTAGTGCGCCTATTGAGTTGTAGTAGGGTAAATGGATCCTGGAGAAGATCCATTTACCCCATCATGTGTTTAGTCCCACATGGACCAACGGTGGGACTTGGAGGCTCTGGGAAGGCTATATAAGGAGCCCCAGACCTCCTGTACTCATTGAGAAAGTTAATAGAGAAACACGCCTCTTAGAGGGCTTCTCCCGTGGTTTCATCCCGCTCTTCACGGAGTAGGGTTCCACGTTAAATCATGGTATTCCCATGTTCGATCTTTCTTCTTCTTTATGCTCTGTTTATCATTAGCTTCCGCATTCTTCATATTTTATAACATGGTATCAGAGCGGGTTGATTCTCGGAGTTCTTCTCTTATCATGTTTTTCGAGAGTCGATTATTAAGAAGTTTGGTTTTGAAGATTATTCTGGATTATCATTCTGGATCTAGGGTTCAAGTTGTTGAACCCTAATTTGTGCTACACGGCAACGATCGCCCTTCTCGAAGGTATCAGAGCGCGTCGATTCTCGAAGGTTTCAGAGTTTTTTTTATGTTCGAGATTCGTTGTTTTTCTTTAAGTTGAAGATATGTTGTTCAGTTCTGGAAATATCCGTCGATCCATCGCTGTTGCGCAAGAGATCTGTTCATGTTCATGTTTGAGGGTTTTCTGAAACCCTAGAATTCAAGAGTCCAGGCCGCATCTCTGTTGCGCAAGAGGCAGCAACACCCTGCTGCAACCCTCGTCATCCATCGCCTCCAGCATCTTGCCGTTGCAGATCTGGATCTACAAATATTCCAGATTTAGGCGGCGGTCTGGATCTGCAGCGCAGACCTCGGGCTACCCAGGCAGGGCCCTCCAGTTCTCGATGCACATGTATGATGCACATGTATGATCTCGCACAGGAGGTGCGAGATCTGCTCCTTAGGCACCCAGGAGATGTGGTGGCACCCTCTTGAAGCTTCCATGCACACGACCCTGCTCCAAGCATCAACTTCAGCCGCAGTTCAAAAACAAAAATCAGATCTGCGTAAATCTCAAAAAAAAAATTGATGGCATTCCAGATTCCTCGCGCGACCTCGATCGACCGCGCGACTCAGGCGACGAATCCCACGAGCAAAAGCACCGGTCTATGTTCCCCAACTGCCGCGAATCCCAGACGGAGCTCGCGCAAACAGGCGCCGCCGCAAATAAAGCCTCCAAGTCCTGGCCTATGTTCCTGGCCGTGGCGGCGATGCTCTGACTCCATCGCCTCTCTCGTCATCGGCGATGCTCCAGCGCCGCACCAGCAGCGCCTCCTCGCCGAGCTCCAACCTCAGACGCGTCAACTCCCAGATGCCCAGGCGCATTTTCCCTCGCGCGAAACCCACTCGCGCTCCTTGCGCGCAAGGCGATGCCCAGGTGCGATCATTCTCCAAATCCCCAAGGGGGCGGCGGCGACCCCTCCACTTCGTTCAAGTCCCTGGAACCCCTCCTCCCTTAGTGGCGATGACGATCCCCAGGGCGCCGCTCCAGGTGCTCTTTCCAATAGAAGGGCGGCGACATTTAGAAAGATGGGTTCCCATTGTGGGAAACCCTAGGCGGTAGAGATAGGCCCGATGGCCATCTCTTATTTAAAAAAAGGGGGGTGTTTTGTTGTTTTGCAACGGCCCAAGTGGGTCGAGAGATGTAAAAAAAATGGTGCAGTGTCAGTTCAAAAAAAAAGGGGAGGTGAAGCCAAAGAAGGATAAAAAAAGTGGGGGCACGTGCAATAAAAAAACCCGCACTTATTTTTTTTTTTAAAAAATAAAAGGCGCGTACACGAAAGAAAAAGCCGTACGCTATTTAAAAAAACCGCGTACAAAGAAAAGTTGTACGCAATTTCAAAAAAAAAAATAAAAAAATAAATGAAAAAAATTGAATGTTTTGAAAGCCGACAAATGTGTGATCGGCTAAGTGATTTTTTGTTTTATCCCCATCGTTGTCTTCTCCCAACTTTGTCGATGTGTCTGTTTTCCGACAAGTATGGGAGAAAGGGGGAGTATATGTAGAGTCACAGGTCTATTCAGATGCTTCAGATTCACATGCAGATTTCCAGACCATTCAGATTCCAGACTCTACGGTTCAGATCCAGTTTCAGACTCGACGATCATTGTTTCCGAGTCTCCAGTTTCAGACTCGCACGAGTGTGCGGTCATTTTCAGACGAGCATAAGTTGCCGTCATTTGTTTCGCGGTCCCCATCATTCTTCTTGTTGTCATGCCAGAGTTTTCATGTGAGCCATAGGGACTCCAGAGTAGAGGACCATTCCCTTGAGGGTAAGGGTTTTCATGTGGTATCATAGGTACACCAGAGCAGTGCACCATTCTCTGAGCCAGATGGGAGAGACCCAGTTCTCTGACGAGGAGACTTCAGACGCAGTTTCAGACTCGATGGTCAGATTCCGAGTCTTCAGTTGACTCACACTCTAGCCCGTTCGTCCTCCTCAGTTGCACGGCATGAGAAGCAACGTCCTCGACTGCAGCATGTACACGTTGGGTTGATATTGTCCGTAGTGTCCTGTAGTGTGAGTTGAGTTTCTTTCTGTTTGTTTGTCCAAGCTGAGCATTGTATGCTCCAGCTTGAGGGGGAGTGTTGGAGTATTTGGTAGTGCGCCTATTGAGTTGTAGTAGGGTAAATGGATCCTGGAGAAGATCCATTTACCCCATCATGTGTTTAGTCCCACATGGACCAACGGTGGGACTTGGAGGCTCTGGGAAGGCTATATAAGGAGCCCCAGACCTCCTGTACTCATTGAGAAAGTTAATAGAGAAACACGCCTCTTAGAGGGCTTCTCCCGTGGTTTCATCCCGCTCCTCACGGAGTAGGGTTCCACGTTAAATCATGGTGTTCCCATGTTCGATCTTTCTTCTTCTTTATGCTCTGTTTATCATTAGCTTCCGCATTCTTCATATTTTATAACAGGAAGTCCACTTTTGTGCCTTTTGGTCTTACTGAGGAGGTTGTCACATATTGCACTGAGGAGTTGGACACAACTTGTGGTTCTCTACCTATCTGTTACCTCGGTGTCCCCATTACTTGTGGGAGGATTAAGATCTTATCTAGAGGCGGACAACTTGTTTTTTTTGAAAACTAACGATTCGGGGGAGACACGGCGTGGCGCTCGCCCCAAAAAACTTTATTAATAAAAGCTTCAAAAAGGAAAACAGAAGTACAAAGACAGAGAGAGGGAAGGAACAGGGATGGGATCGAGAAGATCCCCAGAAGAGGGCTCAAAACTACACCGACGACCAATCACTAGTTAAAAGATTCGCGTGAGCCAAAACATTTTCTTTGTAAAACCTCTGTCCCCTGAATATTGTCGCGTTATGTCCCAACCAAATCGCCCAAATGCAAGCAAACATGCCCAAGAAGTCCGAGCGGTCCCTGTCTTTGTTGGCGCACAAAGAGTCCCAAAAACCGTCCAAGTCCGTAGTGTTGAACCGTCCAAGGCAGACAACTTGTTCTTATCTAAGTGGTCCTTTCTTCACTACCGGTGTTCTTTATGTCATCGCACCTGCTGCCTGTTGGTATTAACATACTTGAGAAGTTAGTGCGGAGATTTCTGTGGGGAAGATCAGGCCACGATGCGACTGGAGTTCATATGGTGGCTTGGGAGACCGTTACTTTATCTAAGACAGATGGTGGTCTTGGCATCAGGAGCATGGGGACCATGAATGAAGTGCTCTTGCTTAAATGGATTACTCTTTTGTGGGGGAGAAATGCAGACATTTGTTGCCATTTGATTCGCATGATTTATAATATCTGGGATCCTATCATCATGATAAAACTACAACATCTCCACTCTTCTGCTCTTTGGAAGGGTATTATCTCCGTCCTGCATCGTTTCCAGTTGACCTGGCCAAAGTGCGGGCCGGCTCGGGCCATGGGCCGGGCCGAATGGGCCGAGGTTCTAAAACCCCTTGTCCAAGGCCCGGCTCGACCTGATCCACGTGCCACACTTCAAGGCCCAAGCCCGGCCCATGGGCTGATTGTAAATATTTTTTTTTATTAATTTTTAATCAAATTTATGGAGATAGTTAAATTTGTTAGCATAATCTAATCTTTCTAAATCCATGTAACCATAATTGTTACTTTTCATGTAAACTACAAAATAAGATGTAATATTGATAATGTAAAACAAAAACCTGAAATATATTATATTAAATGTATCTAAAATATAATTTTTAAACATATATTTTTATATGTACGCGCCAGGCTGGGTTTTATGACACATCCCCACGACCCACCCAATTGGCGGGCGGGCCAAAGAGCGGGCCGGGCCGGGCCGACCAATTCTCGAAATCTCTTGGCCTAAGCCTAACCCATGAGCGGGCTGGACGGGTAGGCCCCCGATCCATTGGCCAGGTCTAGTTTCCAGGAGCTCTTTCGCCCTGTGCTTGGATTTGGCACCTCCTTTTTTGGAAGGACAACTGGATCGGCGAGGAAACTTTCTCATCCAGATTCGTGCTACTTTTTGCTTTATCTGGGAACTGAGATGCTTTAGTCTCAGACTGCTGGACAGAGGGGAACTGGATGCCCTCCTTCCTAACTGACTTATCGGACCAACGACTGGAAGATTTCCTCCTTTTGCTCGACTCTCTGAGACACATCGGTATGCCCTCTACGGAGAAATATCATTGGGTGTGGAAGGATAATTCCTTCAGTGTTAAGAGAGCGTATTGTGCAATCTCCAGACCCCCTCCTTGTACAAACTCTGATTCGTGATTGTAACCTCATTTGGGAGCTCCACCTGCTTGCCAAAATCGATTTCTTTATGTGGCTTCTGAGGAGAAGAATTATGACCGGGGACCGTTGTGCAACTCTTTTTCTAGACATTTCAAGCAGATGCTCTCTCTATGAGACTCATCGAAACTGTGGACCACCTCTTCTTCCAGTGTGCAAAGTCTGCTTCTGTTTGGACTGTCAATCGGAGATGGCTGAACCTCTAGGACACGGATCAGTTTTTGGAATCCTTGCACCGTGCTAGAAATCGAGCTCGGGAGGACATCCATCGCCCCTTGGCTTCCATTTGGGCTATTTGATTAGGCAGAAATAATTTTTATTTTTCTTCTTAGCGGTTCTACTGCGAAAATGCTGTTTTTCAATCTAGATTTCTCCTCAAACCTTGGACAATGTAAGTCTCCCTTAAACCTTTCCATTGAATAAATATTCTCTTGGGTGGACACCATAGCATGTTTCCCCCCTTTTTTTCGATCTAAAAAAAATAAAATTCATCACCTCATACTCGTACTATGTGCATGGGAAATCCCCTTAAAAGTTCATTAAAGAGAATACTCAAATTTCGTGTTGCTAATTGAAAACGCAATTTTCGTGGCACTAATCGAGAGATTTCCGATAAAAATACAATAAACAAACCTAGTGATGGATTATAATGCATACTGTTAAGTTTGAGGGTGGTAAGTTTGAGGGATGACCACTGGTCTCAGATATTTTGTGCGGATTTTTATTGTAGTTACAGATGCATTTTTGACTTTATTAGCTATCAGAAATCTATTTTTCCTTTTACTCATGGGACATCGAAACATGGTGAAAGCTGCGCCACTAGATTCTAGACGTTATTAGAATCATAAGGAATTTTTGAGGGGATTTCCGGTTTTTTATGCTATTTTTGAAGAAAGATATTTTAAGAATTTCAGGGGTTTGATTGAAATGATCTGAGACACAGGGGTCTAGTTATGAAATGATTTACAAAATTTGAATGGAGAGCTATGCAATTTCCCCATTTTTAAACTTTTAGTGGGTAATTATGGAAGTAAAAACGAAGTTATGTAATTGCATAACCATCTTTTCTGGATTAAAAAATAATAATCCGAACATAGAAATAAAAGTGCAATTTCTGTAACTTAATAAAATATTCAATAATTGGCAAATTGCAGAAAAAGTAATATTTTAGTTAAAAAACTAAAAGAAAATTACATTTGGCAGCTTGGCCACCCACGACAATGGTGGCTTATGTATGTGGCGATGATGTCGGTCACCGTCACCCATGACGGTGAGGAGCTCTTCCCTCACTACGGTGATGGGCAAGTTTGGCTCCCAGCCATTCACAGGGATGGAGGTGGGGAGGGGTGGGGGTGCAGGAAGTCTTGCATAGTTCTCCATTTATGTGGCAGAACAGCAGACTCCAGGCATAGCAAGTCTTGGGGCAAGTTTTTTTGTGTGCGGGTGCAAACAGTTTTCAGATGCTTTAGAAAGACACATGAAAACTCCCAGTGCAAAAGCGCTAGATGATGCAACAGACCTCGTGAAGGTATGTGCCGTAACTCATGTATCAGAATCCTGGAGCGTTATGATGATCCCAGCGATGGAGGAGAAGGGTTTGATGGTGGAGGGTTAGGTTTCTGCGCAAGAGAGGCTCCAAGCTCCAGTTTAGGACCGCCACTCTTAGGACTGCCACTCTGATATTATGCTGAAAAAATGAGATAGAATGAGATGATTTTATTGGAGGGACATTGTTTCTTATACAAAGAGAAAGCCTAAAACCCTAATCATACAAAAAAAGAGAAAATACTAGTCTTTAACATGACTACTAGAAATAGAAAACACAAAAAAAAGACATGCAAAATATTTAAAAATAGAGAACGTCCTCAATCCTCTTTATCAATATCTTATTCTCGTTAGGCCATCTCTCCCACCGATGTCTCCTTGGTCCACCTTGGTTCCTTGTGCTACTCGTCCGTCGTCAAAGACTTTCCTCACAGCGAATTCATTCGTGTGACAGTGTCTGTGCCTCCATTGCAGTAATATGCTTTTCTCAATTGCATCTTCTCTTATGTTCTCAACCAGCGGGGTTAGGTTTGTTGTTTCCTACGGTGTTGTTTTTGGAGACATAGGACACTTGTTACCTTTAACAACAAATAGAAGAAAAAGTCGATGAATAACTGTTGGTATATGATTCATTGTTGGGAATGTAGCAACGAAGACGATATTCATTGAGAATTTAAAGAATCAAGAAATAGATTACATTCATATTTATATATTTAATTGTAGAAGATATGACAATAAATATTAAAATATCCATTATCTTAGATCAATTTTATTGTAGTGGTATATCATATTCTAGATAAAAATCTATTCATGACCAATTATATTATAGAGTAAATTACAAAAAAAATTCCCGAACTATACACTCGATTTCAATGTCATACACGAATTTTAAAAGGTAACAATGTGGTACCCGAACTTTAAGATTTGTCTCGATGTGATCCTTGACTATTGCCTTTAGATAAAATAAATCAAGGGTGAATGTGTCGCTTGGATTTTTGTTGCTGACACCTAGACTACTTTTCTTCCACTTATATAAGCAGTAATTCATCCTGTAATATAAAATGAAATTTAGATGTTGTTTATTTAATCAAAGAGCAAATATGGTTGTCTATTATTTAATCAAATAACAAATCTGGTTATCTGCAAGGTAATGTCTCATGAATTAATTTCTTGGGTAATTAGAAGATTCACATTTTAGTCTATCAGGTATTATAGCACAGTAGTTCTTTCCGAGATTGCATCACTTGCTTTGTATAAGATATTTATCTGTTAGTAGCATTATTTTTTCTTAGACTTATATTTCCTGTTTCTGTAATGCAGCCATCTGTTCGAAAGCAACACAATGCTGGGTACAAACACAAGGTGTTATTTTGTGCTTCATTTTCTTCTTTCCTTAAATTATATGAAAGAATTCAATGATTACTATCGCTATCAAATTGCTTTATATTATTATTATTTATACACGTTAGTATCTAATGTTATCTAGGTCCTATTGGCGCTAATTTTTGTGGAAGATTGACATGCCCTTCCCACCTTCCTTGTCAAGTGATACCCAAGCCTCATGTATGGTTCCTGGAAGACCAGCTGCCTCCCTTTCTGCCAAGCATCATTGTGACACCCAAGCATCACGTAAGAGGCCATTGGTATTATGGTTTCATTAGTAATATTCATCCCGTTTTCTAGATGCTATTAGAGCACCTGTCATGGACTGTAATTCTAATTTTTTGAAACCCTAGACCCACCTTCTCATTTGGTAACTGCAAACTCCTCTATGTAAGTCACTGACCTCGTGTTGCCCAAGCGTCGACCCCCTCCATCCCACCAACACCTAGGTGCCGTTGCCCACCTGGGCATTGCCACTGCTTCCACCAGGGCACGGCTGCCCTTTGAGCTGCTAGAGCATCGGGCGCTGTCGGCTGCATCCCCTATGTCATTGGGGCATTGCTACATGGAATCAATTTTGGTTTTTCTCTTGGTAAGTTGTCTTGCTCGTCGATACAACCTCAGTGTTCTATTTTGTGAAAAAGGTCATTCTGACCTAAAACATCGTAGGAGGTCCTTGGATCATCTTTGACCAACGCGAGGGTGATGTGTTGCTGGGTTTATGTCCACAATTTGTCTTAATGTCTCAATAGATCATGATTAAAACTTCTGTTCTTGTATTGTGGCAATTGTCCTTCAATTATGGCATATATCGTGGACATTGATACTCTCAGTTAGGAAGAGATGAACCTTGGTTTGATTATCAATATTAATGGACCAAACTATGAGTTATGGTCAAGGTAGTTTGTCTGTGATGGAGGATAATGCCAATGAACATACTGTAAAGGAATCAGAGACCAAAGAAAAGGTAGGAAGCAATACATCATGGAGAAAGTACAACATCGTGACGAATATGTGGCATACATGGGTGCTTATGGTTGATGTGGCCATGGAGTATTGTATAAATCCACTACTAATGACGTGGAATTCTTTTGCCACAACTTATTCTTAAGTAAGATTTGAGACAAAGGATAACTAGTTGCATCGTGATATTCATTGGATCAAAAGGGTTGTGCGACCTCTTCATGCTTACTATATTGGGTTGAAGGCCTATAATTAGGGTTGGAGTAATTCTTTTTGGGATTGATCATATTTATGATTTCACAAAGAATCAACTGCTTAGTAGTGCCACGATCCCTATAATTGAAGACCAATGGTAATCACGACTATAGTTTTGCTTGTTGTTTAGATACTTGATAGTTGACACCACCTCCACCATGGTTATTGCACAAGGTTGAGGATGTACCTTTGTTGCGATAGGTCGTGGTGGTCAAGGATGTGGTGAGGGCCATGGTAGCTTTCCACAAAGCTCCTTCAGTCGATGATCATGCCATATTGAGGATACATACTGCACAAAGCATGATAGTCCTACCACTACTCATCGCACTGCAAACCATGTTGATCAGTCCTTAATATTTTCTTCCTTTTATCTAATTTGCGTATGGATAATTTCTTTGCAAAATTGAGATAGATTATTGATCTAGGGTCACTTGCTTAGATACCTATTATAAACACAATTGCTATAGCTGGTTCATTAAATATAACTTATGCTTGTGTTTCTAGTGGTCCTAAAACATACTAGTTTGATTCTGAAGCATCTCGACATCTATGTAGGGATAACAAACACTTTGCGATTCTCACTTCTCACAAAGCTCCTTCAGTCGAAGACCATGCCATGGTAGCTTTCCACAAAGCTCCTTCAGTCGAAGACCATGTCATATTGGGGATACATACTGCACGAAACATGATAGTCCTACCACTACTCATCGCACTGCAAACCATGTTGATCAGTCCTCAATATCTTTTCTTCTTTTTATCTAATTTGCGTATGGATAATTTCTTTGCATAATTGAGATAGATTATTGATCTAGGGTCACTTGCTCAGATACCTATTTGTTGGAGTATTTGTTATGTGCGCCTATTGAGTTGAGTTTATTTCTGTTTGTCCTGTAGCGTTGAGTTGAGTTTATTTCTGTTTGTCCAAGCTGAGCATTGCATGCTCTAGCTTGAGGGGGAGTGTTGGAGTATTTGTTATGCGCGCCTATTGAGTTGTAGTAGGGTTAATGGATCCTGGAGAAGATCCATTTACCCCATCCAGTGTTTAGTCTCACATTGTCCAGTGGTGGGACTTGGAGGCTCTGGAGAGGCTATATAAGGAGCCCCAGACCTCCTGTATCCATTGAGAAAGTGCAATAACACGCCCCTTTGAGGGCTTCTCCCATGATATCATCCCGCTCCTCACGGAGTAGGGTTCCACGTGAAATCTCGTTATTCATATGTTCTTTATCATTTTTTCCATGTTTTAGCTTCCGCTTCCTATTACTTAACATGGTATCAGAGCGGGCCGATTCTCGAGGAGTTTGTCTCTTATTGTTTGTTCGAGAATCATTTTTTTTATTCTTGAGGGTGTATTATTTGAAGATTATCGTTGATCTGATCTCGTTTCTGCGAGTCGTTCTGTTTTATACATAAATCATGCTGCATCTTCTTCCAAGGGGCAGCATGATGCAGCCTATCTACAGATGCCTTTGGCGTGATGCAGCCTATCTCCAGACATCTTCTCCATCTCTATGCGAGAGCACCTCTCTGGTGCATGTTTTTGTTTGATGTTTTCTTTCGGCGGAAGGCCTTCTTTGGTGGCGCTTCTCCCAGACGCATGTTAAATCCCTCTCCTCTGGCGAACCCTACTCCATCCTCCCCGCGCATCGCGTGCACATGGCGCGCAACCCAGGCAGACGTAGGTGCCCATCGGGTGGCGCGCACATGCAGTCGGCTCCATCGATGCAGCTTCTTCTTCGAGTCTCCACCAGGCCTGGTTGGCAGTAGATCCCAGCTGTATCCTTGCGGCAGCAGGCGGAGCCTCCAGGCTCTCATCCCTCGCAGCGTAGGTGTCCAGAACATCTCCAGCCAATCCCGCGGCGGCAACAGCAGGCGGCACGCCCTTTGCTGCCCTGCCTACCCCGTCTGCTACATCCCCTTGCGGTGCACCCACCAGGGAGGCGCCGTCCAGCAGGCTCCCCGTGCGCGGCGTTCCTCCCCTCTCGTCGCTCCAGGCGCGATCCCCAAGGCGCCTCCCAGATCCTATGGGGGCGGCGACGCTCTTCTGTGTGCGATGGAAGAGGGTTCCCAAACGAGAACCCTAAATAAAGAAAATGAAGGGCTTGCTGTGTATTAAAAAAGGGGGTGGGGCATGTTGTTTGTACGGGCCCACTAAAAAAAGTGAAAAGGAAAAGGGCTATGATTTGGGCCTTGTATTCCAAAAAAGGGGGAGAAAGTTGAAAAGAGGGGCGTAAAAAAACGTACGCGAAAAAAATGATTTTTTGAAGAGGCACGTGCAATTAAAAAAAGCTGCATGTATTTAAAAATTTTTTTTGATGATGAAAAGGTGGAAAAATTGATGGAACGACTTATTAAAAAACATTGGCAGTTTAAAAAAAATGATAAAAAGCCGCAAGAAAATTTTGAGAATGTTCATGTTTTCCCCATCATTGTTGTCTTCTCCCAACTTGGTCGACGTCCATGTTTTCCGACAAGTATGGGAGAAAGGGGGAGTACTGTGTAGAGTCACATGTCCAAGTCAGATCCAGATTTTCCAGACTCCAGACCAAGTTTGAATTCAGACTCTACAGTTTTCAGATGAAGATTTTCCATGCGCAGTTGTTCAGACTCGACAGATTGGTCAGAGTACAAGTTCGAGGCACTCCATGTTGAGAGGCCCACTTTTCGAGTTCTCCAGAGAGAGACTCATTTTCAGACACACATGTTTGCGGTCATTTTCAAATGAGCACATGTTTGCCATCTTTTGTTATTGTCCCCATCTTTTCTTGTTTTCAGCCAGAGTTTTCATGTGAGCCATAGGGACTCCAGAGTAAAGGACCATTCCCTATGTCATGTTGGCAAGGGTTTTCATGTGGTATCATAGGGACACCAGAGTAGTGTACCATTCTCCGAGCCAGATGGGAGAGACCCAGTTCTCTGAAGAAGAAACTTTTCAGACTCCATTCTCCAGCGATCGTGGACTCCGACGAGGATTGCACAACTACGACTCCTTTTCAGTTAGGCCCTTTTCAGAGATGGAGCAGTTGTCCACATTATTGTGGCGAGCCAGAGTACTCCGACGAGGAGACTCATTTCCAGTTGCAGCGATTCTGACAGGCACATTTCAGAGCGCTTGCTCTCCGACGAGGAGATTCAACAGACTCACACTCCAGCCCGTTCGTCCTCCTTACCTGCACGACATGAGAAGCAACGTCCTCGACAGCAACAGTCGTGCGTGTTGGGTTGATATTGTCAGTAGTGTCATGTAGCGTGGGTTGAGTTTCTTTCTGTTTGTCCAAGCTGAGCATTGCATGTTCCAGCTTGAGGGGGAGTGTTGGAGTATTTGTTATGTGCGCCTATTGAGTTGTAGCAGGGTAAATGGATCCTGAAGAAGATCCATTTACCCATCCAATGTTTAGTCCCACATTGTCCAGTGGTGGGACTTGGAGGCTCTGGAGAGGCTATATATGGAGCCCCAGTCCTCCTGTATCCATTGAGAAAGTGCAATGCATAACACGCCCCTTTGAGGGCTTCTCCCGTGGTTTCATCCCGTTCCTCACGGCATAGGGTTCCATGTTAAATCCCGTTCTTCATATGTTTTTTAATCATTTTTTCCATGTTTTAGCTTCCGCTTCCTATTACTTAACACTATTAATAGACACAATTGCTATAGCTAGTTCATTAAATATAACATGCTTGTGTTTCTAGTGGTCCTAAAACATACTAGTTTGATTCTGGAGCATCTCGACATCTATGTAGGGATAACAAACACTTTGCGATTCTCTCTTCTTAAGCCTGTTTCTCCAGGTAAGATTATAGTTCTTGCATATGGTAGAAATCTCCAGTGACATGAACATGGAGAGTTTCACTCAATATCAGGGATGCAAATAGTATGATACATATCCATATATTGGTGTTATCATATCCTTATCAATTTTAAAATATTAACCTAAATGCATACAAATATATTGACAGATGTAAAAAAATGTTATCATCAGTTTTCAGGCCGCATATGCAACCATATATGCCTGTGCAACATGTAAATCGAACCAACTTTAAGAATCGATGCATTATGCGCCTTAAGGTCATAGGTGGGCCCACATATGCCTTACATATCTCGTATATGGCATTTATACTGCTCCAACAACTTAGTGGCTCAGCCTGCAACAACTCCAACTCTCCAATCCTCTCATTCGGGTGCTTACCTCCATAGCTCTGCCTCTTCCTCCGTTCAACTGTAAGAATATGCAATTTATTTGTATACAATTGCAACGCATCATGCCATTATGTATATGCAATGTTTAATATTTTTGTCATGCATTATTTCATGAATATATGCAATGTATTGTCTACTATTTTAATATACATCGATTGAAATTTCTCTCATGTATGCAAATCTACATGTATGTATACTGAAGTTTTGTTATTATGAATCATTTAATATATAAAGTTTTTATGGTTATTTTTTTGTGATTAAATGTTAGAATATTAATGGCATCTACTCAATCATTTAGCATGGGTTATTTTTCCTATATCTTCTTTAACTCAATTTTGATACATAAATTCAGTAGTAACATTATATATATATAAATTTAAAATTAGAAAACCACACATTTCCTGCATATGTTCTGACATATCGCTTATTTAGTATCTGGTGACTTGTCCGAATGCATATGTATATTGATTTCTTGGATATCGTATCCCTAAAAATGGAGTCATATAAAGGATTTGGATTGGATACAAATAATAAAAGATTACTTAGATTAGCTTAAATCATAACCTTATATGTCACAATATGTCATTGATATATCGTTGATTTGTCGGTTTTTTATCGATATAACGCTATCAAAACTCCCCTTTATCTTTTTCCAGGATTCCTCTTCTATATTGGAGTCTAGGTCGACCCGGGATATGTAAGCATGCGGAATAGTTTTAAATATCACATATAATATGAATTTCTTTGTAAGTTTCTTTTATTTGGCCCTCCATTTCAATGATATTTATGCCTATTTCTTTGATATTTCTCCTTATTTCGTCGTTGCCATCTTTTACTTAAATAGATATTTACATAATTTCTTTGATTACTCTTCTTCTTATAATAGATAACTAATACTTTGCATTTAGTTAATTGACAAACTAATATGTAAGATATCTCATCAATATTAATTCCAATATTGCATGTACTTATCATCACATCAATCCTCATTTGAGTTGTATATATATGACTAAATATATTCGACAATTGTATTGAATATAAAACCATGTACTCCTACAAAACAATTGCATATTATACCATTTAAGTCATTCGTATTTCAACATTTCTTATATGATGTGTAATAAATTAATCCTCCTATTTACACATCGTCGATAGTAAACAAGTGCACATTTCTAACTTATCTATTGATTATAGAACATTAGAAACCTTAATTTTTGATTTTGTTTATAACCACTTCCATGATATCTAAAAATATCGGCGACATTTCAACGACATGCCTTATTCAATATTTGGTGAAATGACATCGACATCGACATTTATTGTCATGGCTTAAATTTATATATATTGGATGGTTTATACACAAAGTACATATATTAAATGTATTTCATATTATATATCAAATTTGGTGAAATGAGGAATGAAATTTTGTTGCCTACATATATAATTAAATCTACAATCATAGTTTTTTTAATATTTACTCCCATAACCGTAGGAAGAACCTCCATATGATTTTTATTGATTTGGACAAGGTTTATGATTATGTCCCGTAGGAGATATTGTGGAAAGTTTTGGAGAAGAGACAAGTATCTATCTTATATATTAACCTCATAAGACATATGCGTGACATGGCTTCATCTTGTGTAAGGATGCAGTCTGGGAAGATTGACTATTTTGACATCAGCATTGGTCCGCATCAAGGTTCAGCTTTGAGTCCATTCCTTTTTGTTAGAAAATAGAGAACGCGTAAGCGGAATGATAAACAAAGCATAATCTAGAAAGATAAAACATGGAAGAACACAAAGATTTAACGTGGAACCCTACTCCCTAAGGAGCATGTCATGAACCCACGGAAGAATGCCTCAGAGGGTGTATGTGTTCATTGCACTTTCTCATCTGAATACATGGGTGTGGGGCTCCTTATATAGCACCCACTGAGTCTCCACATCTCCAAGCTGGTAGATGTGTGACTAAACTCTGGATGGGGTAAATGGATCATAGATGTATCCATTTACCCATCTACAACATAATAGGCACACAACCAAATACTCCAACACTCCCCATTAAGCTGGAGCATGCAATGCTCAACTTGGACAAACAGAAAGAAACTCAACTCACAATACATGACACTACAGACAATATCAACTCAACGCGCACAATTGTCGGCTGCAGTCAAGGACATTGCTTCTCATGCCGTGCAGGTGAGGAGGATGAACGAGCTGGAGTGTGAGTTAAACTGAGGCTAGGAATTTGACCATCGAGTATGAAACCGCGCTTGGTCTCTTCGTCGGAGAACTGGGTCTCTCCCATCTGGTTCAGAGAATGGCACTCTACTGTGGAGTCCATATGATACCACAGGAAAACCCTTTCCCACATGGCATAGGGAATGGTCCTCTACTCTGGAGTCCCTATGGCTCACATGAAAACTCTGACCGACAACAACAAGAAGAGACACTACAAAAGATGGCAAACATGTGCTCATCTGAAAAGAAGACCACATACACATGCATGTTTGAAACTGAAGACTCGGAATCATACGTCGAGTCTTGAATATATGTTGTAGACTTGGAAATCTGACTGCTCTGTAATATCTTTATCTGGACCTGGAGAATCTGAATATACCCGTGACTCTATATATACTTCCCCTTTCTCCCATACTTGTCGAAAAATGGACATCGACAAAGTTGGGATAAGACAATAACATGGGGAAAACATAAATATTCTCAAAAATTTCTTGCGGCTATTCTTCAAATTTTTAAGCCGTCACAATTTTTTTAAACCTTTTTAAAGCCGTTTCAACAATTTTTTACGGCTTTTCTTTCTTAATTTTTTGAATATACGTATAGCTTTTCAATTGTACGTGCCTTTTTCAAAATCACATATTTTTTTATCGTATATTTTTTTTGAACTTTGTGGCCCCCTCCTTTTTTTCTTACACAGCAACCCATTTGGGTTTTTTTAAACATGCTCGGCAAGCCCCGTTGGGCTTTACAATAAAAGCAATTTTTTTATATAAAACTGGGCCTTCGAGCCCTAGGGTTCCTACGATGGGAACCCTCTTCAAATGCCACCGCCCCCCTTTGGGGTTATTGCTTGTCGCGTGCGAAGCTTCGGAGAATATGCTGCCTTGGAGAAGCCTATGCCTGGAGGGGATCAGGAGGCCGAGGGCGATGCGGCCTTCGCGAAGATCTGAAGAAGCTACGTATGAGCCAGAAGGCCTGGAGGCGACCTCTGCATGGAGGAGAGGTGAACGAGGGTTCACGCTTGCCTAGGTGATTAGGGTGCGCCGCCTGCGGGGAGCGCTGTCTGCGCGATTTGCTGCCATAAGCGGCTGTTTCGCGCCGCCTCCGAGTCTGGGAAAGGGTTGCTGCAGGGAGGTGCGGTTGGCTACGCTGCCTTGATTTCGACGCTGAGTCACCGCCATGAGGTTTAGAAGGATATTCGTGAGGCGGTGCGTCGCCTAGGTTCCTCGACAGGGAGGTGCGACCACTGGATTTCGTCTGGATTTGGTCGGCTTCAGGGTCGCCTACCTGTGATCTGGATGCAGAAAGGAGGAGTCGCCTGGTATGGCTAGGGCTTGCTGCCGGGGCTGATGTCGCCGCAAATGTTGCTGGAGGCGAGATGGCTCGGATACCATCTGAATCGAGATGACTTGGAGATCCCATCTGAGATCTGCACTGCACAGATCTGAGAACCCATCGTGCAGGATCTGCACCGCGGGTAGGGCTCCACCTACTGGAGCCTGGAGAGCTGGGAACAGGCGCATCCAAGAGATTTGTGCCACCAAAAGATTATAGTTTAAAAAAAATTGGAACTCAAACATGCTCCAAAATGCCGAAGATCTTCAAGAATAAACTGATACTCGATCTTGGAATAATTTTGAAAAAAAAAACTTCAAGAATATACTTCAAAATCAACCAAGAATAACCCGTTTTGATATCATGTTAGAAAATAGAGAATGCGGAAGCGGAATGATAAACAGAGTATAATCTAGAAAGATAAAACATGGAAGAACACAAAGATTTTACGTGGAACCTTACTCCCTAAGGAACATGATCATGAAACCACGGGAGAATGCCTCAGAGGGCGTATGTGTTCATTGCACGTTCTCATCTGAATACATGGGTGTGGGGCTCCTTATATAGCACTCATTGAGTCTCCACATCTTCAAACTGGTAGATGTGAGACTAAACTCAGGATGGGGTAAATGGATCTTGGAGATATCCATTTACCCATCTACAACATAATAGGCGCACAACCAAATACTCCAACACTTTTTTACTATGGTTATGGATGAGTTGACAAGTCACATTCAGGATGAGATACTTATCATACTTTAGTGTATGCTATTCGCTGATGATATTTTGTTCATTGATGAGACTAGAGATGGAGTAAATGAGAAGTTTGAGGTCTGCTGACATGCATTGAAGACTAAATGATTTCATATAAGTATGGCTAAGACTGAATATACGGAGTGTACTTTTGATGAAAACAATGGTGAAGGAATCAAGGTAAAGATTGGTGTCGATAACATTCAGTAGAGAGATTCGATATTTGGGATCTATTTTACAACATGATGAGGAAATTGATGGACATGTTACTAGTAGAATAAATGTAGGTTGGCTAAAGTGGAGAGGAGCCTCTACTGTTCTCTGTGATAAGAAAATTCTTTTGAAAATGAAAGAAAAGTTTTATTTACAAAGCAACCGTGAGACCTGTTATGCTCTATGGATCTGAATGTTGGCAAGTGAACCATAGACATGTGCAGAAAATGACTGTTGTAGTAATGAAAATGCTAAGGTAGATGTATGAACACATACAAAGATCGGATTCAGAATGATGCAATCGGAAGTAAAGTTGGTGTAGCTCCGATCGAGGATAAGATGCGAGAAAATCGCTTAAAATGGATTGACCATTTATAAAGGAGGTCAGTTGATGCACCGGTGGGGAGATGTGAGTTTTGGGATGTTGAGTCGGTTAAGAGAGGGCGAGGAAAGCCCAAGAAGTGTTGGAATGAGACTATACGAAGGGATCTTAATTTTTTAATCTAAGCCCGACAGTGACCCAAGATAGATCTAAATGGAGGCAAAGAATCAATGTAGCCGACCTTACTTAATGTGGGAAAATGCTTTGTTGTTAATTTATGCCCATAACCCTAAGTAGTTTCTTAATGATGCCTAGAACTCTCGATAATCACGAATTACACGAGAAACCTCGAATACTATTGAACTCTTACATTTCATAACCATGTGTTATGTTCCATTTGTTTTGTCCATTATGTTTGATGGTTCCGTTAAAAAATTATCCTTTGCACTCAATCTTATTTGTGAATCATGCCCTCTCATTCTCTCTTTGTTAACTTTGACAAAAAATATGCTGACAACACCTTGTAGCTGCCCCTCGCGTGCTGCCCAGCTCCGGCAAGCCGATCAGTGGATCAATGATCTGAGGCTTGACCAGGCCTGTAACTCCTCTTGAGCTTCCCCAGCGTGTGCGTGTGAACCACCTGCACTCTGGCCCTTGAGGTCGATCGAGGACTAGAGGTGCCCATTGTTGCAATCCTTCAGTCCTCGTGGATCAGTCCCCACCTTTCCCGCCCCAGGGGGCTTCCCTTTCATAGTTGAACTCCCTCTCGTTCTCTACAGACAGTAACCAAGGTTCTTGTGAAGTAAGCCAAAGAAGAGGGTATCAATCAATGCATGTGCTCACCAACTTCCGAAGGGATGCGGGCGAGCAGTGGGAGTAGGAGTAGAGGAGGAGAAATGTTACACAGAATGCTGTAGTGATGCTTCTCATGCAGAGGGGGGGCATTGAGATGAATGGTCTTCTACTACAACTACTATGGGTTGAGAGAGATTTAGATGATGCTATTATAATATGTATGGAAGGAAAGAGGAGTGAATCGAATGATTGCAACGAGTCATTATAAAAAGTTGAGCATTTGATTTTTGGCATCAGGGCTCAGAGGAGGCATTTCGTTTGGTATCAAGTTGAAGAGTCCACCCCCTTTTTTTACGTTTTCTTCCATATCTATATTCCTTGTAGAAAAAAATCCATTGCATTATAATCACAGCAGAAAAATTCCATCTACATGACCGTTCTCTCTCTCTTTCTTAAATGGATTCTTCTCTGCATAATTCAGATACTTAAAATTTTTCACCCGAAAATTCAAATTATACAGAAAAGGAAATTCTTCTACAAAGGAGAATGGTGTGATTCAAATTCATCACCAAAAAATCACTGCCAAAGAAGCAACATCTGAAAGGGAAATTTTACTGGTGGGTCATCAAGAATCATTACTCTAGATATGGTTGACGGCAAAAAATTATGGGATATTTACACGGAAGGGGCTGGAGGGCAGCGCTAGAGGAGGTGGAAGGGGCTGGAAGGCAGCGCCAGAGGGGGTGGAGGGGTTGGACAGGGGGTTAGAGGAGGGTGCCAGAGGGGGTAAAGGAGTGGGTGGGGTAAAGGAGTGGGTGGAAGGGACTGGAGGAGGCGACTGGAGTGGGTGACAGAGGTGGGAAGTGGTCGGCAGGCAAGGAGGTGTTGGCAGGCGGGGATGGAGTGTGGGCGGATGGGGAGGGGGTGTGGATGGATGGAGGAGGAGGGGGTTGGAGGAGGAAGGGGATATGAGGGGTTATTTTTTTGAGTTTATATCATAGCCATATCCTTGAAGATGGGTTATATTAACTCAATGGTATGATTGAATTAACGAATTAAACTAACAGAGAGGTATGGGATTTAGGAATTCTTGTGTAACTCATGATTATCGAGGGTTCTGGGTGTAATTACGAAACTACCCAGGGTTATGGGTGTAAATATTCCTTTTTTTAGGAAAGGATGACCCATCCACATCTACAATCATAGTTGTTATAGTAAATATTATTTATGTCATTTCTTTATATGTTATATCTTTTTCTTTATATATTTCGGTATCTATTATTTTGCCATGTAAGGTTTCTCCTATGTATAAAGGGTATAAAGGAATCCTGTGGCCTCTGAATAAATAACTTATTTATTTCTTTTCGCACGTTATCAAAGCGACGAATCTGGATTAGAGCTTTGATATTCTTGTGATACCCTAAGTCTCGGACCCGTTGACATCTGTTATTTCAGTTCTCGTGCATTCCTCAACCCATTCTTCGTCTTTTTTCATTTGCATCCACCTCAAGTCATGCGCTCTCATGGGATTGCCCAATAATGCATAGCAACATGTTGGGTCCGACAATCCCTGCTAGTGGGGCCTAATAGTGCCCAACACCATCGCATGCACCTCGAGAAGGGTTCTCAACTTGTGCACCACCGTGAAGGCTCCATGGATTCGGTGGTGCTCCTTGGGCCATGCACAACTCTTCTCGGCACTCTTGCATGCCGATTTTGGTGTGATCCCTTGCGATTTCGATCACCTAAATTCGATTCCTGTACCCTAGAGCGTCGACGAAGGTGATGGTAAAGGTCGTGCTCTAAGTTTGCACATGCAACCTATTCTTTACATGATCATGTAGATGAAATCAGATCATTCTATCACCTGGTCGTGTCCTCACAGTCCCTTTCGTTCGTCATGGTAGACGACAAAGTTGATATGCATCCATCTCTTGCTTTTTGAGCATTCAAAAGCCCCTGTCCCATCATCAAGATGGATGGGACCAACTACGTACTGCATACGATGCAGTTTGTCAGCATTATGGAGAGCAACGACAAAGAGTACATCTTGCAACAGCTCGATCTGGCCAACAAGGTTGGAGCAAATGCTTCGTGGAAGCAAGAGAATGCATAAATACACGTATAGCTCTTCAGTGCTCTTACATTGGAGATAACTAACAACATCCTACATCAATCAACAACAAAGGTGATAAGGGGTATTCTTGCCACATCTTATTCCCAAATATAGAACAAGAATATGATTCTTTAGCTCCAATTGACATCTTCACTACAAAGTAGGATGGTTGCTCTCTCCATGCATTCTATTCTGCTACATGCCCTTAAGTGTTAGTCTTGATGAGCAGATGATCTACACGAATATTATAATGGTTATTGTTTTTCTCATGGCTCTGGATCTCCATTATGATGCCGTCTATATCCAACTTCTTACTTGTGCTTCCATCCCTTCATAGAGGAGGCCTATAGCTGTCTGAGTAGAATCACAATGCCTCTTGGATCTACTACTCGGACCTCCTTTACTATGGCAACATCTCATGACCGAGGAAGTTAGACTCACTTTAGAGGACATGGTATCTGCGATAGAGGAAGTGGTTGTCATTGTTCTCAATCCTCATACTGTATCTATATAGGGTACTTTGAGTTTTGAGGACATGTGGTGGCTCTTCATGCTGCATCTGCTCGTGCCGTTGATTAGAAGTATGATGATCTTGTCTCTTGACTGAGATAGGTCATGACCCTTTTTTCGGTACTAGTGCTTATCCAATCTCATCTGTCATTGCTACCTCCACGAGCACCTCGAGTACTGATTATGCTCTTACCACATGTCACAATGTTGATATTTCAGGATGGATCATGGACTCCAGAGCACCTCATCATCTCTACACTCTACAGTAACAAAGTTTGTCATGTATTTTTCTCCCATGGATGACACCTTCTGAGTCTGATGAGGAGGTTTACATTCCACCTCTGCCTCCTTCTCCTACTATGCCTCCTGTGATATGGATACTATCTCATGTATATGTTCGCAGACCTATTGGCTATTACTACTTGACCCCTTGTTCCCTAGCCATCCCAATATCCAGTACTCTCTAGGCAAATTTTGAACGATTGGTTTCCATTGACAATATTGCAGATGTTTCTATATATTAGGGGACGATAGAGGATGCGAGTGCAACTATTTAGAAGATTGTTATACAGGAGGCTGATCCTTCAGAGGATATGGACAAACCTATTTCACTTCGAAAAGGAGGCGTCTATCGAAGAACTTCAGGAAATTTGTGATGGGATTGTTAGCTGTTACAAATCTTATGCACATAGCTTGAGGTTTTGAAGAGCATTCAGTGGTGTCTGGCTATGGAGGAAGAAATGGCTACATTATAGTTAAGAGGCACATAAAGCCTAGTCACTGCTGTAACATGAGCCTCTATGGTTGGCTGTAAATGAGTCTTACATTGACGCATAGAGTAGACAACAATGTTGATATCTAGAAGATCATATTGTTGCACGAGGGTTCACTCAAACATATGGGGTGGACTTTTTGGACACTTTCATGTAGCACAACATTTCACCCTCCGAATCCTCCTTTTTGTTGCAGTAGAGAGAGATTGGACGCTCTCTAAACTTGATGTCAGCAATGCCTTTATGTATAGAGCATGTAGGAGGGAGTCTGTTGGAGAATGATCTAGGTGGGTAATTGGAACTTCGCAATATCCAATTACCGCACCATGAGGATTAGTCTGACATCATCTATTAGTGGGACTCTGGAGAATTAGTAAGATTATATAAAGAGCCCACACCCTTGTACTCATTGAGAGAAATACAATAGAAGAATCCATCCTTGAGGCGTTCTCCTGTGGTTTCATCCCGCTCCTTAGGGAGTAGTGTTCCACGTAAAATCTGTCGCGTTCTTCATGTTTATCGTGCTTGATCTGATTATCGACCCATATTATGTTTTTCAACTTGGTATCATATTAAGTCGGTCTTGGGAGAATTTAATTTTTGATTTTGATTTTTAGTTTAATTTTTTTGTGATCTTTGGAGTTCATGATATGATCAAGATTCTTGTTCAAGTTGTGGCGATCAAGTTCTAGAAAAACATCTAGGGTTCTTAATGGGACCCTAATTCTGCACAACATCTCCAGGGGCATGTTTCTTCGCACACGATCTTCGCATGTACAACCTTCTCTCTAAGCGGGGAAGAAGCACCAAGCTCCTGTCACCCAACATTGATGATAGGTTCACCACCACCGCAGTCCCACACATTGCTAACACCTCCTCATGCCTACTGATCTAGAATGTTAACATCAATGGGTTCCTTGGAACCCTATTTTCCATGCTCGATGAAGATGGAAGATTGCAGTGTGTCTTTCTATCGCATGCACACAATGCCCCCTCCTCCCAGTCGCACTTGGAGGCGATGTTGCCCCCCAAAAAACTCCAAGTGCACCATGTGCCTCCTCCATAATATTTCCAAGCGATGCTATACCCCGTATCTCTAGCATTCAGTCCTTGCCCTCGCATGTAACTCTCTACAGTGATGGCTCTTCTACAATGTGCAACAATCTCTCTGCGACAAGCATCAATATCAACGATGGCTGTGGTATTGGGTATCCCAAACACAAATAAGCTCGAGAAGAAGAGTATTCGGAGAAGAAGAGGTCACAACCACACATGCAGCTCCCATGATGCCCCCCACGACAGTATAACCCCACGTCGTACCTCCTCCAAGCTATACATACTCACGGTGCAACCCTCATCTACAGTGATCACTGGTAGTTGTACCTCCGGTAGGAAATCGTATCCCTGGTGCATGCCACCTCCAATCATTATAGCAGTGTCACCATCACTCCATGTGGCACCACACCCCTAGCTTGAACCTTACACGTTGTAGGAACCACCTCCTTCGGTATAGGCCTGCGGCGGCAATGGGTCCTGCTAATGGGGCCCAATTGTGTTGTATTCGAAAAAAAGGACTTGCAAACAAGAGCATTAGGGTTGATTCAGATAAAGTATGTTACTACTATTTCTATGGATCCCAACATAAAACTCTATGATGATATATATAATGTAGATAAGAGGATACATAGGGAGCTCATTGGAAGCTCCTATATGTAACTATCACTGGACTTAACATCTAATTTGCCGTAAGCAAAGTTAGTCAGTTTATGGAGCAACCACGTCATGCATGTATGATGCAGTCTCCCATGATCCTAAGGTACTTGAAGTCTTTGTTCGGTACAATGTTACTATTCAGAATAGGGATATCCCTTGATATAAAAGCATGTGCAAATGCTGATTGTACATGATGCCTCAAATAGAAGAAGTTAGCATCTGGATTTACAGTGATTAGTGGAATCTTATTGGTTTCACCAAAGAGCAAGAAACAAACTGTTGTTGCTAGGTCAAATGATGAATTTGAATAGAGTCATGGTGCAAGTTAGTACTGAGGTGATATAGGTTAAGTTTGTTCTGTCCGTCCTAGTCATTGATACACGTCTTCCCATGCAATTACTTTGTTACAATCAGACCGCATTATTTATTGCCAACAATCGACATTCCATAAGGGTTTAGGGTTTTTAGGGTTTGCCACTATATTAGAGACATGTCATCTTCACATCCCATGTCATCATAGCTGAACAAATCGCAGATATATTCACTAATGCTCAACAGAACCCATTTCAATTGTTTGGTGGTAGTGCAGTGTGTGCCTACCACCCAAAATTGCGTTGTGTAGTTGACAACCATTGTAAAAAAATAGTCGGATCTTTCAACATGGATTTGAGCAAGAATCCATGTAGCTGACCCTACTTAAAGTGAGAGAAGGCTTTGCCATTTACCAAGGCTCTAGCCAGATGGTCATTATTGTTCTTCAAAGCTAAGCATGATATACATCCACGCTCCAGCTTGAGAGGGAGTGTCTTTTTTGTATGTTATTTCCTTTTCTGTATATATTTTCTCTTCTGTTATTTTTCCCTCTAAGGTAGGTTTCTCGTCTATGTAATAAATCTTATGGCCTCTGGACTGTTCATTCATTTCTTTCCGCAATAGTTATGTATCAAACTGTATCCTACACCTACATTTATAATTATTTGCGGATATCAAAGTGATAATTGTACCCATTTGGAAACCGATACAAATGTCAAAATCTTATATAAATTAGATACAGGTCGGATATGAATATATCCATGTGTTTCAGTCCCTACCCACTATGCACTTGTAGCATGTGCTGTTAGCTCTGAATTTTCTCTTCGTTTATTGTCCATTAGTTAGATTATCATATCGTTTTAAGCAATTTTTTATTGTGTTTCATGATAAACAAACTAGCATGGTGATTGGCCTTGGGTTTGAGTAATAGGGTCTTTATCGCGTGGTGCAGTCTCCTTTTGCTTGTAGTTGATATGTCTCCTTAGGATGCTCTTCCACTTCCTTTATAACCACAATAGTCGACCTTCCAATGTGAGTCATGTGCGCTACATCATCATTCATCATTTCTTAGTAAGTCTATCAGGAGTGGGAGCCTGTATACATTTGAGTTGTTGCATTTTATTGTATGAAATCCTAGTCATCTTCTTGATTTTTAGGGACTCATTTATTATCATGTTGTTGATGATGATTATAATTATGTCAATCGGGTCTTTCTTTTGAAAAATATATTCGAGAGGGGGGAGTTGATCAATTCTTTTACTTCACAAATAAGTATTCAGTTTATGCTGTTGGAAAAATGTGCCATCTGATAATACTCTTGAATTTCATACTGTTTCTTTGTCTATTTTTCTTAAGAAATTTGCTGAAAGAAGACATTGTACGTTCTTGCTATCGCTAGAACCCTTCTGCTGATGCTTCTCATAAGTATTGGGGTGATGATGTTCTTACTGCATGCTATCGGTTAATCTCATGCCCTAGTTGATTTTTGACGATCGTGGTCCTTGTCTCTTTGTTTGCGCAGTTTTTTAGTCACTTCGACTTTTGTTTGTCTTGCTTGTGTTCATATTTTGACTCCTGCTCAGGACAAGATGTCTCCTAAGGTTATAAAGAGTGTCTTTATGAGATAGTTGAGGACAATAAGGGGCAATCATTGTTATGAACCTTATTAAAAGGGATGTTCTATTAACATTGGTGTTACCTTTTTTTGCATGTCCTTAATTCTCTTCGACATGTTCTAGGTTAAGTACCTCATATTATGATGATGAGGTATATCTTCCTATTTTTCTCATTATTAATGTTTGGGATAAAAGATATGTGGTGGAGTACAGTTCGCACGACTATGGTATTTGCTTAAGATCGTGCAGATCATTTACGTTTTGTTCGACAGACAGCCGGAGATAGAGTTCTATTCTCATCTATATTGATGGTATCATTGTTAGGAGGATGATGCTCAATGTATTTCAGTGACCAATATCTTCCTTGGTAGGCACTCTTTTTTGATGCAAAACGGGGGACACACCCCAGTTGGCAAGTACTTTGTTTCCAAGAATCTCGGTGATATACACTACTTTTTGGATATAGATTTTGCCAATAATCAGAGAGGATTCATTATGTATTAGAAAGTATGTTATCGAGATTGTGGGGGAAATATGAATGTCGGAAACTCGGATGAGGCAGATGACATGCAATATAGAGATTTGTTGGAATGCTATGTTCCTTGTCTGATAATTATCGAGATTGTGGGGGGAAATATGAATGTCGGAAACTCGGATGAGGCAGATGACATGCAATATAGAGATTTGTTGGAATGCTATGTTCCTTGTCCGATATTGCTCTTACAGGTCGCAGAATTAGTCAGTTTATTTATAAGGCTAAGAAGGTACATTGAGATGTTGCTTTGATATTACTTAGGTACATCTTTTAGGGACAGGAAAGGAACATTTTTCTCAATAGGTGATATTACTGTAAATGCCGACGCTGATTATGCTGGATATCTGAAGGATAAAAAAAATCACCAAGGGATTTGTGTTTTTATTGAAGTAAATTTAGTTACGTGGGGGAATAAAAAGTAAAATGTTGTAGCCTGATTTCAAGTATAGAATCAAAATATATGGCTATGACACAGGCCACCGCTGAAGTCCTGGGTAATGCATGTTACGACAAGTCTTCTGAAGTGTGATAACTACACAACCTTATCTACTGCCAACAATCCTTCGTCTCATGAAAGGACTGAGCATGTGGACGTTGATTGCCACTAACACTAAAGATATAAATGCATAAAGGTTATGCTGTTTTTTTTCTCATGTTTCCTTTTATTTGAGCATACTGCTTACTTTTTTACCATGACACTCCCCCCATATTGCCTTTGAGGGATGTACTTCCAATCTGTGTTATGGTTTTCTATGCTTTAGCTTTAACGGGGGGTGTTGAGAGTTTTGTATCTTTGGACTGTTATTTTGTTTCTTTCAATGCTCTGGTTCTCTATGCAGTTTTCCTTTTGGTCTTCCTTATCAAAGAGACCATTGGGCTTATGGTTTCAATATAAGATTCTCATCTCATTTTCTGTGGATCACATTTCATAACTGGGTACTTTGTTGTGTAATATTTTTTTCAGTAGGATTAACTTGGTCATGGCGATAAATCTGGAAAGAGTTTTTTTAGAAAATTACGCTTCCGTTTCTAACAACTTAAATTTGTTGATTTTCGTCATACGATCTTAGGCAAATGTTCGCACCTACTATCAGCAGTTTGAGGAGCAGCAAACACAAAGTTTGATTGATCAAAGGATCAAGGAACATCTGGGGCAAGCTGCAGCCTTTCAAGTTGGTGCTGCATTCCACCAGCATCTTGCCACTTCCTCCGCAGAGACCAGGCCTTCCCATTCTGCCTACCCCAGTTCTGCCAAATCCAGGAATTAGGCCCCCAGTTATGCAACCACCCTTCCCTGGTGCTCCAGGTGAACTTTTCTTCCGGGAAATCTTTATTATCATGAAATTTCACCATCTCATGGCACTGCCATGCTATTGTTTTATTTTCTTTCTATTGCCAATCACCAAGACTCTGGATTTTATTTTGCAGTATAATATACATATAACGCTGTTTCAATGCTTTGAGCAAATTTCAAGATTCATATAACTTGTAATCATGGGTTTTCTTCTTAATGTGTAACTGTGTTGATTTTTAGATGTCCTGAATAAATTTCTGATATTGTGTCAATTGATCTTCATCAAATGTCCAACACATCGGATCATCTTGTGCCTTTCGTCTTTAAAAACTAGATGACTTTGCGCAGTGGAAACAAACAATCGCAGCTATGTATTTTATAATGGAAGTTAAAAGTACATTGTGAGTGGGTGCTCATGAGGTGGGGATCATTAGTTTACGTTTTCCATACACTAATGACAATTGTTGGAAATTAGGCTGGATTGTAGGTAGTAGTTGCTAGCTCAGCCCCCTTGATCTTTCTCTTCTCAATGATAAAATATGAAATTTGACTCATAGTTCCAAAGGTCTCCAAGCTCTAGTTGATCTTCACTCCATTCCGTTGCTGAGGTCTGAAGTGGATGTAATCTCAGGGACTTCTTGAGTGAATGGTGAAGACATGGATGCGCCTCACAAGCTTTCTATGTGGGTCTGAGAAGCGGAGGGAGCTGGCCGCTGATCGATTCAATGGCAGGCCTTACTGGAAAAGAGGGCAGAGAAGGCAATGTGTTGAAGTCCAAGATAGATTCCCAATTTATTTTTATAGTTTCCACGTGCTAGGCACAGTACATATGTCCTTTCCATCGCCCTCTAGATAAGCTCTGATAAAAAGTCAAAGGTTGGTAAGGGCATATCACTTCTAATACGATCCTCAAGAATACCAAATTTGAAATTAAACAGGAGTTCTGTTTACAAACGGAGAACTTACTGAATGACTCGAATATTGTTTATCATTGCCACTAAATTATCCTTATTACTGGATTCGACCGCTGAAGCTTCCTAGATCTGATACCCTCTTTTCATATAATGTCATGGGTGCAAGCTTCTGTAATATATATATGTCATGTCTGGATGGAGGCCATAGGAGTTTCTGTTTCTGACGAAATTTGAATGACATATTAGAGGGATGTAGTTATGAAAATACATGGAAGCAATTTTCAAAAAAAAAAAAATAAAAAAAAATTGAAAAAGAAGAAAATGGAGTAGGTAAGTTACCTACTCCATGGAGTAGGATCCCTTTTCTCATATATATAGTGGCAATCCTGTGAGCATGGAAGGAAGGGGTCCGCGGTTTCCAAGTTTTCTCAGAAGCTCTCGTCGCTGCGGAAGAAGCTTTCCATGTTCAAGAAGGAGTCGAGGGTGGCGAGGGTTGCCGCCAGGGTGGAGGCCGAGGAAATCATTGCCAAATTTGATATAATCGAGAACGATAGGGAGCTGCTGCCAGAGGAGTTACGTGAGCGTTCTCTTGTGCAAAAGCGTGTTGCTGTTGAGGATAAGAAGCGGAGTACTGAATGGCGACAGAGGTCGAGGATGACCTGGATAAAAGAGGGGGATGCCAATACGGCTTTCTTTCACCGTATTGCTAGCGGAAGGAAGCGCTCTAACGCCTTGCGCTCTATTTCGATAAATGATGTTCGGGTTGTGGGGGACAGAGAGATGGGGCGTGCCATTGTCGCTCATTTCAAGGCCTTCGCTGCGAGGCGCTCCCCGAAGGTGTGGCGGTGGTCGGGATGCGGGGCGACGTCCATTTCGCATGAGGCTTGCGAGGAGTTGACGCGGGCGGTTTCGATGGATGAAGCTAGAGCAGCCGTGTGGGACTTGAACGAGGATGGGTCTTCGGGTCCTGATGGTTTTCCGGTAGCTTTCTATCGGAATTTTTGGGAGGTGGTGGGAGAAGATGTGTTGGAGGTTATTACGGAGTTTTGCAGTGGGAATGCAGGGTTTGATTGGGTTAATAGGGCCATCATTGTGTTGCTTCCTAAGTCCTCCGCGGCGGAGCGTATTGAGGAGTTTCGTCCCATATCGATATCCAACGACATTTATCTTATTGTCGCTAAGGTGTTGGCTCGTCGACTTGCTCAGGTCCTTGATTCGATTATATCTCCGGTCCAAACGGCATTTATACAGGGCAGACAGATCTCGGATTGCATTACGTTGGCGTCGGGGTTGGTCACCGATTGGAAGAAGGCCGGTAAACAGGGGGTGCTTTGGAAGGTCGATTTCGCCAAAGCTTACGACAGCCTCGATTGGACTTTCTTGTGGTCGGTTCTGAGGAAGCGTGGCTTACCTGAGGTTTGGATATCGTGGATGCGTCGTTGCGTGACCACGGTGTCCTTCACAATCTTGATCAATGGCCGTATGGAAGGGGGCTTCTTCCAGCCTAGAAGGGAGGTGCGCCAGGGTTGCCCCCTTGCTCCTCTTCTGTTTGTGGTGGCTGCTGATGTTTTGGCTCGCATGGCGGATCGTGTGATTACTTCTGGGCTCTCGACGGGGTACTCCAAAGGCAGGATGTGCGTGCCCTTGCTCCAGTTCGCGGATGACACCATGTTCTTTATTGAGGGAGGCTTGTCCGAGGTTTCGGGAATGGCGACGACGCTGGAGCTATTTAGCGAGTTATCAGGTCTATTTAAGAATGAGAACAAATCCAAGGTGATTCCTTTTGGCCTTTCGGAGGCGGAGGCGATTGATTGCGGCCGAGTCTTGGGGTCTCCCCTTGTTATGTTACCTATTGATTACCTTGGTATGCCGTTGGTGGTTGGGAGGGCCAGGATCAGGGATTGGCTTGTGGTAGTCGAGAGGGTGGAGAAACGCCTGGCTGGGTGGCGGTGGGCCCTGCTTTCGAGAGGGGGACAGCTGGTTCTTCTCAATGCGGTGCTCTCCTCGATTCCGGTGTATTTTTTTATCAAATCGTCGGATGCCGGTGGGGATTCGCATCCATCTTGAAAAGTTTATGCGAAGATTTTTGTGGGGAAGGAATGGAGAAGCGGGGGGAGGACTGCATTTGGTTGGATGGGATGAGGTCACTAGAGGCAAGCATGAAGGTGGGCTGGGCGTGCGGAGATTGGAGCTTGTTAATGATGCCTTCCTTCTCAAATGAGCGTACAGGATTTGGGGCCGGGGTGATGATTTCTTTACCAGCATCTTGTGGGAAATCTATGGGGAAAGCGGGGCGTTGGTTGCGCGGGACGGTGTGGTCGGGGCTCAAACTCCGTTTTGGCGGGGGCTGCTGGAGGTCTTTGAAAGGAATTTATCGCTGTTTGTGCCGGTGGTGGGAAATGTTGAGTCTTTTAAATTTTGGAAAGATGATTGGACGGGAAGGGGGACCTTGAGTGTGCATTTCCCTCGTTTGTTTGCGCTGGCGGCTGATAAAGATGCCACTGTCGCCTCTTGCTGGGCAGATAGGTGTTGGTTTCCGCCTTTCCTGGCAAAATTTTCAGATCAGCGGCTTGAAGACTTTCTTTCCCTTATGGACGCCATCGGGGACACTGGTAGGCCTAATGCTGGTCGTGATCACTAGGCCTGGCGGGGTGGTCCCTTCACGACGCGGAAAGCTTATGGGCCTATTGCTCGGCCCCTGCCTGCGCGGTCGGACATGCTGGTGCACGATTGTGGTTTCTTCTGGGGCCTAAAGCTCCCCGAGTGCCTTGGCTTCTTCTTATGGTTATTCCGCATGCAAAGGCTGATGACGAGGGATCGTTGTGCAAGGCTAATGGGCATTATCTCCAATAGATGCGTGTTATGCGATTCGGCGGTGGAGACCATCGATCATTTATTCTTCGGATGCCCCAGGGTCAGAGGGGTTTGGGAGGAAGTGGATGTGGATTGGGTGTGCACGAATGACTTGACGGCCTTTTGTGATTTGCTAGTGAATAACAGAAACAGGGAGAGAAGGGATATCCTGCGTCCCATAGCGAGACTGTGGTCGATTTGGTTGGGGAGGAATGAAGCCCTCTTCTCGGGCCAACGCTCCTACAAGGACAACGTTCTTATTCAATGTGCGAGATTAATGGATGATTGGGTTGTGGTTTAGGCCCTGTGTGGTTTTCTTTTTTGGGGGCTGTGGCGTTTTCTGTACAGCCGTTGCCTTTCTCTTTTTTATCTCTTTGTTTCTTTTCTTTCTTCATTAATATATTGGGGCGAACACCGCTGAGTGTCTCCCCCTTTTTTGGGTGTCAAAAAATATCGCCGATATATCGATATCGACATGGGACCGATATGTGCACCGATATGATGATATATCCCGATTTCCAGGTATTTTCTTCACAAAGGCTCGTCGATATGGGCGATATTTCGACGATATATCGTCGAAATATCGTATCGATACGATATCGAAACAATCTCGATATCGATACAACCTTCCATGCTTGTGAGATGGGGATTCTGTGAGATGGTGGGATGGGTAATCTCAACCACCCATTTTACCATCATTCACGACATGAAACCTAGGGGAATTTAGATAGAATAATGAGTGAAACGTGCACTTCAAATTTCGTGTAAAAAAACACCTCCTAACATGTCCATCTGGAGGGGGTCGATTTCAACAATTCTGAGACGTTGAAATTTAACAGTCTTGATGGAGGGGATAGAAGTCTCGAATTAAGTTGAATTTGGAATAGCATCATGATGGTATATGGTGATCTAAATCCCCCAAGGTTTCATGCCGTGAATGATGATAAAATGGGTAGTTGAGATTACCCATCTCACCATCTCACAGAATCCCCATCTCACAGGATCACCAATATATATATGTGTGTGTATGTGTGTGTGTGCATTAGCATCTCTAGCATATGCAGATCAGCCGCAATTTTCAGTCTAAAAACTGGATTAATTGTCAGGGTTGTTTGATGTTTCCGGTTAGTATGTTAATATGATTTGGCTGGGATGTAGTTGCCAGACATGGCTTGTTTTTCGTACTTTTTTGGAGGTCGTCTCTGGGGGATCAAGAGGTTTGTTGATTTGAGTCAAAGATAAAGCTACCCATAACATATCCAAAAGGGGTATGGTCTATGTAGTGAGCTTTTTGTTCCAAGCTGTTCTTTTATCATTAGCAAAGTCAACTTTAGAGATGTTTATTCTTAGATGCTGTGTTACCGCATTGGCCATTCATTTGCATGGTAGAGTATTTCGCCAAGGTGACTGCAGGATTTATCTGTTGACTTCATGACCCATCCACCCCTGAGCGCTAATTGTGATATCTATTACACATGAATGCGATATTGAATTGCATGTGTGGATTAAGAAAACAATCATCTCTCTATACTCCTTACACGAAGAATGAATGAAAATCACTCTGCCATAGCTTGGACAAAGTCAATGTAAACTCAGTTCAGTTGTTTTGCATATGGTTATGATATTCCTAAGTTCACTTCATCACAATCGACTGCGACAAGTTTGAAGTTGGCTTGTATTTATCACAAACTGCAATTTTCAGGATATGGAGCGGCGCCTCCCATGCCTCAAGTTGGGATGCAACCTGCAGCCACATCCGTACAACCGCCGCTTAACAGTCTCCCTCGGATGCCTCTGAATCTCCCTGCTACATCTGGTGCACCTGTGTCTGCCTCCAGTAATCCTCCTGCAATGGTTAATCCTGCAATGTATCAGATGGGTGCTGTGCCGACAAGTGGTGGTTTCAACCCTAATCCGACGGTTTCAGCGCCACAGGGTTCAACTGCAGGTGGACCGGTACCTGCTGGTCCTCAGACTTTTGAAACAAACCAGTAGTATTTTACGGAACTAGGTTATTTCTATGGTACCCTAAACCTTCCATATTGAGTTTTCAAGTGATGCTGACTTGTAGCACAGACGTTTATGAGATTGTAATTACTGAGGTCTTTGTGGATTAGATTGTTTCTATTGTGGTACTGACCATCTTTTACCTTCCGTTTTCATGAAATTCTATGAGATGGCTCTTTACTTGTTTCTATTTTTTTAGCTTGAAAGATGGAGTTTCATTTTAACCCAAACTTCCTAACTTCCACACCACCAAAAGTCGGAAGTTAATTTTTTGAGTTGAAATTCAGATCAACCAAAATCTTTCACAAAGACTAATAAGTCAACCTATTCTTTCCTAAATTAGGTTTAATCTGCCATAATGTGAACAGCCGTGTTTAATTTATGTAAATATTATCATTAGTTGAATCAGGAGCCTTTAGCATAACCCATTTACAATTTGGAACCGCACTTTGACTTGGAAATAACAAATAGCTAGCTCATTCTCCAACACCCACCTTTGCTGAACCCTTAGATCCCTGATGATTAGAGGTCGGCATGTTCGGAATAATGTATTTTCTCAGAAAGCTTTACGCACCCTTGTCTCTGTCTTCATTCGCTCGGCTTGTCTCTTGGAAAA